>CM021106.1:475739745-475849855 GCA_007115665.2 Sequoiadendron giganteum
TTCCATCTCCACTAGTTAATGCCATCAACCACCACCGATTCAACATAGTCTTTCACATACTGACCCCATTCCTGACTTAAGACCAGCCGCGCTTCCTCCAACCCACCACCAAGATTGATTTTTGGATGACCATCCCAAGGGCCATCCCAAAATAGAGCCATACCCCCATCTTTTATATCCCATGAGATGTGATTGACTGCTAAACTTCTGCATTCCACAATAAAATTCCAAATGGCTGATCCCTTCAAGGGATTTTGTATTGTAAGGATCCTTGCTGGATCATTGTTATCCAAGTACTTATTTTGCATCACCTTTACCCATTTTTGCTTTGCCTTATCATACATTCCCCATACTAGTTTTGCCCCTAACACAAGGTTCATTACTGGCCATTTTCTAAGACCAACACCCCTAACATCTTTCGGCTTACAAATCTTATCCCATGCTACTAAAGGAATCCATTGTTGATCATTACTACCGTTCCAAAAGAATTTTCGCATCCATTATTCTACTTGATCTAATAAACCTTGTGGAAGCCTCATGCAAGACATTGCATAGATTGGCAGTGCAAAGACCACCAATTTCAACATCATTAAGCGACCAACAGTTGTAAGCCATTTCCCTTTCCACAATTCTAGTTTTTGAATACACTTTGCCAATAGGCTTTCCCAAAACCTCAATTTATTGCGACCTGCAAATAAAGGAGTGCCTAAGAATTTACCCGGAAGACAACCAAGTTTGATATCGATGATTCTAGCAATGTCATGCCGTCTTCTAATATCCGTGTTGAAGAAAAAGACCTTTGATTTCTTCCAAATAATTTTCTGCTCGGAGATATTGACAATATTATCCAGAAGGGACTTCATTGTTCTTATTACTGTAACACAGGTAATTGGTAATTTTTTTATCTATTTACTAATGATCAAACCGATTATTAAATAGAATTACAAAGAACGAAGTTTCCTAAAAGAAACTCGTCAAAAATAGAAAGAATCTAAATATACAAGATTTACAGAGTATTTACCATTAAACCAAAATAGAAACAAATAGTACAAAGATATTATTCTAATACCCTCCCTTAATGGTCAATCTGTTTACTACACCAAGCAACCCTCTGAATTTGACAAACTTATCTGGACTGAGTGATTTGGTGAGAATATCTGTTGTCTGCTCCTCTGTTGGAACATACAGCAACTGAACTGATCCGTCTTCAACCAGCTTTCGAATGAAATGACAATGAGTTTCCAAATGCTTGGTTCTTTCATTGAAGACCGGATTCTTGGCAAGTTTGAGAACTCCTTGATTATCACAGAACAAGGGAGTCAGACCTGCTTGAGGTATTTGCATATCCGCAAGCATCCGGCGAAGCCAAATTGCCTCACAAGCTGCCTTAACAGCTCCATGATACTCTGCTTCTGTCAAAGAGAGAGCCACTGCCTGTTGCTTCTTACTAGTCCATGTGGGATCGAGAACTTTATACACGGTAGTGCGTGTTTTGAGTACGCCACCGAACAAAGAATAAAAATGCCCAAAGGACACTCTTATCCTCTCTTGAAAAGTGCTTGCAAAAATCTAGTAGACAATACAATAACTCCAAGGTTTCTTTGGTCAGGTCTTGACATGTGGATAAGGCCAGTGGGCGTTGTGATTGCTGGTAATCACAAGGGGACTTACATGAAATTCTCTTTTTGCGGGTTGGAAACTTAGACGGTTTTATCCTTGAAGGCTCTTTCGGTGGGTATCTTCAGATTTTCCAAAAAAATAAAAAAAAGGATAAGGGTTTAGAGATCTAAACTAAGCCTAAGAATTCAAGAGACAGCAGTGAGTAGACAAAATGGGTAACCACACTTCGTTTCGCCACCTTTGGACAACTACGCGAAGCAGGTGCAATCTTCAACGGAAGTGATAAGAATTTTCATATTTGAATCGGTAATTGAAACAAACAGAAGTTAAGCATCCACGATTTAATGGCTCAGACTAACTTTACACGTCAAATGCAAATCATCCACTTGACAAAAGTATGAGCAAAATTTTATCCGCCACTGCGATCAAATCTATCACTCATCTAACCAACATGTAATGAAATGCTATTCTAATTCTACTCTAAGTGTTGAAGGAGAAATATTCAACCTTGCATACTACTTGAAAATAAAAGTTGTTCTTAGCAAATCATGCACAAGAGCTTTTATAAACGGAAATAGTTTCGTCGCAACAATCTTTTATTACTCACTTCACACAATACAAATGAGGGTCAATGAGTTTATATAGAGTTTCATAAATGGAATAAATGGCTCAGATTAAAAATGAGCCGACGGTCAAGATTTAACAAACGAAACCCTAATTAGGGTTTCCCAAAATAACTTCAGTTAACTGGCAATGAACAACAATGAGTTGGCAATAGGAGCTATTTTCAAGGGACTGTATCCCGATCCTCTCGAGCTGCCGTGTATTCGCCGAATCTGGACACGATCGAGGCAACCTCGTCCATGGTAACCTGCGGAAGCATGCCGATTCTGAATTCAAGCCCATCCATGCTCTCGGCGCATCTGGCGAAGGTCTCCTCCCACTCTGGTTCGTCTTCTCAAAGGATTCTCTGATGCTCAAGAAGTTCGCCAATTTGGCCCAGTCCTGCCTCAAGATGGGCCCAGTGATGTAGAAGATATTTTCCTGGACACTTTTCTTCAAAACTTCCAACTGCAGGTCATTCTCTCGCAGTGCCTCTTTATCCAGGACATCGGCAATTATGTTGAGGATTTTGGCCTGAACTTCCTTGACCTGTTCCTCCAGTCTGATGCCGTCAATCTTAACCCTCTCCAAGACTTCACCTCGTGCCGTCAAGGTCCAATACCAAGTGTGGAAGTCATAGGCTGCTCCCGCTGCGATGACGCCTCCCTCTATCAATTCTTGCTTAGGAACTCCTTTTAGAATCCTAAGGCAAGGGATTATTCTATCCTGCACGTCTGGAAGGCTGTCCCATACTTCTGCCAAAGAAGCGAACCTAGAAAGCAAGGCAGTGGCCTGGCCATAAACCAAAGTTAGCCGCTCCACAAATGTCTCAGCTTCAGTCCCCTTTACGGCTATCCATTCTTTGGCCTCCTGAACCGTGAGCCTGTTTTCTTCCATCTCTTTAATGGCCTCCTGCGAAGAGTTCGGAAGTAGAGGAGCTGCCGTAGTGTCCTGATCAAGTGGCTTGATCAAGTGCTGAATATATTCCCTTAAGCGCTCAATCTCTAATTGGCACTCCTTCCTTCTGGCTACCTCCTTCGCCAACCTTGATTTGATGGCGGACACAGAATTGTCCAAATCTTCCATTTCTTGGCCCTTAGTGGTTGGACCCAAGTCAATGGTCGTGATGGCGTAATCCTGTGGAGCCATATCCTCCCGTGGCTTGTCCACTGTAGGCACGGCGATTTGCACTGTCCTGTTGCCGGCCTCGTCTCTATGTATGTTGGAGAATTTCTTTGCCGACTTTTTGGGCACGGTTTGAGACAATCTGGCCAAAAAGTCTGCCGTATCATCCTCTTCTGGTTCATCTGCCGGCACTTGTACCTTTAGCCTCTCCTTCAGCCAATCCGGTATCGTAAGCTGCTCAACACCGTCTTCTTCCGGCACGCCTTCTCTATCAGGAACGTCTACAATTCCCCTAAGGGCTGAAATCATCCCTTCCTGAAAATCCTCATCTTGGGTGCCCACATTGTCGTCATCCGACTCCAATATTTCGGTGCCCGTGGGAGAAGGTGGCGCATCCTCATCTGGCTGAGCTCCGCGTTGTTTTCAGGAATCGGAGAAGGATCCCTCATATCTGCTAGTGAAGCATCGGCGGTAGCCAGTATCTCCTCAATATTTCTGGAGGCGGCCGATTGAGAAGGTTTCATCTTTACCTGTTTCTGGACCGGCTCTTTGCCTGCAGCTATTTCTTTTCTTTTCCTAGATGTGGTGGCCTCTATCACTGGGAGGTCCTGTGATGCTCCCGCATTGGAAGAATAAGACTCTGCCTCGCTTAGCATATCATAGGTCAGGGTTATCTTCTGGCGCCTTAATTCTTGAACTCGTTGATCAACCCACCACTGAGTAAACTTGATGACAGGCCTCATCAAGACGTTCAAGTCAGCATGCTCTGCTTCTGACCACTGGACAGCGGGCAAAGCTGAATTCTCATCGAAGCGCGGTTGTGTCTGATTCTCGTCCTCTTCCAACTGATCTGGCACGTGACAAAATTTTGTTGCCCTGATCAAGCTGAGAGGTAATCTGGACCACATCCTCCGTCTGACCTCAAATTCATCCGCAGCATTTGCCCAATAGTCCTCCAGTTCGACCCTATGCTTGTACCTCCTTCCATCCACCATTTTGATGTGGTGATGGGGGTCGTAGTGATTTCTGGCCGGATATGGAGAGAAAGGGTAATGCTGTATCTCGATTCTGGCACTGTCAGCTGCCTGTGATGACGGACACGACTCCAACATGTTCCCTATAAAGAAGGGAAAAGTAACTGCCGCCTTTTGCTTTGCTCTTTGAAGACCCTGAAAATCTTCTAACTGCCTCAACACTTCGAGCAGGACCATCTTATTCGTGGGGAAGATGGGCAGACGGTACGGGCTTCCAGTGAATCCTTGAATTCTGATATACGTAAATCTTGGATACTAGATAAACCAAGACCCGTATTTACCAATTAGGCTTTTGGCTTCATGTGTCAGCCGCTGATGCGTCCCTCCCTGGAGTATCCTGGTGATGTACATCAGGAACGCGTCGTGGGCTCGTTTAAAATGCGCCTTCTCCCTCAGCTGGAGTTGTGGGTAACAGTCATAAGGTTTTAGCTCGTTCTCCTTACTACCAACTGTGCCTTTGCAGATCAAGCCTACATATCTGTAAGTTCTGGCCAACATGTAGACGACGTAAGAACCCATATAAAACGTTTTGGTCTTCTCTAGATTGATAAGCTGGTGGTGAAGATTATTGCTTATCATCCTAGCCCAATTGAACATCTTGACACCTTCTGTGAGGTCCTCAATGAAATAATACATCCACGGCTCAAAGGGTGCTCCCGAGGGACTGCCTGCCACTCTGTTCAGCAAGATAATAATATCTCCATAGTCCTCCTTGAAGTCCGTGCGCATCAACTTCTTGGGCATCTTCTTAAAGGACGGTCTAGGCTTGTCTAGCCAAGATTTGTTAAGGTTGGCGGCACAAAGATCAGGATTTTTGTCATATAACTTCTGAGCATCTTCCTTGGTCTTGTAGACAGTTTTAGGATATGCCGGAATGCCGAAGGCTTCCTGAATGGCCACCTCTGTCAGATGTGCCAACACTCTCCCATCAGGCGCCACAATCCGCCTTGACTCAGCATCATAGTGAAGTGCACACTCCACCATCAGTTCAGCACAGCAAAGTGCAGGCTGGAATCCGGCAGCTTGAAATATGCCATTTCTCACTATCCTTCTAGCTGCAGGCGTTGGTAAGGGTCCGTTGTGTCCATATATCCTCTTTTTAAATTCCACGAGATCGATGTGGCCAAGATCAGTGTCTGAGACATTTTTCCACTTAGACTTTATTCTGGTCTCTGGCTGCGATCCTTTACTTGCAAACTTCATCTGTGCCTGCCTGGATATTTCGCTTTGATCGATCGGCAGCCTGCAAGCACAAGATACTTAACATTAACACAATATCATTTAAGAATTAATGAGTTTCGGGGTATAGCTTAGACAAAATCGCACTTTCAGCCTTATTAAATTAAAATTTCTGTCAAAAAGCAAGCTGAAAGTAATTAAATTCGCCTATCATGAATGAAATTCGTGCCGGAAACGAAGTAGAAGATAGAAACACAGTGCAAATGCGTTGTCGATTAACTTCCAAACCTCAAAGATCACGTTGTGGCTGCAAATGAATTTAAAAATTCAAAAAAATCTGCCAGAAGAAGTGCGCCAATATGCTGGAAGTACGATTTCAGCAAAGAAATAAATTACTTCTCGCAAAAATCACGCCTGTCAATAAGAGAATGCTATCTCGATTCTCACAATGATGTTATTCTCACAAACTTCTCCTTCGAGAATGTTTTCCTGAAGATTCGAGAGAGATAGTTGCTTCTCAGCCGGAATTTGTGAAGAAATGAGTTGCTGAAACTCATTTTATGGCTGAGAAGTGCGATTTTCCTCAAGGCATTGCTTTCTTTCTTTTTGATTTTCTTCCAATTTTTAGAAACGTTTTCTCCTCGGATTAGCAAACTTCTAATTTCACTTTCAGTTATCGAGGCAAGTTTCTAACTTTCGTCTCTGTGCCATCTCTGCTGAGATTTTCGAATTTTCTCAAGGAAAATTGACTAAGTGTTGGAAAATATATTAAATTAATTGTCCAAAATTATTTTTCCAACGTATTTTAAATCCTCCAAACATGGCAAAGTTTAAACTTATCTAAGGCAGACTAGTTTAATCTTCCAAATAATCTCCGGATTTTGAATTTTTAATTAAAATTCCCTAAGTGTCAGGGAAATAATTAAAAATATTAAAATATTAAATTCCAACCCGTTTAATCTTGATACATGGCTAATTTCGTTCGTCAGAGGCAAAATATCTCTTTTTTAAATTGTCTGCCTAGCCAAAATGTGCTCAATAGCTCATCTGCCAAATTTTAATTCTCTAGGCGGAGTTCTGACCTTTCTGGACATTTTTATTTTAGCCGAATGATTCATCTTCTGGGTTGGGCGAACCTGGAGACCTCTGCCACTTTGCCATTTTTTTACTAGCGCTTTAGGAATTTTCCAAGCTGAGAGGGGCGGACTTCATGTTTGCTCTGCCAAGCACTCTTCATTTTGTGCCAAAAAATTTCACTCCGTTGTGCTGGGGCGTGATTTTTATGCCGGCCAAAACCTCTTCTTCTTCTAGACATTTCTCCGTTTTTCATGCCTTAGGATAATTTTCTCTTCAAGAGTTGGGCGAATGTCTTATAATTCCTTGCCTATGGCGTATTTTATCATCCATTGGTCTTAGATTTTCCTTGCCATGGCGAATTTTATTTGTGCCTTGTCCAACGGAAAATTTCACTTGTTTCCATCATTTAATTCAATTTTCAATGAATTATCTTGCAATTTTACCCCTTTCCAAACACCTTGGAGCGCACCCCTTCATGTTTTACCCTTCTCCACACTTCTTGGGGGCGGACTTTGTGTTTTTCATGCCATTTTCTACTAGGGGCGGACTTCATGAGTTTTATGCCGTTTTTTCTCTAGGGGCGGACTTTAGCTTCTCTATGCCATGGCGGACTTGGCAACCTTCATGCCTATGGCGGACTTCAGCCTCTCCATGCCACTTTCCATATGGCGCACTTCCTACCTTGCTGGGCGGACTTTGAGTTCCTTGTGCCAAGGGCGGACTTGGCAACCTTCATGCCTATGGCGGACTTCGGCCTCTCCATGCCATGCGCCCCTTCCAAGCATCTTGGGCGGACTTGGAGACCACCTTGCCTATGGCGGACTTGAAGACTTTCATGCCATGGGCGGACTTGGTGAATTTCTTGCCAGTGCCTACCTTTGGCATGCCAAAGGTAGGGCGGACCTTGACTTTTCATGCCATTCCTCTCTTGATGGCGCCATTCTCAGACTTAGACATTTTTCAAAAATTCCTGCCATTTTTCACTTTACCTTGATTTTCTTGATTTCTGGAGACATATTGATTTTCTGTTCTATGGGATCCAAAAATAGAAACTTTTTCCCAAAATAGAAACTTTCCAAAAATAGAAAAAGCAAAAAGCATCCCTAAAAAAGAGGGACTCCAGAATGGCCTAAAAATGCCAAAAATCAAAAAAGCAAAAAGCAAAAAAGCAGATTCCCTAAAAAATAGGAAGTGTCAGAAACGACCGAAAGCAATGGCGATCTTCGTCCACCGGATCTTCTAAGCACTTCTATGACGTTAAGGCCCAAAAACGGGTTCAAAATCTCAACTTAGCCAGACTGACTTTCAAAATTTTGTCCAAATTCAAGACTCTCAAAGACGTTGCGCAGAGGGCGGAACCAAACTTGGGGGTCCCCATTTGCGATGGGGCGATGTGTGAAATAGGTCACAACAGGTCCCACAAATAGAGCGCAGGAGAAAGAAGAGTTGTAGGGGTCTGTCTCCAACATTTTGAAAAGAATGAATAAGGATGAAACAACTAAAGCGGAGTTGAAATCCTGGTGGTTGAATTCACTGCTTTCATCCAGCATCTAATGACTCCCATTCATAGCACACCGGATAAGACAATAACTCCAATAGTGCTATCTAAGGATGAAGTGGATAAAATGGAGAAATGAGATCTTGGGCTCAGTCTACTCAAAGTTGGTTGAAGAACATTTTTGACACTGAAAATAAGGCGATTGATATTGCCATACAGGTGCACAATAATTTCCTCATCCTCAAGGAGGAGGTAGATAAGCTGGTTGAGGATTGTAGCAGTAATGAAAAATACCATGGCTTAGTATTTCCTAAGTTAGAGGCTATTAAGAAGCTTTTGAATGAGGTGTTAGTGAAAGAAGATATTTTGAAGAAAGAACAAGTTAAAGAACCTCAGTACTGGATGCATGCTCTTAGATTTTGCAGAAAAGTGGTAATGAGGTCGAACAAGAAGTAAAGAAGATTAATGCTCAAATCAATGAAGTTTTGGTAGCTTGCGGGCAATTTTTGGGGGAGCTTAAAAAAACTAAAGTGGATGCTTCTACGGGAATAAATGAGCATATTTTGAAACAGCAATGGAAGTTATTGGTCCATAAGGATCCTACCCAGAAATTATCAATAGATTTTACAGACGAGGCTGCTCAACTTTTGGTGAAGTCTCAGAATTTTATCAGCCAGAAGCCTCCATGGATGGCACTACACCATCAATTGATTGATCAGTATGATGATCAATGTTATAAGATCCATGTTGCTACAAGTCCGCCCAATGATGAGGTTACTTCGGCCTTTGTGAAATTTTCTATGAAGGAGAAATCAATGGGCAGGAGTGTAATAGATGACCGATTTTTGTGAGTTGCCAGTTCAAACATTTTTGGAATTTTGTGCCCCAAATTTCCTGGGATGTTGTAACTGTAATTTAATGCAAAGATATAATATAATGTACTTTTACATATCCCTAGGTACATTTGTAACTAATTCTAGTTGGAGATAGATGAAGAATATGTTGTAATCATTTAATGCACACCAAATATTAAATGCAAATGTAATCTTGGCCCTTGGAGTTGAGATAATCTCCACCATTGATTTTGCCTTGGGTTTTGCTGCCCTCGCTTATAAAGCGACAATCCTCTCTCATTGAAAAGGTTGTTGAATAGGAATTGTTGTAACCCAACATTTGAAATTAATACAAGCACAACATTGGAGATTTGGTGTTCTACTTGTTATTTCTTATGTTTGCATGGCTCCTTTCTTCAATATTAGACAAAGTTTAGTTATGATAATGGTGCAGTGTGAGGATATTTGATAGATCTCTGGTTCATACCATTTGCAGCTTGTTGATTGTAAGTTACTTTGTATGGTTAGTCTGAGCCTTATTTTGATATTAGTTCAATTGTGAAGATTTGTTTGAATTATGCCAGAATTGGGTATTTGCATAAATGTTCATGATCTAAAAATCTTTCATTTCCTTTGAAGATTGCACTGCTTCTTGCAGCATTATGAGACTATGAGTTAATCTTTGAGTATGCAAGTATCGATTTTGTGAGTGACTCGTCTATCTGCAGCACCAAATCATTATCATCATTGTCCTTAGGTTTTCTTCACCTAATCTCTTCTCACCCCATCTTTTGCATTTTATTTAAGATTGAGTTAGTTTAGGAAGAAAGCATTACCCAGACTATCATATTTGATGTCGAACATTGTTTTCAGATTTCGGATCTGAAAATACAGCTAGGATTTCATTAGAAGTTCAAATCTCTTAAACCCTTATTACTTAAGTTCCAACTAAATAGTTGTAAGGCCCCTTGTTAAACAACTAATCATTAAACCACTGAGTTGTTTTCTGCAAGTCAAGACCTGACTATAGAAGCCTTGGGGTTATCTCTTTGAAGCTTCAGAGGTTAGATTTCCTTTCAAGAGAGACAGAATACGTCGTTTTTTGTCTGTGTTGTCATAGGTTGCTCTTATGGCAACTACAAAGGGATGGAACTCTAAGGTTTTATCCCACTAATGTAATAGAGTTGTTCCTTATACACAATGCAAGATAATGGATAATGTCCTACATCGCACGTTAGACACCAATATGACAACGCACCTAGCTCTTCCACTAGATTGTTTCACAAAGGAATACAAACAGTTGCTCAAGTGATTACCACCCCTCATAGATGGGAGGGAAGGACCTAGAAGTCTAGGAAAAGATAGAGGACCAACTATAGAAGGAGGAGCTTGTGAGCACAAAGAAGGGTAGCTTGGTTTGTAACCTGCTTAATGGTTTCCCTGACGATGGCCCTATTGTTCAAATTCTTGACTACATTTGAGAGATACCAATTCATTTGTCAACACATAAATCACCTCCATCATGTTATTTTCAAAATCTAGTGACTTGGAAGATAAAACAAATACCATCTCCATGTGTGCATTTGGTGCTTGAGTAGAAATTGGTGCAAGCTAAGGCACTTGAGGTTGGTTCAAAGTGACTAAAAAGTATAGTGGCACAATTGGCCTAGAGCTATCTTACCAATGTGACTCAAGTTGTTTTTGACTCACATCGAAAAAATCAAATGCCTCCTAGAGGGCGGTCCCACCCATAGCCTAAATCGTCAGTACTATGTTGGGGTTGATTGCCCAAAGGTAGTACAAGAAGCCAAAATCATTTAAGGATCTAAGTGTAATAGGGATTCACTCATGCATGCAACTAAATGCAAGTTAAAGTTGAATAGGGTCTCCATGGGAGTGTGTTTGATGTTGATGAGCTGCTCTAAAAGAGAGATAAAGTCACACTGTTCTTTGAAATTCTCACAGAAAAGGGGTTCATAGAATCCCAATTAATGATGGAACCAAGGGAAACCTTCAAAATCAATCAAAAGCTTTGTCCTTGAAATAAGAAATAAGTAACTCAAACCTAATATCAAAGTTTGTTTATGTAATGAAGTGCAAACACACTAGACACATCTTGGATATGCTCTGATGGAGAGATACAGCCATCCTTAACAAAGAAGTGTAATGATTTCAATGCAAACACTAGAAGATGATTCCCTTGGTTATGACAAGCTGACTTCTAGAGTTCCACGCAATGAAAGGCTCATTCCTTGCCATTGCACAACTACAAAGCCATTTCCTAGCTACTTTCTTGTTTGGGATCTTGTTTGGATCTTTCTCATAAATTGCACTGTGTGTTAGCTTGAAAGATGGGAGACACCAAGTGATTAGAAATAATTCAAAAGCAAAACTCTTTAGGCTTCACCACAACACTAAAAGCAAAAGTATCAACACTATATAGAAACTAGGTCTACAAGCGTAAGCACTTCAAATAGGAGAGCTATGTCTTGATAGCATAAATTTTGCTTCTCTGTTGCTAATTGTTTAAAACATAAAAAAAATACAAAAACAATGGAAAGACCTAGTTGAGTCCCATCGAGCTTGAAAAAAATTGTTAAGGCATCAAAGTGGCACATCTAGTCCCGCACAAAGGTTGCCCTCGAGAGGGGAGTAACAAGGAGGCAAAGGAAAGAAAGGTGCAGCCCTAACCGGTGTAAAAGAGGTTCCTCCATTAAGGGAGGAGAGAGAGTAGGTAGTGAGACCTAGTTGACATGTAGATAGGGCCAAAGGGGATAAAGCTATAGGATACCCTCCCAATGCAGCAAAACTTTTTATGCTCATTACACAAGTCACCATACTCAACAAACACTAATTGTGCCCATTGTATTTTGTTGGTCCAAATAAACCTGAACAATGGAAACTCACTACAACCAACTATTATCTTAAGCTTGGGGAATCTCTAGAAAAGGCTGACTCCTTTTTGGGATGTTAGCTAGCTTGACATATTGCTGCTATTGCAACTATTCTAAATGCAGAGAAAACCAAACCATTCCTAATGATAATCTACTCCTATTTTATCATGCTAGGAAAAATGGTTAGAAGGAAAATAGGGTCTAGAGAAACAAAGTAAAAAGGAGGCAATGTGCTGGAAAAAAAGTAATCAATTCACTCTCCTTTCAATGTTTAACCTTCCATCCACATTCAAGTACATAGTGTGGCCAAAGCTAGTTCAACATGCTTTCACTATTCAACTAACACACATAAACACATTCCATCATATAAAATTGACAAAGTTTAGAACATACATTCACACAAACTAGTTGAACTACTTCCACCCAAGGACCAAGAGTAGACACAAGACACAAAAGCTTCAAGGCCAAGGACTCTCTCTAGGATAAGATATTGGGCAATAAAATCTCGAGACAATTTCATTACATAATGAGCCAAAGGTATTAACAAGAGGGCAGAGCCCATATTTGTACAAGGTGGACTTGGAGATCATGCCCCCTATAGTGATCTAAGCCATAGAAGAAGCATAGTGCAGAAAAAGGGAAAGAGAAAGAAAGATGTCAAAGGAGGGAAATATAGTTGATGGTCAGCTGATGAACAACTGACATGAAGCATGAAGATAGTTGGTGATTCCTCAACTTGAAATGATAATGCTGCTTGAAAAGCTCAGTGAAGAATATGTTAATAGAAAGTAGTGTGCCCCTGAGATCTGACTAAGCGAAGTCATTGGATGAGATTGTGGAGTTTTGTTGGTCTCAATGATTCCAATATCAGGATAAGATATTCTCTTAGTGCAAAACTTGTGCATGCAATTGGCAATTGACACCTATAGTCAAAAGGTTAAGTGAATGCAGATTAGCAGGAAGTGTCGAAGGCTCATGAGCAGGTGTTTACGCACAAGCAGGTCAAAAGGACACTCAGCTAGAGAATTTTTCTCTACCTTTTCCACTCTTGAAACTCGTGCTTATGAAAGACATGCCATTGGTAGGACCACACACCGTCAGATCCACTTGCAAAGGAACAGTTCGCACCATAGGATCAAGAGGATTGATAGTCGGCAAACTTTCTAACAAACAAGGGCCTCTGGTGCCACTGAAATTCCCACTTTGCTTGACGAATCTAACTCCAAAGAGAATCCATTTTGCAGCAAACTCACTTTAAGGCTGTAATGTCCCCATCTCAAGCCTGATCTTTTTAGTGACCGTTGGCCTATTCTGGAGACCCGTAGGCTAGTCGAAAGGTAAAATTAGGGTTTCCTATTTTGATGGAAGTTCTTGCTCAGAGTTGGTTGTTTCAATGGCGGATTCTTTCTGGGTTTTCAAAGAGCTTCGCAGTGGTATGTTCTTCTGGGCATTCTAAGCATCTTCAGGAATTTACTATTTTTAGTAAATTCTATTCCGGGCAGTAAACAGGTTGGTCTCAGGCAGTTGACTTTCCTCTTCAACTGATTCATTTGGCGTATTCAAATTCTGGCCTCGGGATGCAGTTTGAGGTGATAAGCTGAATTATTTTGAAGAAGTTATGTTTAATGTTATATTTTAACATTGACCCTTGGCCTAGCAACTTTACTTTAAGTTGTTTTTAAAAGAGGTTCTTTATGGGTGGGCGCCTCATTAAAGGAATTGATTATATCTCTTATTAAAAGATTTATTCCCCAAGCAAAAGTGGACGCCATCTTCAATGAAGGAATAATTTAATAATTAAAAGTCAAAATTGCAGCTAGAAGGAAAGGACGCCATTGGTTGAAGGATTAGGGTTTGACTCTTAAGAGAAGGTTAGGGTTTCGAGAAGAGTCAACCGAAAATTATAAAAGGAAGACTTTGATCCTCAATTCATTATCTTTTGTCTACAGTATTGTTACTCTGCCGGAATGGTATTGGATTGCTTCGAGGAATGAAGGCCTCCTAGCTCGGGCATTGCTTCTTGCTTGCAACACAGCAACTAGTGGTGAATTAGTATAGTTTTGTGAGTTTCATTGGGATTTGTGCATTGTAATCAGCATTGTGACTCTTTCGTTTCTGATTTTTGCATATTAGAGATTCTCCAGACTTGCATTTTAGCTACAGCAGATTTGTGTTTTTACTCGTAAATCAGAAAATACAAAAATATTGCTTCTGGGTATTGTTCCATTCTCTCTGTCTTGGCTAGGCGCCCCTTTGTCCTAAGTTATAGAATTTTTAGAAGAGTCTTCAATTTTTAAATGCAAAGTCACCCTCTTGCTGGGCCGTACTGTTAAGATCTGCCTTGAATTTCGTGCATTAAATAATTAGTCATTTGAGTGAGTTTCAGTGTTCTCAGTTGGTCGCCATCATAGTAGGATCATACTGCAATTCGTTTGGTGGAATTTGGCTAAGTTTTGAGCAAGTTGTGAGTGGATTTGTGAAATACAGGGCTGCTGTTCGTGCACACAGAAATCTGGACTGTCATAAATCAGAATTAGAGGTTGGTCTGTTCAGTGCACTTTCAGATCTAATCTTTATTATTCAGTAAAGGAAGTTCAATACATATTATTGCAGCTTGATTTATATGTCGATTCACATTTCTAGCAAGATATTATCCTTCATATTGTAAACTGGCAGTAGTACTGACAGTATAATTATTCTTGCTCATCATAGTTTGTAATGTTCAGCTTTACGCTCAGTATTTGCTATTGTATTCAATTTTCCTCCGCCCTATGGTAGCTACTTTTCCACTCTGGATTAGAAAGCACATTCTGGGTGTTGAGTGCTTTCAGCATTTCAGTTATTTCTCTCAAGCATTGTAATTTGTAATACTCCGCCATATGGTTGCCTCAACTCCATACTGGATTGGGTAGCACATACTTGGTGTCGAGTTCCTTTTCAGTACTTAGTGTAGAAGACCCTCTGACCATATGCTCGCCATCATCGGCACCATTCTTGGTTAGAGTTCTTGCATAAGCATTTTGATTAAGATCCTCTGACCAATGCTCACACCTTGCCCACATCGGGATCCTGGTGTACATTCTGGTTAGAGTTGCTTCAGCATCGTTTTGGTTTAGCTGCTAACCTTAACGAGTGCATTGGTTGTAATTTGTAAATTGAGAAAACGAAAAAATTTGGCTCGGAATATTTCAAAGGCAGAACAAGAATGGTGGACTGGCTTTTCCTGAAAGCTGCTCTGCAGCTGCTAGAAAGAAAAACGCACTAAGGAAATTACTGGATGCACTGAATGTATACAACAAATTACTGGAGAGTAGCAGGAAATTTGAAGGGTTTTCACATCTGGTTTGTGCAGATTATGATGGATCTTGTTTGCAATTATCAAAGACAATATCAAGATTCAACAAATAATAATGATATTTCATAAGCATCAATTAAAATTATAAACAAATTCTATCCAAATATAGTTTTTACGTGAGATACTATCAAACCAGCATGAACCGAGATGACGACAAATCTTAAATTCATGTATGAAAAATGACAAAAAAACCCAAACATGAACATAAGAAACAGGGAATAAAAAGAGTGTCTCAAATCTTCAGTTCCAAGAAAGATAAACTTACATTGGCATAGGCCAAATAAAACAATGCATTGAACAAAAAATCATGTCAATAAGTACAAATAAGGAAGCATTCACCTTATTATTTATACATTCTTCATGAATGAAATTTTGCACTTCTTCTGTAATTGATCCTCTGCCCAATTCTCTGTAAATTCATGTGAAGATTGTAGAGACGTGAGCTTATTTGGTATGGTTCCAATTCCTTTCCTCTAAATTTTTTGCCAAGAAAATAAAAAAGATAAAAGAAAATCCAACTTAATGCCACAAAGAAATATATATATATATATATATATATGAAATAAAAATTTAGCTGAATATGTCTGTAAGAATCAGAATAAAGTTCTCTAAAACACGTCTGTACAAAATTCTACATTTTTTTTCCAAATACTATGAACTACTATTATAGGCGAGGCTAGGAATTCTCATGGATTTTGAATCACATAATGCGGAGTGTGAAGGAAGGCCAATGCTGATGACATCAACCACACAAGATAGGATGTAGATTATTTTGACTCATTTTCATGTTTGAATTCTATGATGATAAACTTCAAAAAAAGTTCCCCCATGTGAAAATTTCTGAGATCATTAAGTTGACAAATAGAAATAGGCAATTAAATCATCTTATAAATTTGTACTTTGATCTCTAGGACTTCAACAGAAAGGTCTGTTTAAGCCTTCAATGCATACAAACATAAATCTTTATTATAATTAGTAGTTTTTTCCTTTTCTTTCTTAATTTATGATCATTATCCATGGACTTCATCACATATAAAATTTACATTACAATAATTAAATTACAAAACAAACACAGGTCAGCAAACCTTACTTTAGAAAACCAAAGGCATATAACACTTTAGCCCAGTCAAACAGTATACAATTAAATATTGTGTTGTAAGATAAAGTACAGTATCAAAATAAAGGTTGAAAATTATAAGGTTTAAACTAACTTATCCCCCAATAAAAAGGGTTGCGAACACAAAAACTGGTAAAGCAACGTGGCTACCTCCAAAGGATAAACACAAATAAAGCTTCCAGAGGATACCCAATGCAGCTAGGGCTAGAGATGTTGGTTGCAATTCAAAAGGATGTCTTATTTTTTGTTATCATGAGTTTTGGGTGAATTAACCCATAACATGACAAAGGCCTTGGTTATATGGAAGTGCTTCATTTTAGTGATACATCTAAACATCCCTAAGATTATCATGGAAACATGCTCACAAATCTTAGCTACTACCATCTAAGTGAGAAAACATATTTCAAATTGGAAGTTGAACAGATTTATTAAGAACATTCGATGCATCCTAAGGAATGCTCAAGCTTTCCATATTCAGCACATGCCACAAAAAGCCAACAAAGTAGTTCATATCCTACCAAAAGTGGCAACCGAGTTAGACATGAATAGTGGATGGTGGGTAGACTTGAATATCATCCCACATGCAAGGTTTAGAAAGAATGAAAGAAATGACCAAAATTGATCAATGGGACTCAAAAATACAACTAGAGACGATAGAAAGAGGGAGTGAAAAAGAGGCTCCAAAGAAGCTACAAACTAAAATATAACAAAGCCAAAACAAAATCCAAAAGGCATTCTAAGAAAAAAAAAAGGGGCAGGTGAAGGGGGAAGGAGCATTCAACCCAAATTGGGGAAACCCAAGTCCTGTTAGAAAAGATATAACCCATAAGACCACCAAGATAACTAAATAGTCCAAATATTCAAGAGAAAGGGCTCACCATCAAAGTAAATAGAACTGAGGATGCTGAAATGCCAAAATGGGTGAACTAGAACTAATATATATCAATATAAGAGGAGTCACACTCGCTAGTAACTCTGAAGGCACCAGTACAAGAATCAATTGTCCCTTATAGAAAACCTAAAGCTAAGAGATCCTAGCTAGATGACTCGAGGGGATGCAAGAGACTCACTCTAGAACTTTGTCTAAAGCTCTCCTAACATTCATGGCTGATGACACTCCACCATCTAAGATAATGCTGGAAGTGGCAAAGAAACTAGTGACACACACCTAAGTAAGAGACCCTAATTGGGAATGAGACATGACAAGAATGTGATTGCCTTGGGTGAGAAAGGTGGGTGCCCTTGTCAATGTGAATGTGAAAGTATGTCTTCTCACTAATCTGTCATCAACAAAGTGAAAACTAGTGGCATCCTGAGGGCAATGCCTCCAATACCAGTGACAGAAACTTGGTGATCTTAGAATTCCCCTGGCCCTATGCCTAGAGATGATAACCTCCCTCAAGAAAAGAACCAACACTGTTGATTGGGTAGCAGAATTAAGTAGAAAGTGAGCTACCATAGTCTCTATACAAGCAATGGTATCTCTCTCATATCTCATAGTAAATAGTTTAGAGCAGACCTCAACAAGATTTTGATTAAAGAAAGCATTTAAATCATATCATTTATTTGGAAATTTAAACCCTTCCTATCCTCATGATAGCACCCTTCATTTTTGTTGTTGGCTTTACAATGTTAAACATGCTTTAAGCGATTCCTGTTATAGCGGTGTCACTTTTGTCATCCAACAATTCTCGTGTACCCTCACACATTATTTCTTCCCATTCATATATTCCTTTCCCATTCCTCTTGCAGTAGGATTGCAAATAGGAAAGTTAAGCATGCAGAAAAGAAAGATATGCTAGATATTGTGGATTTTCCTCTGAATGTTAAGAAGCTCCATTCCATGGAGTCATTCAATTTTTAGGATGTTACAATTCTATTGGAGATTGTTGGATGCCTATATTACTATCTGCCAAAGTTGGTTGCAGTTCCAAAGTTGGGTTTAAATGTGTGTGGGTTGTGATGGTCTCCCCTCACAAGTTGTATGTTGCATCCACTCTCTCTCAGGTTGGCCTTCACTCACTCTTTTCTCTAGATTTATTCCTATTTGTAGTGGCTCTACACTTTATGTGGTTTACTAGTGTCTAAGCAATGTTTTCTGTGATTTTTATTGATTTCCCTAATAAAAAGTAATTCTAGGGAAAAAAAAGTGACAACCATAAAAAGGGATCTCTCTTCCAATAAACCTATGAAATTGTCGTTCAATAAGCTACCAAAATTAGCCTCTAAATGATCCTTTTATGCTATCCTTCAACATGAAATATCCCAACTAGGATATTGCCCTAAAATCTGAAACAAAATGCTGAATGCTGCCCTAGATTTCTGCACTTTAATTTTTCTGATGTAACCCTAGCAATCTGAATTCTGATTTTATGTTTCCAGATCTGATTGCACACTTATTACAGCCACTTATCATGTCTAATACATCATAAACATCATGCCGAAATGTGTGCCAAAACCCTAAATGAATTATACAATGAAATACTCATGGATCCAATGCCAAAATGATATGAAATTCAACTCAGAAGTCTGCTGTTATAAATCAGAATGTAGAAGTCTGAAAGTAGATCAAAACATGGGCAAAAACATGACAAATATGCCCAGAAATTACTGCTGTCCAAATCAGATTCAAATCCTAGGTCTACACATACCAAATGATGATAAATAATGCACAAATACCCCTCAAAATGATGTCACTCCAATCTGCCCTAGGGATGTGCAATGAATGGACACCAAGTGCCCTCCAAAGATGAATTCTCCCTTCACAAACAGGTCTAAAAATGCTGTTCCAAAATCAGCTAGGGTTCGCTGCTCCAATGGGAATTATTTCACCACAAAACCTAGCAATCTCCTCCAGAATAGTGGTGCTTCAGTTAAGGACCAAACCCTATGGCAATAAGGACCCAAGCACCAAGAATGCTGCTCCAAAGTAGGCGCCCAGGTCTGCAAATAAACAGCTAGGGTCTTCTGCTCCGAATGATGCCAAACTCCTCCAAACCCGCCCAGCAAACTCACCCAAGGTTGGCGCTCAAACATGGAGGTATGATGAACCCAAAATGCTGCTCAAAGATGAGGAATTAGGTCTGCTCTGCTGCTGGTGCAAATCTGAAGCAGAACACAACTCCAAACTTCCTTAAAAAGCCCAATTTCGCCCTCCAAAGCGTGCCAGCAAGTCTGATCTATAAATCTGATTGGAATTTCTGCTCTTCTTCTCCAAATGACACCAATGAAGCACACGTAGACCTCCGTTATGAAGTCTTCCAAAGATGAGATTGGGTTTTCATCCAACTCACCCTTTATTCTCAAGGGTTTTCGTCCTTGGAATAAGCTGCCCAAAAATGCAATCCATAAAAGAAATAAATTCACACCCTATGCTCGATAATCAAATGCCATAACAAGTCTTCTATTTATACCAAGCTTGCTCCTTTTTCCCAAATAAGCCAACCCCTTTCCAATTTCACTTGGGTGCCCACTTTCTATTTTAATTTTGCATTTGTAAGAACCCTAGTTATCCCCCAAACTAAAATTCTTTGCAACTGCTAATCTGACTCTTGTGTTTTGAAGTTTTCATAATATTTACCAAGAAAAATGCATAAAATTGCGAAGAAAATGCAAAGAGAGCAATGCTGGAAACTAAAATATCAAATGATCAAATTTATTATTTATTGCTTTGAATTTACAATAAGATTGATCATACCCGAATATCCACTTCTGATCTGCAAATGATTATTCCCTTAAACCCTTGAAAAAGACTTATCAAATCTGCACAAATTTGACCTCTGGATGAAGCCAACAATTAAGCATCTTCAGTTGATAGTTTCACACCCTCAAAATGTTGATACAATGAAGAAGCTACACTCTCCAATGCCGATACACTCTGGAAATGCAGAAACCTTTAGGCTCCCTCCTCCAAACGCCAAAGAGAAAACAGAAGACAAATATCAAATCCTAGTTGAATATAATGGCCTTGGTTGATCCCCTTTTATAATCTCTCAAGAAGTAGATTCTCTAGAATGTTCCTTTTTAAACATTTAAAATAATATTAAATATATTTCATGTGCATATAAGTCATTAAATGGCCCCCCTTTAGACATAAAGTTATAATATGCTTTTAATGATTAATTATTATTAAAGTCACCTTTAATAATAATTAAAAGATATAACTTGCACATTAAACCTTATTTCGCCAAGCCACTGAAAACTGTGATCAACACTAAAATCACCACATGTAAAGGTGCCTTACTATAAATAGAAATATTGGACTCTCATGACCTACTGACTTACTATAAATAGTAAGCGTGTGAAACTGAGTCCTAAACCACCAAACGAAGGCCAATCTTGCACCAAACTGAGCTTTGGAGAAGAAAAAACTCAGGCAATTGCCAAACAGAACCCTCTAACCCACTGCATTAGCCTACGAGGGTCAGGAATAGGCTAATCCCTCTTAAACTGATGCTCACGAAAATGGGAACATTACAGCCCGCCCTCCTTGAAATTGCTTGTCCCCAAGCAATCTCCACTGCAAAGAAACTCTACTCCTCGAAAGGCCCAAAAGAAGAACTATGAAATGTCCCACGCGTCCCCAACTAACTCTTGTAACACCAGTAACCACATCTGCGCAAAAATAGACAACAGACCAACTGTCCAATCCATGCGCACTGAAACTGTGCATCGAACCCAACACATGTACATGAGAACCTAAAGTAAAACTACTAACAAATCACACCATGCTAATGCAGCAATACTCCCCAATGAACCCAGACTGAAACCCAAATGCACACAAAGGATCCCTCAACATACAAGAGAGTGTCCAACATAAAACACCTAGATCCCAAATCCAGAATAGGAGTCTACTATGAAAAACAGCCTCAGACTTCCACTACTCAAATCTGATCTCAACTTCACCATGCTGCAGATAGTGAAGCAACCCAATGGAATCCATCCAAACTGCAGTGCCATACCTGTCACTGCCCAAATCCCAATACAAACAAACCTCACATCCATTCTTCATGAAGAGATACGAATATATGAAAGTATCTTCAACACAACATCTCTCTCTATCCTCTGCCCATCTCCCATGGATGTGCTGACTAACCAAGCCAGCATGCCCACTGCCACTACAACCTCCAAGAAGCCCTGTCTCCCATTGAAACCCAGAAGTGGCAAACTCTATCAAGTACACACCAGCATGGTGGTAATCCAACTGTCGATCCTGCAAGTAATCCCCTACAAAAATTTGAGTCGAATACTTGCAGCCTCTAGTCTCATCTTCTGAAGATGGTAACTCTAAGCACAAACATGATTGGCTTCCCGCAACTACACAAAGAGAATCATCATGCGCACAAGAATTGTGCATCGAATACAAATCATGTACGGGTGAATCAAAGGAAAAACTATAAGCACTCCTTACTATGTACACACTATGAAACTCCTCTATGAGCCTTGTTTGGAATCCCGATGCACTAGAAAGATCCCAAATGCTGCGATTATCACTCAACCCTAAACTAGTATCAAGAGTGTGATCGGCTTCCAACTCGAAGAATGGATTTTCATAGACCAATCCGCCATCAAACTCAAATAATGGATTGTTCACAAACTGCACAATCACTCCATATTGATCTGAATCATCCATCTCTAAATCCCTAGAACAATAAATTGACTCGTACTCTTGAATTGGCTCAATAAACTGCTGATCAAAACCAACTGCATGGGATATGAGATAACCAATTTGTTTCTAGGAGAGGGAAACAAATCAACATGAGAGCCAAACTACCCACCAAATGATACTCTGCGAGTCTCTTGTGTAGAAAATGGAGTAGTGTCGTGTACTGTCACACAAATCTCTGGAGAATCCACCACTGCAACACAAGAACTATCAGTAATCTGACCTGCATCATTTGTCATGGTACTGACCTCAGGGGAACCCAGCGCAACAAAAGGTTCTTTGCAACTCCCAACCAATGCACTCATCCCATTTGTATCAATTGCACCTGTAACCGTGATGGATGTAACCACATCCTCAACCTGCTCACAACCACAATCCGTGGATACGTGCTCTTCACCAACTGCTGCCATAGAAACTTGAACTATATCTGTAGATGGTGAAGACTGTGCCAAGCTCAATTCCACGGTAAGCTCCTCTATCTATGACTGTGACTCTTGAAGGGCCAACTGAGCGTTCTTCAATGAGTCCATAGTCACCTCAAGCTCATGAGTGAGCTCATCAACCTCCTCTTCCTTTCCCTTCAAGGCATCAAAACAAATCCCATCCCACCTGAGAAGGTAATCACGATCGGATAGTAACAGTAAATAATTATTCTTCATTATCCCAATCGCTTCTCTAAGTGTATAAAACTTTGGAAGGGAAAGACCTCTACCATCGTGCTCATCTGTCTCAGGAGTACTCCAACCATAGGTTGCCAACATCTGTCGAGCAACATCAAAATGCTCCATTCAGAAAATACCAGACATTTGTCTCCTCCAGCCACAAGTTAGACATGTTTAGAAAATACCAGTCGAATGCTCTTTTAATATCTGTTACTCCTTCAAAGACTATGTCAATGCTATAATCATCGCCCTTTGTTGATCCCGTGTCTTTGCAGCTACCATTGAAAATTCTTTTAGTGTAATGTCCCCATTTTTAGCCATACGCTCTTCAGTGTCTAATAGCCTATTCTCAGAAGCCCGTAGTCTCATCAGAGGTGAAATTAGGGTTTCCTATTTTATAGGGGTTCTGAAGAAGGTTTGCATGAATGAGGATGGCGGATTCTTTCTGGGTTTTCAGAGAGCTTCGCAATGATATAGGATGCATAGTCATCGGGCAACTTTTCTGAATTTACTACTTTTAGTAAATTCTATTTCTGGTAGGGCCATCTTGGACAGTTGCATCAACAGTCAGCTCAGTTTCCATTTTGGGCAGTGCAATTTGGGCATATTTGGCTTTTAGCATTTTGAGGCTCATTTTGGGTAAAATGATTTATTCTAAGTCATTAATGTTATAATTTCTTATTGGCCCCCTTGGCCTAGTATTAATGACTTAAAGTTGTTTTAAAAGGTGACCTTTGAGGGTGGACGCCTCATTGAGAGATTATTTAAATATTTCTAAAGTAAATATTTATCCTCAAGTTTTGGACGCCTAGAAAGGTGAATATAATGTTTTAAAAAATATATATTTCAAAAGTGAAATGGGCATTCCTTTTGGAGGGAAAAAAGATGGAAGCTGAAGAGCCAACAGTCACCTTCAATTCTATAAAAGCAGGCCATTGCTCATTCATTCTCATCTTTCAAAATGTTGTAAAGTTATGCTGCTGAATTAATTTCAGAATCCGACTAAGGGAAAACTTACATTTCTACTCCATTCTTCAGGCCAGAAACTATGGTCTCCTAGATGGTTGATTGAGAGTGTGCTTCATTCAGAAGTGCATATTGAGCTTCATTGTTGCTGATTTTGGTGATAATTTCCAGTTTTGAGCTTGCTAGTTATTCTATGGCTGAAGTAGATTTTCATATGCAGCTCTTAGTATGATTTAAATTTCATTATGGGTGTTTGATCATTCAATGTCTATGCTCTTAGCGCCCCTAATTGTGCATTTGCAGATTTTATCGTTGAAGATTTAGATGTGATTTTCAGTTTCTATGTTGTCGATGTTCATACAGCTGAAGTTGATTTTTGTGAGCAGCTTTTTGAATAAATTTAATCTTGTTTTGGGTATCGATGCTATGTGTTTGTTGACCTTGGGCGACCCTTTCCATGGAAGCTGAGATTTAAATTCAAAGAACCTGATTTTTAAGAGCAAAATCGCCCTTGCAGCCAAGTCGTACCCTCTTAGAGCACATTGGAATTCGTGCCAAATAAATGAAGGGGTTTTGATGTTGTTTTTTGTTTTGTTCTTGGGCGCCATACTCCTTGAGAGCCTTTGCAAAAGAATTCAGTCAATTCGGAGGTAATTTGGTGAAGTTACGAACATTTAAGTGAGTTTACAAGTTGTTGGTTATTGATTTCCAGAATTGCAGATTTATATCAGACTTGTTTCAGTTCGAATTTCCAGTTTTTTCTTCATCAATTATTGTTGATGTCTAACGTGGAATCATCCAATTTCTTGGTGCTTTGAAATCATTGTAATATTCATGTAATTTGCAACTCATTCTTATATTGTAAAACTGTAAACTGTTGTACTATTCCAATTTATTATTGCTGCAATTATTTCTTAATTTCACATAAAGCACCCCTAGATGGTATACCGCCAGTGTGGAGAAATGAATTGTTTAAGCTTTCTTGTACCCACTGTCAAGTGGTGAATCCCCACTCTTGAGTGGATGCCTACCGCAACAAATGAATTGTTTTATTTGTAATTTCATTCCCCCCACTGTTTTAGTGGAAGTGTGGAAAATCTCTCATGGTTGGTTATCCGCCTAAGTTCTTTCAATTTTGTAATTAGTACTCCGTCATATGTTAGCACCTCGCCTTCTAAAGGATCTTGTGTGCACATTCTTGGTGTTGAGT
Organism: Sequoiadendron giganteum; assembly: GCA_007115665.2. Classification (NCBI taxonomy): domain Eukaryota; kingdom Viridiplantae; phylum Streptophyta; class Pinopsida; order Cupressales; family Cupressaceae; genus Sequoiadendron; species Sequoiadendron giganteum. Next base: position 475,764,584 of record CM021106.1, read on the forward strand.
TTAGTTCTTCTCTCTCAATTGTAATCAATTCAGTTATTGAGTTAATTAGATCCTAGGGATCCTCTGATCATATGCCCACCCCTCCTCCCTCATCGGGTCTTAGGGCGCATTCTTGGTTAGAGTTACCATTCTGCATCGTTTGGTTTGAAGCTAACCTTAACGGGTGCATGATTGCATTGTATTTGAAATAAAAAATCAAGAAAAGATTGAGAGGGTATCTTTCATTTAGACAAAGATATTTGACCTTGTTCTTTGAATTGCGAGACTTTGTCTTTAAATAAATTCAATTGTGTTTTCCAAATTCCACGACTGTCATCTATGCCAATATTTCCAAACCAAATAGGCTCGTCTTCCTTTGAAAATTCCAGGCCCGTAAATATGCGGCAACCTCAAAATAATTTCCGGCCAATGTAATGAATTAACTCCCTTCACATCCTATGCCAGTTTTGAAAAAAAAACAAGAAATAAAGCTCTAAAGATGTTCAAAAGAATTTTGACCCATATAAAGGTAATCCTCCAGTAGTGATTATTATTCATCTGCAGCTTCTTCAAAATGACTCTTGATACCTTATTTAGAAAGATTATCGGCCCGACAACTCCACTCAATGCTCAAAGTTGTGATGCCATGGCCTTCGTTATATTCATAATCATTCCCTATATTTGTATGTCACTTCATCTAATATTAAATTGACTCCTTCAAATATGAGTTGTCTTATACTACTTAGCCAAACCTGATCGATCTTTTCTAAACCTACTCTGATACCATATTAGTTTTAGGATCATAAATGCAAATAAGCAGGAAATACAACACATAGGACAATGAACGCGGTATTTTACCCTGGAAAAACCCTCCTACTTGAGGGAGAAAAACCCAGCAAGATATTCTCTTATAAATCAGAATAATAAGTGCAGAAATAGCACTCAAAATCAGGCCCTAGCAAGGCTGAATCTCATACAATGAATCTGTACTTGAAGATAGTGCAATTTCCTTGAATACAAAAAATAATACCACTTCTCTTTGAGTCGAATCTGCTGCTCTTGAAGGGCAAACCTGTTGCTGAAGAAATTCAAATTGGAATGGAGTGAATTGATGCTTAATGTGGAGACACCTTCTCCTTTATATAGCAAGCTAAGCAAGCTTTCTTCTAGGGCTGACCAAGAAAGTATAATATTTGTTTTACAAAAAGAAAGGCCGACTTGCCTTTGATTAATTTCTCTTAGGGAAATACCTCCCAACACTACAAAACACTAACAAAAGTTATGATTGGGAGAAATTAAGGGGAGTCAAGCTAATTCCAGTTTGATGTGCCTTTAAAAAAAAACTGAAACATCATTTATCTATTTGCCATATAGTTGATGGCTATGTGAGTGACGTGGCATAAAGGACAAATAATTCTTGAAGTTTGAATAGCAAGGTGTGACTAAGGGAAAAAGATCTAAAACCGAGCTTCGTGTGGATGGCAGCACCAATACATCCCATTCATTTTAAAAAGGAACTGCTACCTTAGGGGTGTCCATATCCATTAGAAGCTATTTCTTCTCTGTTGAAGATGTCATCCCTGTTGATGCTTACAGCGTCTGGATGAACACTTCCAGGCACGAGTTTCTAGAGAGAATAAATTAAATATAGCCTTGAGGCTATTTAATTTATTTAATCGATTTATTAATATTGAGGAGGCGCCTCAATTATGATCCACTATTAATATGATTAATAATAATTAAATTATTAAGGTGGGCCGACTTTGTGAAAGTCGTCATTTTTGAAGAAGCAAAATTTATTAAAGGCCGACTATCATTTTGAAGAACACAAGTTTTCTAAATGAGGCCGACCTCCTCCTTCAAGAGGTGCGAACCTTCTCATTATTGGATATCTATACAAGTTGAGATCATTCATTTATTCATCAAGTTCATTCAGCATAATTCACATTCCTAGAGGAGTTCGCACTTGAGGAGCAGACCTTCAATTTGTAGCAGCAGATTATTTCTGTAGTAGAAAATCATCATCTCTGTAGCAGCAGATCTTCATTCTGTAGCAGCAGGTCGAACTCAAGGAGAAACATATTCATTTGTATCTTGCATCTAAGAGAGGTGCTATGTATTGTATCAAATCAGCATTGTGCTGTGCCTGAGTTGTTAGCAGATTTCTGCTCTTACTTTATCAATATATAAGAGATATATTGGCTGGGTTTTTCTCCCTCAGGTTGGAGGGTTTTCCCAGGGTATCTTGCTGTGTCTATTGTCTTATGTGTTGCATATTCTGATTGCTTTCAGTATTTATACATCTGATCATTAAAAATTAACAGTCCCAGGTAGAGAAAGGGATTACTAGGTGGCAAATACTTCAAAGGTCAAAAAAAAAATTCATATTGTGTGAAATTTGTTACTGTTTTATTGAATAAAATTTGGTGAATATTTTACCTGTAAATCTGATGCTATCGGCCGATGAAGAAGTTTACAATTAAATCTGAAATTGGAAATTGGTGTTGTTGTGAGTTTTAATTTTCAAACTTCTGGAAATAAAATAACACATATTCAACTTAGCCATCTGCAACTGTTTGTCAAAAGGCCCATCTGGTAATGTTGGAAGAGTGCATAATATTTCTTTTAAAAAACGAAAAAACAAAACAAAAATTGGGGATGGAACTTTACATTGTTTGACTGTTTAAAATTTTTATATTTTATGTTATGGACATCTTTGATCAAGGGGTATGCCTCTACTGACCACTATAATCAATTTGTTATTTTTAGACATTTTTACTGTTATTGCTGTTAGTGTTTCTTAGATCAGATTGAACAATACAAGTAATTAAATAATTGCAACACATAAGATAATGAACACACAAAGATACCCTGGGAAAACCCTCCTCTTGAGGGAGAAAAACCCAGCAAATTAGTCTCTTCTATAATGTATAACAAAAGACAGAAATCTGCTTACAACACAGGCCCAACAATGGCCAATAGAGAGTCACAATGAATTCGCACTTCTCCTTAATGCACAAGATACAAATGAATCTGTTCTTCCTTGAAATCGGACTGCTGTAGCAAATGCGAATTCTGCTCTTCAATGATATATGCGAACTTCTGCTCTTAATGGTAAATACGAACTTGCTTGATAAAATCGAATTACCTTTTACAATGATAATGACCTTGTACTTATACATCATAGGCGCTTCTTCATTTAGGTCGGCCTTTCTTGAAAACAGAAATATAACTTTAGGTCGGCTCAAATTAAGACAAGGATAGGCGAACCATAAAGGGTCGGCCCTGTAGCAAATATATTGTTTGATATAAATTAAATAGCCGAGAGGCTATCCATTTAATTTATCTTTCCTTGGGAAGTGCAGACCGAAGCTGTCATAACATCAACAATTGCATGTTTTAAATATTGTTCTCAAAGAATCAATTTATTAATTTTATGTTAGAAATATTTGTATTATATTTTTTGATAGATATTTGGGGACAAGTAGCGTCCCTTATAGGGCCACTACGGTTATCCTCTAAGTCTGTATCTAGAATTCATTGGCTTGTTGGAAGGCCTTAACATTTTTGCTATGTCAATCTAGTTTATTTTTTGTTTCTCTAAATATACTAGCTCAGATATCTTCAATACAGATTTCTATTAAACATTAAGAAGCATCAATCTTAAGGTGCCACTCTTATTTTCATTTTGCAATATGTGAACTCAATTAGAATTTTCATTTTTGAGATATATGGAGATGTTGAAATAGTGGCTTGAAAATCAACTATTCTACTCTTGTTTTGATTGTCAAGAAAGATTATTTAGTTGCCAACTATTCATACCTTTATCTTCTGGATGAAAAGTGAATGTAATTTGGGATTATTTGTGGTTATTTTTGTTGAGTGTACAAATATGGTATTGTTAGCAAATAAATTTGTTGCTGCCATAGTGGATATTTATTTTGACTCTATTATAAGGCAGCAAAAAATGTTCTAGCAGTTGAAGAAATGATTATTTGGTTAACAATTTTCCTCAGAATTTTAGAGGGGATTTGATTAATTATAAGAACCATGTCAGCTTTTGACGAGGTCGTGATAACTATGTCAGAAGCTAACATACCTTTCAAAACTTCTTTCCTTAGGCAACCTTGTGAGAACTTTGCATTTAAGTTTTTTGGCTCTTTGAGAATGTCGAGAACTTAAACATTAACAAAAATCTTTGTCGGCCTCTAACAAAGTTGTGAGAACCTTGTCAACTTCCGACAAGGTTTCCAAAACCTTTGAAAACACCAACAGCTTGAAAGAATTTGAAAAGCATGAAGTGTTTCATGCTGTTGTTCTTTCTTTGATTGGAACTTTGAGAAGTTATGAGAACCATGTTGGCTCCCGATGAGATTGTGATAAATAGTCAAGTGTCGACAAGGTTTTCAAAACTACTCCTTGAACCGACAAAGTTTTGTTTTTCCTTCAACAATCTGATAGAGTTTTGAGAGTTAATTTCTTAAGACTTTAAAAATTGACATCTTAACATAAATTTAGATAACAAGGCCAAGCATTTAAAGTATTAAATTTTTTTAGAAAAGAACTTGACTTAGCAAAATGAGGAAGAGGAACATAACATGATGGATCTAACTAGGGACAAAGACCTCACGGACATAATAGGAATCTAGAATCTTAAGTTTAGACTATTGTCTTGTCCATTATGCAATAGAATAAGGAATTGAGACTTAACAAAACAAGGAAAATAAAAGAAAACCAACAAGGGAAAGGAAAATAACCTAAGAGAAAGGCAAACAATTGAAAACAAAACAAGAAGTGAAACACAACAAAAATATCAAGGAAGACTGTACAAATATGAGGGGACAACCTGTTTCACTATTTATAATGTTTGAGATATTGCATACTATAAGAAATGGGCAAATGCGTACCATCAATACAAGTTAAATAAAAAGAATTATTGTCACAAGTTTGTCTGACCTAAAACGGACTTTTCCAAAGAGAGTTAAACTTGCCATGATTACCCTTTGGTTCTCTCCTTTTGTCCCACAACAGAACTAGATTATCAACTACAAAATCTCTCTGTTTGGCCTTCCTGTCAAAAATATTTTTCACTCCTGTCTGATATTTGGTTATCCTATTCACAATATCATCCCTTTTTTCTTCTATCTTGGTAAGGTATAGAATTCTTTTCTCTAGAGAATCTTGAAATTGTTCATCCTTGTTTGTGGTTTCAAGCTTTAGAGCTATGAGTTCCAATGGAATAGGCAATGCGCTATTTATTCCGTAAACCAACTCGACTGGAGACATGCCTATTGCTATTTTAGGTGTGATTTGATCAACCCACAATGCATCATTCAATTTTTTGTGCTAATTTTTTTACTATCATTGACCCTTTTTCAAATGATGGTAGTGAGATTACTGTTATTTGACTTTGCCTAACCATTTCCTTGGGGACAATAGTTTGATGAATGTGAAAGAGTAATTTCATAATTGTAACAGAAAAGATAAAAAATTAAGAAAAACTCAATGCATTATCAATTACAATCTTATGTGGTATGTCCAACCTTACCAAAATGTTTTCTTTGATAAAATTACGAATTATCTCTAAAGTAGTTTTCTTTACAAGAATTACCTCTACCCATTTGGTGAAGTAATCCATAGCTGTCAATATACATGTGTGGCCAGCACTTGACTAAGGGTTAATGGTTCAAATGAAATCAAGTCCCCACTACTGAAAAGGCTCATCAATTACAACTAGCCTCAAAGGTAAAGCTGCAAGGTTTGGTTTCCCTGAGAACTAATGACACTCTTTAACTTTGCCACCCATTCATAAGCATCCACATCCCAGGCCAATAAGCATTGTCTTAGAATCTTAAATGTTGTTACAAAAGAGGAAAAGTGACCCCTGCATGCTTCATTATGGAACAGTTCTAAAAGTTTTCTTTGTTGCTCTTTATCTACACATCTCAAAAATGTCCCATCAATACCCCTTTTGTACAATTTATCTCCCCGAATGACGTATTTGGCTGCCTTGAGCTTAATAGTTCTTTTTTCTTTAGCTGAAAGGTGTGTAGGACATTCTCCGTAGGTTAGAAAATAGGCTATATTGGAGAACTATTTGTCAGTTAATCTGACAAAAAGAGTAAGTGGGAGATCATTCAGTTGTTAAAAGTTATTTCAACAATCAACTTACAAAGGCCCCGTCCTCCTACCAATTTTGTTGATTTGATATCAACATCATATTCCTGAACCTTTGTGATCCATGCTCCGCTTTTACTACAACCAATATCTTATTGAGTTAGCACTGTCTTGACTACTGTATCAAGTATGTATATGATTGCATGAGAATTTAGAATATAAAATCTGAATTGTTTGACTGCCTTTACCACAGCAAATGCATTTTTTTCTAACATTGAATAATTTAGCTCATGCTTTTTCAAAGGAATGCTCATGAAGGCAATTGGGGACTTGACATCTTGATCATTTCCTGCCTAAGTTACCGGGTTCTTCTATTTTACCCCGGGTTCCGGTCCTGGTTCGCTCCTGGTTCGGGTCCTGGTTCGGTTCGCCTGTGGGTTCGACCAGGGTCCTTCATTTTTGGGTCTGGTTCGCCCAGGCAGAACCCAAGAGAACCCGGGCAGAACCCAAACAAAACCCAGGCGAACCAATACAGAACCCACATGCCTAGGCATCCAAAAAGTGGTTTTTTGAGCTTTTTTTTTAATATTTGGTATCCAAAAAGTGGTTTTTTGAGCATTTTTTTCCAGTTTGATAGACATTCTATTTAATCAAACTTAACACAAGACGGAGGTAGATTGATTGACACAGCTAAGAACATGCATATATATCATTGGCAAGCAAAACTAGATTATTTCTGGCCTCATATAAGACTGGTTTTTGCAATATACTATGCTCAGAAATTAATATCAGATTACAACCAACTCAGGAATTGTTTTAGAACTTAATGACAATATGTTTTCAATAGAATGGACTATAGCAACAGGGCCTATGCTTATACACTGGCTATTCAATCTGTTACAAAGTATTTCCTGATGCTCCTTTACAAGCTTACATTAAACTCAGACTCAGAAAATAGAAGCAACTCAGATTATTTCTCTAGCCATCAGAAATCAGACATCTGAGAGAACGACCAGACCTGGTATCATCATGCCATGCTGGAAAAGGTGAACAGCAGCAACATAATTCAAGTTTATATGAATGTCATTTAAGTTTATGGTGGTTTTGTTGTTTATATGATGTTATGTGATATTCTAATCCTAATTCATGCTTCTAGGCTGCATATATATATATATTTTTACATGTTTTTTGTACTAACGAACCCAAAACGAACCAAACCCACCCCCCAAAAAATTTAGCCGAACCGGCGAACCGAACCCCCGAACCCGAACCCGAACCCGAACCGGCTACTTAGTAATTCCTGCAATAAAATAGCTGAAACCATGTATTCCAAAGCATAGCTATAAATAATGAAATCTTTGTGAAAGTCAGGCTGCACAAGAACTAGAGCATTAGCTATAGAAGTTTTAATATCTTGAAAATATTTCTTACTTGAGTCATTCCATTTGAAATCCAACTTCTCCTTCATCATCTTTGCAATGTGCCTTGTCAATTTTGAAAGCCCAGGGACAATTTTACAGAAAATTAATTTGTCCAAAGAAAGATCTGACTCCAATTTTGTTGATTGGGAGATTGAGTTGCTGAATGGCTTTGACCCTGTCTGAATCAATCTTTATTCCTTCCTTTGAGACAATGTGTCCTAGTAAAATCCTCTTTTATGATATATCAAAAACCTGAAAAACATTCTCGAAAACCTTTTCAAATTCCCGCTTTAAATAATTCATTAAGTCCCGATAATAAAGTGACTTTAATATTTTACTAAGTCACTTTATGTTGCTTTATTAAATTAATTAAATAACATTACCCTTAGAATGCACTTTATTGGATAATATTAAATAATTAATTTTAATTATTCCCTTACTCCCAAACTTTAGCCTACAGGAACAAAATAGGCTAAGTGTTCTCCTAGGCTACTCCTCAAAAGGGAACATTACAAGACAATCCAAACATGTACTTTTCTATCATGTCACACCACTTTCGAGAGTCTACACTTCAATTTTGGAAACAGCATTGCCAGTTCTTGCAATACTTCCACATTGTGTGCCCCTGCACATGCATTTGCACCAACACACTCAATTTGGCTCCATACACATCTGACATTTGACCACATATGATCCACACAGTCGTATCAACCAATTGGCACCATATAGATCTGCCCCCTAGCACAATTCTAGCCACATGGAAAGCACACCATACGTGCATGATACTTGTCAGCATATTGTGCAGACTTAGCTAATAGCCTATTGTATAAATACACATCGCTACATTATGTAAAACAATCTACCGACTGGACCAAGTCTACAAACTAATGAGCCAACTCATATCATTCAGCCTAGTTTGGTTGTCCAGAACATCTCCGGCAAATCAGGTCCATGCATTATTCACTGCCCAATCACGGGACTATGCTATCCACCATTGTTTTCATATACTTTTTGTGCATTCACACAACATCAATGAATATAGGACAATACTTTTCATGCATCTGTCATGTCTCTACTTTGCTTCAGCTGCGAGACTATATAACGACGCTTCTGCAACTCAAACTTGCCATTGGAAGTAAACCTATCTCCATTGGCTTAGCCATTACTTTGCCCACATGCGAAATTATCCTCTGATCTCAGACAGAAATTGGATCATAGACATTCTAGAAAGAATGACACTGAAGTCATAGCTTAATTCATTTACAATTTGAGTTATGTGAAGAACTTATTGGAAGGGTAAGATAAATTTATTAATCCAGCATGAATTTATCAGACTTGCTAAAATGAACTGACGCGAAAACAAAACATTCATTCTCAAAAAATGCACCCATAAACATAAATTAGAACATTATGCAAAAAGTAAAACCCAAAAACATCTAGGAAAAATAATAGCAATAACTTGTACAAATTATTCTGTAAATTTAAAGCTAGTGCCCATTACCAAGAAGGAAATGGGAGACATGCACACATGCATCCCACTCAGACCCAGCTATAATTTCTTGTATTCTCCCACTCAACTCTAATACAAGATAAGAAATACAACTAACTGCGTATGCCAAACTCTACCAGTTTGTATAGAATTACTAAACCACATATTAGTTATCATCACTATGCAAAACATATTAAATTTATTATTCTTACTATGAGTTAGTAAATCACATTCAATGTAATAAATACAGAGTACATAAAATAGGGCTGATAAATCTTCCCACCCAAGAAGTAGCTACATGTATCACAGGAGTTCTCAAGCATCAAAAAACATGGATTGATAGTCATTAGCTAATATAAAATTTATCTGCTAAGATCAATTCCGTCACTGAAAACAACCAATACACTAGAGAGCTAAGCAAAAGAGAAATGCCATACACTTATGAAACCCCCATTTAGTATCCAGGTATAGGTGGATTGGTAAGTTTTAGTTTGTTGCTGAGTTTTGTCATGATGTCAAAACTGAGGAATATCGAACAAAACTAAAACCAAATAAGAAACATGTTTTTTGTGGGCTTGTAGAGGGAGGCCTCCTGTACCAAATGGATGTCTCTCTTGGCAGTGGCCTAAAAAGAACTACCTCGCCTTTCCTTTTTTTATATCTAGCTAAAAGCTATCTTATTGCAGAGTTCTGTTTAGTAGGTTAACTTGCTTCACGAAAAAAAAACATCATAAGATGTTTACAGCAAAGTACCATTGCTTTAGGGTTATGATCATCCCTTCCTCCTGCAAATCAAATTTTCATGGAAGAAAATATATATCTTCTAAGTTCACAAGGATTTCATTTCGAACTACGCATTGATAATATTAAGAAAGAAGATTCGGTCTGATTAAATGAAGTCCCTACAAGAACATCTAACAGCATCATCATTATTTGGTAGTCAACAGAGAGTCCTAGCAATTGTGACAATAACAGAAACATATTTAGCCAATGTTCCACGTATATAGACTTCAACTGCCATTTCTTGGAACATAATATTAAAACATACATCTGAAAATAATTTATGTTGCAGTAGAAGGATGTTGTTAACCTGGCAATTGGGATAAGGAGATTAATGGGTTCCATTGCAAGGAAAGCTGATACGAGTCGGAACTCGCAGGAATTCGGATCCTCCATAAGGCCCTCTACCTTCACTCAACTAGCCTTTGCCTTCCAATAATGTGGCAATGCTGTTGTCGCATTGTTTAAATTAATCAAAACATGGAGTTCGTGAATTTATGTACACCTATGGGGGGGATAAAATGAAAGCAAAAGCTGTCATTGTTAGTTTGGGGACATGAGCGGAACTGTTAATGCATTTCGAATGGTCGATTGAATAAAACTTATAGATGTCGCGGCGGGAATGAAATGAAATGAAAAGGAATTTTTATGACATCCATGAGACCAAACATCTAAGCATCTAAGGGATCTAGGAGACAATCATTAACACTTTTTCAAGTTTTTTTCGATGTCGGTTTTTTTTTATGAATCTTGATTAAAAAGCTTGTTGTTTCCTGAAGTCTTGCCTCCTCAAATAGCTCATTCAAACTGTCCACCTTCATATTGTTTTTGAAATGAATACGGATATCCTCATACGTTGCACAATCTAGGATGAAGTGTCGCTCAATTTCAACCACCCTTTTGTTGCAAAAAACGCAAGTTTTTTTTTTCCATTCTTCCTTGATGAAATGAGACTCTGGGGTTGGTTGTCTTTGTATGCTTTCTTATAATATATAACATATGGTTGTTTAGATTTCCCTTTCGCTTCTCGAGATCTCATTGTTTTTGTGGGATTTTTTAAAGGTCTATCACATTTATTTCACCCTTTGTACTCCCTTGAAGGCAATCTTTGACCTTATAACTTGTCAAAATCATCTCTTCTACAATTAAGGTTGCAATCCATGGTGAGGATTGTTTTTAGAGAACCTTAGAAAAACCTCTCTAAATCTAATATTATTTTGTTTGTAGATGTTAAATCTATGTAAAATCGGTATGAAAGTCAATGCCTTATTATTTATTATATCATTTATCTCCTTTGTGAGTAGTATTTGTTTTTATGGGTTAGAAACAATTAGTAGCCCCATGACACTAAGTTCCCTAGGGTTAGGAACCTTTCGAAGATTTTTTTTCTTATTCATATTTCATGACTCCCAATAGGTCAATATGTTTCTCAATTGGTCTAGTTATTGCTTCATGAGAAATACTTTGTTGGTGCTTTTTTGCTAGACTCGAGATTTCAAAGTTTCCCTTGAGGTCCTAGTTTCGATTGAACATCTAGGACTCTTTGTATTTATCTAGGCTTTCTTGGAGCAAATTATTCCACCTCTTGGTTATTTTATTAGTTATGGGGTAGAGATATTTGTCATAGTTCGACCTTGCAAGAAGGTTTGTATGGAGTTCAACCTCACCTTAGACTTAAAGAATCCATTGAGATTACAGTGGTTGGCATGTGTTTTACACAAGTCGGTTATAAAAACCTCCCTAACACATGCTTTTATTGCCAAGCCCTTGACCATAAAATTAGGGACTATCACTCATATCAAAGTCATAAGCCAAGCCAACAAAAGGTGCTTTTGTAGGTCTTATGTAAGAACCTAGGTGGATTACAATTGGCACTAAAAATTCAGTCATGATCAAGCACAGCAAACCTATTGAGACTCAAGATGAAGTATTTCAAAAAAAATGAGGCCACTAGTTTGGCTAAAAATCTCTCGGTGGATCTTTTCATGAGTCCTTGTGTTCTTCCTCTTTGTAATGGTCATACTTTACCAATCTAGTTATTGAAACATCTCTTACGAGTGCTCAACCCTTTAAACACTCTCATGGTCCATCAAGTGGTGATTACTTACTAAGGGAAGAATTTAGTAACAAGCACCACAATATTTCACTCATAAACTATATTCTTCCACATCAACACCTTTTATGAGGAAAACAATTCATTGTGTTGGTAGATGACAACAATGATGGCTAGGTTGAATTCTCCATGGAGGATCTCTTAGAATGTGTGTAACCTTACAAAATATTGTAGTGAGTTTTTTATTCAAGTTGCTTGCCAATGAAGAGGACCCTTTGATATGATTTATTTATGGGAGGTTAAAGTTAATGAATTTTTGCTTTGAGTCATCTTGAGAACCACTAGGTCTCATTCCTATCAACATGTCACCTCGTATGAGGATGGATGTGGCAATGCTTAGATGTTGATTTCTCTAGGACTCATATTTGAGTTCTGCTATTATTTCCTATAGAGAAGAGCCAAACCATTGTGTTATGTTGGTTATATTTAACATTCATGGCCACCTACTTAGCATCATTAATGTTTACACTCCTTTTGATGGTCCAAAAAGTGTGGTGTTATGGTATCAGTTGGCTAACCACTTTACCTTCTATAAATATATTTTTTGCAATGATTTCAATATGGTGGAGTTGTCTAAAGATAAAGCTATCATGTAGTTTATGCATTGGTTCATTGGAGAATATGAGGCATGGTTTTATTTTTAAAACCATTAGGGACTATATAACCTTTATTTTTGGTGGTAACTTGTCATGTTAGATCCTACTTGAATCTATAACCATGGGTAGTCTTGATTTGAGAACAATCCTACTTGACACATGTAGACTTGAAAATATATTTAGAGGCTCTATCTTTGACTCTAAGATGAAATAGGTGAGCATAGATTTGAACACCCTGGCTCTATATGGGTTGTAGTATCCTTTAATCAAGTTAATAACTAGGAACATAAATTCCTCTACTCAGGGATTAGGCATCACACCTGGCAGTCATAATCTACTTAAGGACATCATTTGATTGTCAACCCAAAGACGTAAGACTTGAAATGGGTCTGCAAAGTATATGCACTAACCACCTATTTCAGACATGTATTATCTACTGAAAACATTATGCTGGAATTGGGATTGCTGGAAACAAATTCTAACTGACTAAATTCGCTAAGAATGAAAACTAAATCCAGCTTTAAAGACAGAAAGTACTATGTCCCTAGTGGATGCAGTAACAGTTGACAGCTCTGTAATTCTGTCAGCTGCAGGAACAGTCACACTGAAGTTCTATGGAATGAAGTGCAACTATTCTAATTGCAGAAATGAAAAGATACATAGCTCCCTAAGTGGGCCCCCTTAGGTAGTGTCAAAGATACACAATAGATTAGACTGTAAATTCCATGAATGCTTTTATTGAGTTGAAACAAATAAGTACATGGCTCACAATCTTGCAACTGTATTTCTAAAAAACTAAAGCTTATTACAATGACAAGCTTCCAACCCTTTCTCTAAAGGAGAATGGGCTATTTATTCAAAAATTGATCTTAACGACTAACTAACCCTTCCCTCATAAAATGGGAAGTCTTTATTACATCATGATCAACCTAATGAAGAAGTAGATAGAAATAGGAAGGACTGAGTCAAATCAGTTTGAAGATGTAAAGCACCACCATCCTAGATTTATGTGCCATCAAGATGCCCTCCTGGATTCCTGGAACACTTCCCTTGCATGGTGGATGACTTGGAGTTGTTTCCCCTATTCTTTTGTTGTTGAATCGATCCTCTTTGAATCAGCCTTCCAACAATCTAGTTGAAGCTAAATCTTCTCTTGGAGACTTGGTACCTGCAAATAACTAACAGCTATACCTATGGCAAAGGATTAGCTCAACACATTTAACTCATTAAGAGCATCCATCATTCCATTCATTCATTCATTAGGTATTAGTTTGGAAAAAACAATATTTCGGATATGGCTACAGGGAGGTTAACAGTAGTGGCTACAGGAAAGGCATGTCATCACAAAAAGTTACGAGGCATGCATCTTCTATCAAACTAATAAAATATTTAAGCAATAACCATGGAAAGACATCATAATAAGCTTGTTATATTAAGCATAAATTTTATGTATTACTCCCATAATTACTACTAAATGTCTTCTCAGCATAATAAAAGATATAGAAATGTCTAAAAACAAAGTCTAAAATATGCCAAAAACTGGGCTCATCATTCCCCTCAACCAACTACTTGTTGGTCTCTTAGCAATTCTGGCATTTTTCCTTCGAGCATATTCTCTCAAATCAGCATTTAGTTGTTGTCCACATTCACCATGTTGAAAACTCCAAAAGTGAGCCCGCATAGACTCCAGTCGTTGCCACTTGTTATCCTTTGAATTTATGTTGTAAGTGTTGTTTTCTCCTTACATGGCCAACAATGGCCATAAGAGAATGGGTGGTTGCATGACTAATGGCAACCAGTTCTCTTTCCTTGTTCTAGATTTCTCATATACCTCTCTGCTTTACGCGTAGTTGCATACAGGTTGTTTGGGGTATGCGGTTCTGCCCTTCTTGGTTGCAATGGCAACTGTTCCCATCTTGTTTGGTTGTGTTGTGTAGCAATATTGAGGTCATCATTCACAATTTTGGAGTATTGGGCAAACACTTCTTGTCTTAAGGGTTCAATCATCAGCCTAGCCCTTTCATCCGCCCATAGATTCTTCCAGTCAAAGTAAATACTCATCCCCTTCTTAGATTCATTTCTCACAGTCAGTGGCATGTTAACCTCATCATGTTTGTAACCATCAAACTGTTCTCCCCTGCTTATTTCATTTTTGATCCAAGAGATCAGAGCACTGATGTGTATGTCCCCAACATAGCATAGAGGATTCCATTTTGTATCATGAGGCATAGCCAAACTATGCAAATAAAACTCACACAAAATGTGTCTAACATGTTGCGGTGAGTCCCTATATGCATCATAAAATTCCTTTGGAGTATTCAAGGAAGGATTATGACCTCGCCAGATCCTTATTAATCGAAAGTTCAAATATAACTCTTTTAAGTATATTGCATAAACAGGTGAAGGAGATCTACATTGCACAATTTGTGGAACAAGTTGAACTACCTAATTGAGTGTGTCTGTTAGATTAGCAACTTTTATATCCTTATTCTGGATTACTCTCCTCAATCTTTCAATTTCCAATTCATAGGTAGTTTGTTGGTTTTGAAGTTCTGCATAGCATGACATTCCTGTAGCAAAATTTGTAACATGGAGAGGAGGCTTATGGTTATAAGTTGCTATAGGTGGTCTTTGAATTTCTTCAGGTGCCTCAACATTTTCATGCCCTGGTGTCTCCATTTTGTCTTTGGCAGATAATTGCCCTAAAATCTCTTGTTCCATTTCATCCTCTGACTGCCAACTCTCTTGTTGTTCCTATGGCATAAAATGTGTCGGTGTATTTCTTGCAGCAGTCGGTGATTCTTCAATCCCTTCATTATCTTCACTTCCTTCTTCCAATTGAATTGTAACTGATTTCCCTTCCTCCCCAATATACACTACCTCTTCCTACAGTTGTTCTGCCACAACCGCCAACTCATCTAGGCCAGCCCCTTCTGAAACATGCCCAGTCTCACCAACAGATGGTTCCTCTTCCTCAAGTGCAGGACTAGAAGGGTCTGAGGGTGATGGTGAAGACTGAGAGATATTGAGTGAATGTTGAGCTGCTTGATTCTGAATCTTGGAGCTTCTTCATAAGGGAGTGGGGGCTACTTTAGGTTTCTTTGGGTTCTTAGCTGCATGATTAGGAGATTCTTTTGTTTGCTTCCTCTTAGCAGATTTAGGATCAGGTGTAGGGGTTTGTTGTTGGGGTGTTACCATTGGTGACTTTCCCTTTTTATTTTTAGAGGAAGTCCCTGAGTTAAAAACATGGGTTTGCACTGGCCCTTTGGAAAATCTTTCAGAAAGAGGGACCTTACCTTGTGAGTCAGATGATTTAGAACTAGGAGATGCGGCAGCAGAGGCTTCAGCTTTTGACTGAGAGGTTTGTTGTTTAAAGGTGAGAGGCTGACCCCTGGGTCCGACATTTTGAACCCTTGGATTAAAATTAACAGCAAACTCCTCCCAATTCATTGGTGACACATCCCTAACGGATTTTTCAACAAGCAATTTGATGAGGCAATGGTGGGAGACAAAATTAATTCTTCCCTTTTTAAATTCGACAGCACTATTGGAGAGATAATTATACAGGAAGTCTGGTATGTTCATTAATAACCCATGACACAAATGAGATAATAGCTTAAAATGATGAGAATGCAAAACAGAAAACCAACCTTCACATGTCAGGTATTTGATTATATAACCTGCCTGTGGAATCCAGTCCTGCGGCAAACTCATACGTTGGGTTCCTTGTTTATCCACATGTAGAGGAGAATCACCAGGCCGAGTAAACTCTGCCCTAGCACTCTATGTGTCCCTTCCTCAAGGAAATAGTTCACCAACTTGGGGTAACACTGTTATTTTCGCAATTCTTACTCCCCTGACCTTAGCCTTTCCATTATGAAATGTCCTTGTGAACTCCTCAACAATGTCTTCATCAAACTTGTCCAGTTTGAGAAAATAGTTGAGCCACCCATACTGTTTGAATGGCGGCAAATGTTGAACATCCTGCAACAAGACATTGTGGTCTGTTGGATCATGCCTAATGGGTTGGCCTCCCATTTTTACACTTGTCTTTGCAACTTATCTCTTCAGGAGAAAATTTAACCTAGTTTTATTCAATTTCCTGCTCAAATTTAACTTCTTGCAACTCAAACCAACTTCTCTACTCTCCTCGCATCCGAACTTTTGAACTTCTTTCAAAAGATGTAGAAAACGGAAGGAAGAATTTTAAACATTTTAACTCAAAGTTGAGACATAAAAAGATTGACAGGAAGGAGTAAAAGACATGCCTAGTCATAATTGCAGGAAGTAATGAGGGTTTGCTTATGTATTGCAAATGTTCAAAATAAAATCCAGAGCTTAAGTCGAAAGGACAATAAAACATGATGTGACAAGGCTTTGTGGTGGTGGAAAGTAACGACATGGCTATTAGTTATGAATTAGGAAAAGTGCACAAATGTGCGAAAAATATTGAAGGATATTGCAACAATATAGTAAATTTGTTTGCCTTACTAAATACCTAATTAAACGCAATAAATGAAATAACTAATCAATTTTTGAGTTAAGTGGAGCTTACTTGTGATGATGCATCGCAAGCAGTTGATGTGACTCCATCTTCTTTATTACAAAAGGTGATCAGTAGAAACGTGGATATGGTGATGTGTGACAAGTGGATGAGGTGGTAGAAGAAGAGATGATACAGATAGCAGATGGAATGGTGAGATGGAATGATGGGATGGAATGGGGATAGAATAGGGATCCACGAGGATGACCCCTTTATTATGATATTTTTATGCACTTTCATGCATGACCTAGGGAATCGAGCCGAGACTCAACTCCTTCAGCTGCAGGATCAATAGATTCCTACTCAAGTTGGAATTGCTTCAAGAACTCTTCCTTGTCAATGGGATTTTGGTAAAGCTTCAGTCGATGCCCATTGACCAATTATTTGAACCTGACATCATCAATTATGGTCAGTTGTACTACACCATTATCAAATACCTCTGCTACTTTGTATGGTCTCAACCATCTGGTCTGCGATTTCCCTTTACTATCTTTGTATCTTGAATCATAAAGCACAACCCAATCTCATGCTTTAAATTTCTTCTCCTTGATGTACTTATCATGCCATTTGATTCTTTGATTTTGTATTATTTCGGTATGCTACAGGGCACTCTTCCTGAGCTCATCTAGGGCATTGAGTTGCATGATTCGTTCTATTTGTGTAGTTGTTAGCTCCATATTTAATTTCAAAGCTGTTCTGAGAGTTTTGTGTTCAAACTCTATTGGCATCACAAATTTCTTACCATATACCATTTCAAAAGGTGTAAAACCTGTTGTAGTTTTCCATGTAGTTCTATAAGCCCATATAGCCTTTGGTAACCTTGCAGCCCAATCCTTCCTATGTAGATCCATAGTTTTTGTCAGAATGGCCTTTATATCCCTATTAGTAATTTCTACCTAGCCATTAGCCTGTGGATGATAAGGAGTTGACTTCCTATGCCTTATGTTGTATTCATTTACTAAGGCTATAAAAAGAGTGGAAGTAAATTGTGCTCCTTGGTCTGTCACTATTTCTCTAGGAACATCAAATCTAGTAAAGATTTCTTCATAGAGGAACTCTACTACTTTATTGTCTCTAGCATGCTTCATAGGTCTAGCCTCTACCCATTTTGTTACATAATCTATGCATACAAGAATGTAAGACTTACCATTTGAAGGTGGATCAATTGGGCCTACAAAGTCCAATCCTCATTTATCAAAAGGTGTAACAATAACTTGTGGAAACAAGGGAATTTCATCTGATCTTGTTGGCCTCCCCATCCTTTGGCATCTATCATACCTCCTGGTATACTTGGCTACATCTCTATGTAATGTTGGCCAATAATATCTAGTATTTAGGATTTTCATGGTTGTTCGCTTAGTAGCAAAATTTCCACCACAAGGCTCATCATGGCTGGCATGCAGTATGTCATGAGTGTCTTCCTCTCTCACACATCTCCTCATTACTTGATTAGGTCCTGTATAAAACATACAGTCTGCAATCCAAGAGAAGTTAAAGCTTTTCTCTACTAATAATCTCTTTCCCTTAGGTGAGAGGTGAGGAGGAGTTCTTCCTACAGCCAGATAATTTGCCATATCTGCATACCATGAGTGAATAACTTTGATGGAAAACAAATATTCATCAGGGAAGGAATCCTCTATGAGTGCAGAATCATCTTGTCTTTGAATTCTAGATAGAAAATCAACAACCACATTGGCTTTACCTGGTTTGTCCACAATTGTAATATCAAATTCTTGCATCAACAACAACCACCTAGTCATTCTCCCTGTGATTGAGATTTTGTTCATGAGATACTTGATTGTTGCATGATCAGTATGGATAAATATTTGATAGTCTGTGATATAATTCTTGAACTTGTTGAGGGCATAGATGATTGCTAACATTTCTTTTTTTGTAACAGTGTAGTTGAATTTAGCTCCTTACAAGTTCTTGTTGATATAATAAAGTGCATGCGCAGTTGAACCAGCCTTTTGTCCCATAACAACACCAATAGCATAATCTAATGCATTCGTATGAATATGGAATGGAAGTGACCAATCGGGTCCTTTCAAGACTGGTGCTTGAGTAAGGGCAATCTTCAGATCAAGGAATTCTTTTTCACATTCTGCTATCCAGGAAAACTCTGCATCTTTCTTTAGTAAACTGTATAGGGGCCCTATTGTTTGACTGAAATCTTTAATAAATATTCTATAGTAGTCAACATTCCCTAGAAATATTTTGAGTTCCTTTTGCTTGGTAGGGAAGGGTAGACTAGAGATGACTTCAATTTTAGAGGGATCTACCTGTATTTCTGCAGCAGAAATATAGTGGCCAAGCACTATTCCTTCTTGCATCATCATGAAGCACTTTTGACTATTGAGTGACAAATTATGGTCTTCACACCTCTGCAGTACCTTTTTCAAATTGTCTTGGGCTTCCTAATAAAATGTTGCACCATAAACAGTAAAGTCATCCATGTATATTTTCATACAATCATATGAAATATCTGAGAAAATACTAATCATAGCTCTTTGGAAAGTTGCAAGTGCATTACAAAGACCGAAAGGCAGGACTGAATAGGCAAATGTTCCCCAGGGGCATGTGAAAGTAGTCTTTTCATGATCATTTGGAGCAATCTTTATCTGATTATATCCATTGAAACCATCAAGGAAGGAGAAGTACTTTTTCCTTGATAAGTTATCCAGTACTTGATCAATAAAAGGTAGAGGAAAATAATCTTTCTTAGTTGTCGAGTTGTGCTCCTTGTAATCCACACACACTCTCCATTTTCCTCCTTTCTTAGGGACGATAACCAATGGAGAAACCCACTGGCTATCTAAGATTGGGTAGATAAAGCTAGCATTCAACATCTTTTGTAATTCCTCCTTAACAATTTCTCTTAGGACTGGATTAATTCTCCTTTGGGGCTGTCTAATAGGTTTGAACTCACTATTGATGAAAATTCGGTGTGTACATAGCTTTGGATCAAGTCCTTTCATGTCACCATAATACCAAGCAAAAGATGGTTTATGGGTAGTAAGCATTTTGACCATTGACTCTTGTTGCTGACTGGTAAGTTTATTATTGATATTTAAGGTTTTTTCTGCAGCCACTTCCACTTGGGAAGTCAATTCAAGCATAGATTCTTCAAACAGAAAAGGAATTTCCACTTCATGGGGTAATAAGGTGTGCAAGAAGTCAGTTGTTGTAGGATAATGAGCTGAAGTAGGTGGGGGTAGAATTGTCTGCAATGAACATGGAACTTTTTCACACAAGGGGTACTCAATACCATAGTTGTTCTGAAGGATATTAGACAATATTTCTTCATCCTCCTGTTTCTCAATAAAAGGTTCTCTACTAATCATCATCAAGTTTTCCACATAATTCATTTCTTCCACATCTTCTCCCAAATATGGCCAAACTGCCTGTCCTAACTCAAGTTGAGGCTGGGTTGGAGCATAAAGGGTGAGTTTTTTGGTGCTATACCCATCAAAGATAGTCATGTTACCAGACCTACATCCTATATAAGCATCTGCGATGGCTAACCAATGCCTTCCTATAATTACAGGATATCCTCCTAGTGATGCTTTTGGAGATAAAATCATAAAATCAACAGGATATTCCCATGAATCTAGGGTGACTACTAGGTCTTCAACTACTCCATCAGGTTTGATAGTTGAACTATCAGCAAGTTGCAAGACTGTAGGTGTAGGCCTTAGGTCTGAAATACTTAGCTTTGGTACAAGGTCCTTTGTCATGACATTGGTAGCTGCTCCAAGATCTACTAAAGCATTTTTAATTTGAACCCCATTAATAATGATTTCCACAACAGGGCTGCTAGGGTCTGAATATTTTGGGATGGTAAGCTTCCCTAGCATTAATCAAAGAGTTGACCTAAGACATGAACAGTTTGAGGGTCTTTCTTTTTCCTACTTGGCTTCTTTAAACATGCTTCTTTAATAGCCTTGTTATAGATAGGTACTTCCTTAATTGCTTGGAACAAAGGAAGTTTTACACATATGTGCTTTAGCTGGTCAAGAATGTCAAAGGTAGGCTCTTCTTTATTTTGAACAACTTCACCTTCCCACCTTTATGGAAAAGGAGGTCAGGGTTTATTGGCTACTTTAGGCAATGATGAATTTTGCATGGGCTCATTGGATTGAACTTGGCCATTAATATCTTCTTGCTCATTCTCCTCAGATGGAAATTTTGTGATTATGGAAGGAGAAGGTGTAGGTAACATTGTCCCTGACCGTAAGTTGATGTTACTCAAGTTGAGAGCATAAGCAGGCTGCTAATTGGGGTGAGTGAAATAAACTTGCTGTTGCTGAGGCTGATTATTTGGATTAGGTGTTGCTTGAGCAGGTAACTAAGTTGGCTTAGGATTTTGGCTTTGAGTAGCTGCAGGAGGTGGCATGATTGACTGTTGTAGGGGTTGTTGTAAGAAACCAATGAGTTGATTTGACCATTGTTGGCCTCCTCTCCACTGGTTAGACTGCTGCCAATTCCCTTATGGAGGTTGCCACTGATTTTTCTGTGGTGACTACCAATTCCCTTATGGGGGTTGCCACCAGTTTTGTTGAGCATTTGGCCAAGGATTATTCCACTGAGGTTGGGAATATTGGCCATAATTTGGAGGGTATTAGTTATGCCACTGATTATTATATGAACCAAAATTTTGCAAAGGGTCCTGAGGCATACCTTGTCTTGGGGCCCATGGCCTGCATTGAGGAACAAAGAACACTTCGTCATCTCCTTCTATTGTTTTGAACTCGGTGGGAAGATGTTGCACCTCCAAATTAGCCACCGCCTTGCATCTACAATCCTTCTTCCTTTGTCTGTAGTGAGGGCAATATTCAGCTAGCATTGCTTCAGCTTCATCTTTCTTTCTCCTAGCTTGCATAGTGTCCAATTGAGTAGGTACATCATTGATAATATCTTGCTTGAAGTCGGACAAGAGATTAGAAATCTCCCCCTTAGACATGCCTGAGCCATTTCCTTTTGCAATAGAGGGTTTGAACCCTCAACCTTTCTTCACATTTTCTCTAGAGTAATTGAGACAAATTTTCTTGATATCATCCCAATCACTTTAGGTGTTATGTCCTTCGGACATGAGGTCAAGTGCTTCCATGCAAGTATCATTAACTCCTCTTAGGAAGATAATTTTTTTAGACTCCTCATTCAACTAATGCTGAGTGTTTTTCTGCACACTAAATAGAAACCTGGATACATAATCTTCCAAGGTTTCATCCTCTTTCTGTGACATCTTGAAGATGTCATCTCCTCTCATATCATTCCCTCTACAATATTATTTATACTTTCCCAAGAATAACTAGGAACATAAATTCCTCTACTCAGGGATTAGGCATCATAGCTGGCATTCATAATCTACTTAAAGGACATCATTTGATTGTCAACCCGGGGACGTAAGACTTGAAATGGGTCTGTAAAGTATATGCACTAACCACCTATTTCAGACATGTATTATCTATTGAAAACATTATGTTGTGATTGTAATTGTAATTGCTGGAAACAAATTCTAATTGACTAAATTCGCTCAAAATGAAAACTAAATCTAGCTTTAAAGACGGGAAGTACTATGTCCCTAGTGGCTGCAGGAATAGTTGACGGCTTTGTAATTCTGTCAACTGCAGGAACAGTCACACTGAAGTTCTATGGAATGAAGTGCAGCTATTCTAATTGCAGAAATGAAAAGATACACAGCTCCCTAAGTGGGCCCCCTTAGGTAGTGTCAAAGATACACAACAGATTAGACTGTAAATTCCATGAATGCTTTTACTGAGTTGAAACAAACAAGTACATGGCTCACAATCTCGCAACTGTATTTCTGAAAAACTAAAGCTTATTACAATGACAATCTTCCAGCCCTTTTTCTAAAGGAGAATGGGCTATTTATTCAAAAACTTATCCTAACGACTAACTAACCCTTCCCTCATAAAATGGGAAGTCTTTATTACATCATGATTAACCTAACGAAGAAGTAGATAGAAATAGGAAGGACTGAGTCAAATCAGTTTGAAGATGTAAAAAACCACCATCCTAGATTTATGTGCCATCAAGATGCCCTCCTGGATTCTTGGAACACTTCCCTTGCATGGTGGATCACTTGGATTTGTTTCCCCTATTCTTTTGTTGCTGAATCGGTCCTCTTTGAATCAGTCTTTCAACAATCTAGTTGAAGCTAAATCTTCTCTTGGAGACTTGGTACCTGCAAATAACTAACAGCTATACCTATAGCAAAGGATTAGCTCAACACATTTAACTCATTAAGATGATCCATCATTCCATTCATTCATTCATTAGGTATTAGTTTGGAACAAACAATATTTCGGATATGGCTGCAGGGAGGTTAACAGTAGTGGCTGCAAAAAAGGCATGTCATCACAAAAAGTTACAAGGCACACATCTTCTATCAAACTAATAAAATATTTAAGCAATAACCATGGAAATATTTATCATAATAAGCTTGTTATATTAATCATAAAGTCTATGTATTACTCCCATAATTACTACTAAATGTCTTCTCAACCTAATAAAAGAAATAGAAATGTCTAAAAACATTCTCTAAAATATGCCAAAAACTGGGTTCATCATGGGTAATTCTCAATCTCTCATCCAATAGTAAAATTCATGATCCTCTAAATATATTTTCAAGTCACCTATTTCATCTTAGAGTCGGAGAAAGAGCCTCTAACTATATTTTCAAGTCTACATGTGTCAAGCAAGATTGTTCTCTAAATCAAAAAATGTGTCAAGTAGAATCACAAGTTGGTGTTCCAAGTCAAGAGGATATTCTTGATAAAATTCAAGTGCTTTAAGTGTCTAGATGTTGCCTCCCCCGAGATTTTTCAAGTAGCTCAAATTGATTGTGATTAATAAATCACCATTGTTGAGCTCCATGATGCTCTTATGCACATGGATAATGACAAGGATCCTCACCTTGATTGATTCCCATGTGAACTCTATAAATCCAATTATCATTTTAAGGATCCTAACCTTCTCTAAGAATACAAGGAAAATCTTCACAATCATTCCCTAATATTTTTGAATAATTATTGTAACATCAAGTTTATCCCCAAAGCTCATTGTCAGTTAGCAGTCCATCACCATATTCAATATTTCCTATAATATTATTCACAAGCCTCTTTCACTTTACATTTACCACCTTTTTCCTTCATTGTGTGTCTTAAACAATTATGCTTCATTAAAATTCATTATATCCTTGAAAAATCTTTGTTGTTTAATAGAAGGGATATAATGAACCAAAATTTCTATGCAACATGTTCTTTTTTCTCAGTTTTGAGTTTGAGAAGGCTTTCAATTGTATTGAATGGCCCTTTATTCTAAACATTTCAATGTATTCAGGTTTAATGAATTATGTGCATTTTGAAAACTTATTTTTCTAATGATTTTGTGTCTCTCTATCAATGGAAACATCTTTATTAGTTTTGGCATTTTTCTCTCCATCAGATAAGGGTGTCCTCTTTCCCCTTGTCTATATGTACTTATTTTTTGATTTCTTCACTTATCTGCTTGCACATAATGCCTTTATCACCTAGTCAAGGTTATTTCCTTTCATCCACACAATAATTTATTAATAATCACTTTGTTGATGAAAATTTTCTTACCTCGGTAAAGCACTAAGAGTCTTTGGAATTGATTTCATTCCTAGACACCTTTTTCTCTATTCCCATCAATCTTTTCTAATATTGATAGATAGATTCCTCCAATTGATCTTGCAGCTCCCATCCAAAACAAGTACTATGAAGATGATACTAACTCACATAGTACCCACCATGAATATGAATGAAGCATGAGATTGAACCGAGATATGATGATACTTAACAATTGTATGTAGGGGAAATATCAAGGGACTATTATTACACCTAAACTAGCTCATCAACAATAATAATAAATCTTATTCCAATCTAGATTCCATCAACAAGATCCTCACTTAGTTCCATATAGAGAAATAGCCACCCATCTGAATAATAGGGTGGGGCAATTAGAAAAGGACTTAGCAAAGGCCCGAGAAAATCATAATACTCTTAAAGTATCTTATTAGAATGATTGAGTCTCTTCTCAATAAATTCAACATAAAACTCAACATGAACAAACAAGGGCAAGCGACCCTCCTTCTAATGAACAACACCAAAATGATCAACCACCCACTTAAGGTGGTGAATCTAATAACCTAAACTAGTCAAATGAAGTCACCTTAAATACTTTCATTACCACCTTGGTGCATTACATTATAGTGTTAGAAGGGGAAGCATTGAATAACCTCATCAAAAATCATGACATGTAATGCAATACCACAAACCGCTAAGAAACAAATGTGTACAAAATATTTCATCACTACCTATATTGATTGAAATTAGGTGGTTTCACAACCACCCTCATACATAAATATTGTTAGGAAATAATGCATCAATGTCAAGTTCATTTAATCCATTTCCTACATAACCCCATGAGAGAAAAGCATGCATACAAGCTTACAAAATAACCATAATCATAGATAAAATAGACAAGCCACAAAATAAAATAAGATACACCCTATGAAAACCCTCGAGAAAGAAAAAAACCCAATCTCCAAAAGCATCCTTACTCCATCTGTTATTCAACAAAAAAAAATACACGCACTTACAAAGTTACAATAAATACTTCTAAAACAACAAGCCTCTCCAATGCATCCTCCATGTGTCCAAGCATGAATCCACACATCCCATGCCATGCTTCATACATGCACTCCTCATAAAGACTCAATAATGACAACCCACTCACCCAACCAACCTTAACCACTAAACATTGTGTTTGCTTTTATAGATACAAGCTCACACAAATGCAACCAAGTGGTAAGATAAAACCATGTTCCACAAAACCATTGACCCCTCATTTAATATTAGGTACTAAGTTTTTGCATTATTAAATACTTTTCCCAAATATTAAATTATTATCCTATGTCTCCTACACATAAAATAATAACCCAAAGTTACAATACAACTTTACAAGTGGCCCTAAATAATTATCTAGTATGGCTAAACATACCTCCTAGGTGCACCATGACTAAATAATTATTTAATGACAATATTATAATAAATCAATTTATGTAACAGTGTACAACACCAAATCCTAACATTCTCCCACTTGTTGTATGCATTGCATAAGGGTCAACCAATGAAATACATCATCATATTCATTCATGAAACCACCTGAATATCCACTATGCTATCATGCTCCATCAAGATACCTACAATAAAACCAAAGTGACCACCATGTCAATAAAGAACTCCTCTCATCCTCTAGCATGCCATCTATGGAAGAAAAGGAACATTCCAAGCTGAAGATGTACCAATCCAAGAACATAAGCTCATCAAATCTGGAAGTGATAAAAAGGCTCCAAGTTGTTGTCAAATGTAAAAAACCACATGATCAAAAATAACATCCACAACACATACTAATACACCCAACCATCCATACCTCCTAGGTATCAACAACATCAATAAACTCATACCAACATATGCAACACATAAACTGCAACCACAAGCTCCCTGTATCAAACATGTCAATGAAGAATGTACATATCCAAGAACTCCCATTTCATGGGAAATGTCAAATCCAAAAATGATCAAGGAATATCAAGTCTACCAATCAACACTCTATCAAGGTGTGATGAACAATAAAAACATGAATTACCAAGAATAATCACAATGATCCACACATGTAACCCAAGTAGTTGCATACTCTTGCAACATGTCACCACAATCCTCCAAAATCATATGAACATGAACCTCCAAGAAGGAACCATAGAATGAAGAGATAAAATATGTAAAT
Source organism: Sequoiadendron giganteum (assembly GCA_007115665.2). Lineage (NCBI taxonomy): Eukaryota > Viridiplantae > Streptophyta > Pinopsida > Cupressales > Cupressaceae > Sequoiadendron > Sequoiadendron giganteum. The sequence goes on from CM021106.1 coordinate 475,791,456, forward strand.
CATAATATGTCCTACCAAAACCTCAAGTGTTATGATGTGTCAAGTATGATCTCCTTACAAACCCAAATGAGAAGCCTCAATAACACCCAACAACTCAATCGCATAAATCAAATGTAACATGTGAATCATGTATAATGTCAAAATGGATGTAAGCCTCTCTAACCAAGGAAATCAACCCAATAACTATCTCCTAAATTCCTCATTGATGGATGATAATATAAATAAACTCATTATGCACAAGGAGATAAGAATGCTAAACACCTCTCAAAATGAATCCTCCAAAACCAAATATCTATAGCTCAAGATGTATATCTATGAAAGATAAAGCAACACAATTCATGATAAACAATCCTTAAATGAGTACCAAAATCAATCACCGTGGCTCAAGACTCATTCCCATGAGAAAAAAGCACAAAACATAACACATCTGAAAGCAAGAATGGGAAAATACCTCTCACATGATAAACCACTGAGTAGACCATGAGTGTGAATGAGAATTATCCTCAAGGTAATCAAGTCATCATGATTCACTCCAATAAGAATCTCCTCTATAGTTCCAACATGAACTCACATCCATATATAGGTGAAAGGCTCCTTTGTCTTCTTGTTGAAACCTCCAAAGAGTAATCATCTCATGCAAATGTCTCTAATACCAAGAGAACTCCAGCCTCACCTGAGTCCCCAAGTATCCATGAGCACCTACCAATGATCAATCCATGATAAGCTCCAAATGCAACACCATACTATCATGAAGCTTACAAGAAAATTACCAATGTACTCAACATCAACAAAACCAACAAGACCAATGTCAAAGCTCCAACCACATAAATGATAATCCATCATGACATCATGATCTAACCATCTTTTCCTAGGAGATCACATGCAACAATGCATAAATCTTGGTCTCAAGAGAACCTATATCATGTCAATACTCAAACTGATATCCAAAGTAATCTAAGAAATAATACCAAATACACTCTAAACCAAGGATTAACATCTCCAATCACATGAAAATAACCATCTCCTAACAATTAACTTGTAAATATGGAAGAACTCTTTTATAGCAACAATATCTAAGAGCTCCTCCAAGACATCCCAAATAATAAATAAGATCATCCATCACCAACAATGAATCCACATCACTGCCAACAACTCCCACTAAACCATGATACCGAGCTACACATGGAATTGTGACAACCATATCACAAATGAAGATCATCCAAGTCCACACACATGTAACTAAAATGCTAATAATACCAAGTAGAACCCAGATTTGCAAGACAATAAGATACAACCACCATCAAAATAATAGGAATCAATCCTACACCACCAAAACATCATTTTCAAAAGCTCAAACTAAAATTTGTAAACAATGAAATGTAACCAAACTATCATGACATCATGATAAAACCACATGCTACAAGTCCCAACAATGGACTAATCATGTACTCTTACCATCCATCCTCTCACCCCAAAGAAACACACCAATGCACAAATGATCACAAATAAGGCCAACTAATGAATTCTACATTAACATTGAATAAATCTCATGGATATAAACAATCCATATCGAGTCATCCCATTGTAACCCAATAGGTTTTACACACCTACAAGTTGCATAAATCATAGATTCCAAAAACCGAAACATGAAAAATCATCATCACATTAGTAACCTACAAATCAAAATATCAAAGAAGATAATCCTATAGACATTAAGACTTAAACACCTAATCAACCATAGATTTGATTCGCCAAACATGTCCAGAAATGAGTAAACATAGTCAAAGAACCAATCAAGCATCTAGGAGATAAGAACAACCTCCTAACACCAATCCATATCACTACTAAACAACCACATACATAATCATGTCATGTCAATGCTCAAATATACCTGCATATCCATGACACCATAATCAACACCAACATTGTACCTACACTCAACTATCACCCACCTGAGACTCCAAGTATCTACACGTGTCAACCTATGTCCTCAAAACCAAAGACAACCTATGTACTTGTCATCATCAAATTCTAACTTTGGAAAACACTTGTAAACCTGTACTATTAAGCACCAAACTGATAATTAGTTGTACCATCATAAATATCACATAAAACATGTAGTCCTTCAAGGTTCTATCTCTTGACTCATCTAGATGCTCATCCAATCACATCTCGAATCTCAGGCACCTACAAGCGATCAAACAAATAAAATCCTCTCCCCACACCACAAACTAAAAACATACCTAATCCACCGTGTAGTAAACTACACATTCTCTCCAATGTCTATTCAAAATCAAAAATTTGATTCCGTGTGTAAAATATATGACCAAAATTGTCTAACCGAAAATATCTAACTTTTGAGCCTCAAAAATAATGAAAATAGTAAAATCATCATGAAACCAAACTTGCACCACTAGGTAGTTCTTTGAGATAAATTTCTATTAATTATTTGAAGTCGAAACTCTGACATTGTGGGTGAAATTTATGCCTCTTGAAGAAATTGCTTCAATCTGCTCTATAGGAGTGGCAAGGTGGTGGCCCTCGGGTGGAGCCATTGGCGCCCTGCCAGTGGTGGTGGTGTGCTGATGGCACTCAGGAAGTGGGTTGGTTGGGCATCAATGGTGGATTCCAAATAACTTTAAAATTTGTTTAATATTTTCAATTTTCAACAAACTCCCTCCATCCCTCATACGAACCCAAAAAACAAATTAGATTTGATTTCATTAATAATTAGGAGTTTTAAAAAAGTAAATCAGTGGTTTAAAATTCGTTGACCCCCTATGGGTTGGGTAGGGAGTCTCTCATGGGACCAAGGGCCTCACAGGGGTGATGGACCAAAGGTACATCGACTGCATAGTATGATGCAAGGGAGGGTACAGGTCTACGAACCCCCAATATAATATATATTTTTTATTTTAATTTATTTAAAAAATTTAATTGTGGATTTATTTTTAATTTTTTGATTTTTTAATTCTGCAGACCTGATGATCGTATGGTCATACAACCAAGGGGTCATTGGGAAAAAATGCTTTTTTTTCACAATGGTCAAAATAGGGTAAATTTTATATGAATCCTTGTTTCTTGGCCATCTTGGATCCAATGGTGAGATTCATTTTGTATCAAAGGGTTATATATGAAAATTCCCCTATGAAACCCTCATATAAAAGCATAATATAAGAAACCCTTTTGACCCAAATTTCTCAAACCCCATATTTGCAATAAACCTAACAAATTTGTAAAGCCCAAAAGCTCAAATATGCAAAACAACACCTACACATGTGTTCCACATCTTGTAATCCTACAGATCTTCTCTGCATAGCCGTGGATTCAAATTTGCATCAAATCTACTCAAGCAAGGGTTATAACAAAACTTGGGAGCTCACACCTCCCACAACCATGAAAGCTTTGATGCCACTTGTTAGGAAATAAAGCATCAATGCCCAATTTATTTAATCTATTTCCTACATAACCCCATGAGAGAAAATAATGCATATAAGCTTACAAAATAACCATAATATATAGATAAAATAGACAAGCTACAAGATAACACAAGATATAGGATGACAATAAGTTGAGGGGTGCACAAGCCCCCAACTCAGGATCCTATCAATCCACACTGTTAAGACAAGGAAAGATTCAATCATACATAAGGTACTCAATGAATAATCAATGGAGTACACAAAAATAATACATAAAAGAATACACAAAACAAACATAATACATACAAGGAATACGAGAAGCAAAAACATGGAATACATGAAGAAAAAACATGAAATACATGAAGCAAACAAACAAAAGACACAAGGAAAACACATAATCAACACAACACAAAGACGATATGAATAAAGTAAAATATAAGCACAAGGTTAGTATGCTAAAAAGGATTTGAGTCAATAAGGTAAAGATACTTCAATCTAAAAACATTTCCCACATACCAAACATCATCCATAAAAAATATTAGGAATGATAGTTCTCTCATAGGACCAACAAGTTTTATTATGCTAAGTCACTCATGAGCTACATAGATCTACTGGCTAGCAAGCTATGTTAGGTTTCCATGCAATATTGTGGGTTTGATAAGGCTAACAAGTTGTATTATGCTAGGTGATTCATGAAACACATGGCTTCACTAGAAATAAAGTTATGTTATGCTAGGTGGTCATGTAAAACTCTCAAGTTCACAAGCCAACAAGCTCCATTATGGTAGGTCTATTCAAATCACGCTTCAAGGAGCACATAAAATTTTAATGTCACGGGGGATGAATTAAATGCTTAACGTCACACAGGATGAATTGATAACCACACCTCAAGGGGTGTTAGAAATAACACCACCACCAAGGGGGTATTTCAATAATTCAAAACTCACAAGACACTAATGAAATGGATAGGGTGATATTTCCCCCTAAAATATCAACATAATTGCTATGTTGATATTTTAAGGAAAAGAGGGGGAAGAGAAGATCCTTAAAAAGGATGCACAACTCCAAACTAGTTATCCTTGCTCCCCAAGTGTATAGTAAAGGAAAACCATGCTAAAGACTATTGTGTTGCTACCATAGAGATAAATATGGTTGCACACAAGATTGTACCACCATGAATGACAATGAGAAAACACATGGAGCTACTAGTGCCACATAGTGAGGAGCAACACCATAGAAGAGAGGTTATCATTTAGAATGAATAGGTGTATCAATAGTTTTATGAGTGATAACACCACAATCAAGAAGTTGTATTTTATTATTCAAGGTTTGACGTTCATCTGTGGAATGACCATGTACTTGGCAATATGTACAAAAATAATTATTTTTATTAAAAAAATTACGCATTGGAGGAGGAAGAGTAATAAAGTGCGCTTTAAGAAGCCTCATCAAGATATGCTCTTGTTTGGATAGAGGATAAGTAGTAGGAGACCATCCTTTCTCTTGTGAAGAAAAGCTTGCTCGCTTACCACATGAGGTTATAACTATAGTATATGATGGATAATGTGATGTAAACGAAGGAGAAGATTGGAAACCTAAACATATTTTAGCAAGGCACGATGTATACTTCACTTTATCCTTAACTCCTTGTTCCATGTTTTCATTATATCCAATTTTAGAAATAATTTTAAATTCAATCCCATAACACTTTTCCAACTCAGATGGAGGAGGTCTTGTCTAAATGATCATGAGAATAATTTCTTTGTTTATAAGAATACAAATAATTTTTAGGTGTTGAAATTTTAGGACTAGATATTTCCAACACATGAGGGATGAAAGCTAAAGATCTCCCATCACCATCGTGAAATGATGTTTTTGGATTTTTTGATGTAGAAGAAGGTTGAGCAAATGAAAAACAAGAATCCTTAGGTTTATATTGTGATATTTTTTACTCTCCCACAAAGGAGGGTGTAAAATATAATGAAACCCAATCATCACCAGAATATGCACTTGAAGATAAGTATTATTGTGATCATTATTTACAATTTGAGAAGCGAAAAGACAAGATTGTATTGAAACAACCTCCAACTCTTTAGGATTTGATGGTGATATTTTATAATCCTCAATGAAAATAGGTGTAAAATCTAACAAGCCCCAAACATCACCAAAGAGAAAATTCGGAGTATAATTAACTTTGGAAGCAAATGACTCAAATTTTGAAGATGGAATCAAAGTACTAAGAGAGTATAGGGCTCCACAAGTGGCTGATATTGACACTACATGGTGTTTTTGATGTGAAATATCTTATGAGATTGTTGGGATTTTCTTATTTTGTTCAGCCAATATTGTTGAATTTTAATTATTTTGGTTTCTTGGCCATTTTGATTTTAATATGGCCCCTTTTTCCTCAAGGACTTGTTTGATTGAACTTTTATTTCAAATTTGGAATGCTGCATTTGTCACCACTTTTGTATTTCATTTTATGTTATGATTTTAATTAGTGAATATAACTTTGAAATCTTACTTTATTAAAACATTTCTTGGTTTGGAATATTTACAAGTGCTAGTGTGTGTTGAGTGATGTGACATGTGTAAAATTTCCATATCTAGGGGGGTCCCTAGTGTAGTGTCAAAAAATATCATCGTGTACATTTTCACACTTAATTTGGGAATAATTAATGATAAATTGGACTTAATGTCACCTTGATCTACTATTGTGAGGTGTTTTACACATCCACATTAGGTTTTGGGCCCTTTTTAAGCTAAATAAACCTAACTTTGCCTTAATTTAATGTTGTAAAATATATTTATTTACATGTTCACATTAAATTTAAGAGGCTTGTAAAATAAAGTGGACCTAGTCTAGTGTTGTAATGTGTTTTACACATTTACATGGAATTTATGGCCATTCTAAGCTAAATAGACCCAAATTTTCCTTAATTTAGTGTTGTAAAGTGTATTTATTTACACTTTCACATTGGATTTTGGGCCCTCTTGCATTTATGACTTAATATTATCATTAATAGGCCCCTAAGACCCCATATTATGCATCCCAAGGCATATTTCAATAAAAAAAACCTGACAATATCAACATATAAACTTAATTTACACACTCCTTGACACTTTAGCAATCAAAATAGGCCATGTGGGACCCATTCGTCTAGCTTGGTGAATGAATCCCATTTGGAATATTTTCAAGGTTTTAAGCGAGAAAAATTAGGTTCTAAGTTCAAATTTTTTGTATGTCGCCCTTTGGGATCTAATACATGGGATATTAGATGTATTTCCTATATAAATGATCTTTCAAACCATTATTTCAAAATTTCTACATGTTATAAAGTCAAGCATTCAAGAGTTAAGCATTCCATGACTTCACAACATCATCTAGAGAGCATTCAAGATCATTTCTAAGGAATTCAAGGGCAAAATTCTTTATCAATTGTTGCAAAAATTCAAGATCCATCATCATGTCAAGAATATCAAGCATCAATCATGTTATTGAGCTAGTTTTTTGATGTAGCATCAAAGATCCAAGATCAAGCATTATCCTACTCCTATTGTCAAGATCAAGATCTACATCCTTCATGGCCATTTCATGTTGATTTGCAGATTTACAAGATATCATTTGCAAGGCATCATTCAAGGTATTATTATCCATGATTCATGTTCTTTGTTTCATTTTGTATGCCTTCATTTTATTGTCTCATTATTTGGTTTAATTACCTACAAGGGGTTAGACCAATTCAAACCCCCATTCCCCCCCCCCTCTCTCTCTCTCTCTCTCTCTCTCTCTCTCTTTATGTAATTGTTGATATAGGTGCTTTGAAGACTTGAAGGATCGTTGAAGATTAGGTTACAAGCTTGCAGAAAGTTGTTGGAGTTGTCTCCCCATTTGCAAGGTCATAATCTTCACCAAAAAGTCACCTACAACCTCGAAATCAGAGTTTCAGATCCAAAGACAAAGTGGAACAAAAAGAGTAGACATTGAAGACTAGATTCAGATTTTGAAATTCTAGAAAACCCTAACTAGACTCATTCACCCAAATTGGCGAATGAGACCCAATTTAGGTCAATTTTGAGATTTTTGTAGTTTTGAATACCCTTTTTCTAGAAACATGTTCCTGTGCAAAAACCTTGATCTGGGACTGATTCACCCAGATTGGTGAATGAGTCCCAATAGGCTTAAATTTTAGGTTATTCAACATTTCTACCCTTCATTCAAGCCTCTACAATTTTCCAGGTGCACACTTATGATTTTACAACTTTCTGTTCTTATTTATATGCATTTCTAGGTCATTCATTCAAATTTCATGCATCACTAGGTTTTGTCATTAGATCTTGCATTACATTTATTTTTCCAAGCCGTAGCTTGGTGGTGAACCCCTCTTTATTTTACATTCAACCCCTAGGACAACCCTATCGCAAGATCTCTCTCTCCTTTGCACTGAGATCTCTAGATTTTGTTCTTGAATGAGAGAGAGTGAAGATTGTCATTCTAGGTCCTAAACCATAGAAGAAAGCATACAATTTTCCACCTTTCATTTTGGTGAACCTGCATTTAGAACATCATAATTCTGATTTGGAGTCCATTATCATCCTAGATCTAGCTTGCATCGACTTTGCATTAGTTATTTGGCATCTAGGGTTTCTAAATTTTTCATTAGTGAAAGTGCATATAGGTTTTTTTTGAATCTTAAATCATTGAAAATCATATAAAATATGCACTTTAATTTAGTCTTTAGGTCATACAACATAAAAATCATCAAAATCAATTGAAAATTTCTTTTTTTTTTGAAAAAAACCCTAACTGGGACTCATTTGCCCCTCTGGGCGAATCAGTCCCAATCCAGATTTTAAACTACCTTTTAAAGCATTAAAAACCTCATTTATATGCTTCCTAAGCTTGTTGGTAACATATAGTACATGTCTAAAAAGTTTCACAAACATCTATTTTATGTATCTAGGTCAAATCATCCATGTAGTGAAGTCATTTAAAAGCATTTCAAAAAAAACATTTCGATATTAAAAGTTTCAGATTTGTAGGACATTTGTTTACATTTCAGAAACATTGCATAATTTAGATATATTACTTTCTCATGTTAGCATGTTTTATTTTCAAGCATTCAGTGTTTCTAGAATATCAAATGGATTTTATGATTCCATTTTCCCTACTCATAGGAATAATCTAGGAAAGCAAAGTAAAACCTTTGATAAGCATGTTGGATACCCTCCTAGCATCTATCAGATTTGTAAGAATTTTATAACACAAGAGGATGCAAGCATAGACAATCATAATAATCATACTTTTTCTTCTCCCAGTACCTCTCCTATTAGTGACGAAGGTATCTTAGTGAAAGAAGATACAAGCATTGAAGGTCTTGATTGTCGCTCTCCTCCCCCCCCTTTGGAAGATATTAGAAAACAAGAAGATGAGATCATAGAAACATTTCTAAACATCACCTTACCTAGTCTACATTCATCCATTGCTTGTGAGAATTTTTTAGTGAAAGAGGATGATATCATAGATAGCCATGACAATAGAAATTGTCCTTCCCCTAATATCCCTCCTCGAGGCAAAGAGGATAGGTCAGTGTTAGAAGATGCACCTATTGAAAGTCATGAGAATCTTGTTCCTCCCTTCCCTAAAGCTCCTACCATTTGGAAAGATCTGTTTGGTAAGCATGAAAATCATAGTTGTCCTTCTCTTGATGCCTTCCCTACTTGTGATGAAGCTACTTTACAAAATATAACCAGGGAATGTGATGAGCATCTTACAAGCTCTCTTACTAGGGTGGATAGTATGACACAAGAGAATGAGACCTTAGAGAAAAAGGAAAGTAAAATGATCCTTCTCTTAATGTCCCCACTATTAATAAAGAAGATATTTTGACCTCCCATACATGAAATGAAGTTATTTTAGAATAACCAAGCTTTGAATGTCATGAACATCTAGCTTATAGTCCTCCTAAAAACTCTCCTCCTAGGGAGGATATCATGGTGCAAGAAAAGGAAAAATTTGAAAATAATGATATTCTGCCCTAGATGAAGATGATGAGGTAGCATTAGATTCTTGTTCACTAAGGGACATTAATATTATTCAACCTCAACTCATCCTTTACCCACCTTCACACAAACCGCAAAATCAAAACGAGCCCGAATTTATCCTCTACCCACCTAAGAATAGTGTTTCGCAATAGTCGAGTCATAATATTGTTGCTCATACATATAACACTAGAAACAATCCACAACCAATACAACCAACCCCAAAAACCTTACCTTTTCCTAATTTCATCTTGCTTAGTGCTCCTTGTTTTCCTTGACATAGTGGATAGGACTATGATCTTGTTGAAAAACTTAAGAATACTCCTGCAAATATATCCCTGTGGGACCTAATTTAGATTTCATCTAATTATCACACTACGCTTCAAAATGGCTTGCAATAAGTAATGGTTCCATCTGGTACAATGCAAATGATGTGGCAGCTCTCATACAAGGAATGAATACAATTAATGTAGACATTACCTTCCATCAACATGAGCTACCTCCTTTGTAAGTGCAAAAGAAAAATGAAGCTTTTATAATAATAGCTCAATATAAAAGAAGAGGGATAAATCGAACCCTTGTTGACAATGACTCATCCCTTAATGTGTGTAGTGTGACCCTTTTGGATAGGCTTGGTGTGGATAAATCAAAAATTCAACCCGAATCTTTATCTATCTTGAGGGATTTGACAATGTAGGAAAAAAACTGCTTGGTGTAATCACTTTGCCCATTACAACTAGGAAGGCCACATTAGAAACACTAATCCATGTTATGCCTGATGATCTTTCATATAATCTTCTTTTAGGAAGACTATGGATTCATTTAATGAATGGGGTGCCTTCTACTCTTCATCATAAAATGAAGTACATTTACAACAACAAAGTGTACACACTCGAAGCTGACCCCGAACCAAATAGTTGTTTAAACATCAAGAAAAACAAAGAGAATCCTTTAAAAACATTGACACCAACTTTGCAAGCAGAACCCATGCAACATAAAGACAAAGAAAAACACATTGAGTAAGTCACGAAGCTATTAGAAGATGATTGGGGTTCCTTAGATTTTGATCCAACATTCATGGGAGAATACAAGACCATAAACAAAGACTCTGGAAAGGGAAAAGAAAAAATAGTAATGTTAACACAAAATTCATAATACTCTTCGAAAGCATCCACCTTAACCACTTTAGAAGAAAGAACAACATACATAACAAACTTTGACGAAACTGACTATCAACAACCTCTAAATCCTAAAGAAATGAAAAAGCTTTATGGAAGAGGTTATGAACTTATGAAGTAACTTGGATATAGTGGAAAAGGATGCGGTTCTATAGAACAAGGTATCCATGTCTCTATAGAGCCTAACACACAAGAAACGACTCACGGTCTTGGTTATTTTCCTTTCATAGAAATCAACCCATTAAACAAACCTTCACTCAACATCAACACTCTTGCAAAAGATTCTTCTAAGATGACTTTAATAGTAGTGCATACTCAATTGATAGACACTAGTGGTCTTGATTATCATCCTTTGAAAGAAATGAAAGAAACAAGGAAACCCTCACTGAATGTTAATGTCATCACACAAAACACTAATGATTTGAATTCATTAGATTTTACACCCTCCTATAAAGGAGGAGCAAAATATCACAATCTAAAGAGTCTCGCATAAGTATGAAACTTTGTACTAAGCATGAGATAACTTTGTCACAAAATAAAGGAACATTTTATTTTGATCAAGAGAGTATCTTGTTGAGACTCCTCCAAGATTGTTTGATATCCCTCCCTCCAAGAACACGAAATAAATTTTACAACAAGAATTCATTTTTTGTGTATCATATAGTTCATGGTCATTCTACTAATGAATGTAAGGCTTTAAGTGATAAAATTCAACATCTTAAGGAGTGTAGTGCTCTTCCTTGTGTTGAAGCACCTTGTTCCTCTAATTGATACTAATTTTTACTCTAGCATGTTTCTCATCAATAATTTTGGCTCATCCTTGTCCTACACTAAGTGGGGGCAAGGGGTTAGGTAGCCTTGTCCTCATATACACTTTTCGTTGTCTCTTTTGGCTAGTTGATCACCTTTCATATACATATAAGAGAAAGTTTGTGATGTGGACAACATGCCTTAAGTTGACTTGCATGTGACATACTTATTCATGATGTAGTTTGATTCAGAAACATATGACTTGGCATAGGGCTTTCTGAATAAGCTCTCATGTCTTCTTTTAATTTAAAGCAATTGATCACAACAATGGTGTTAGCAACCGCTTTAAAGTGGGGGCATACATCGACACTCATGTTTCATTATGCAATTTTTTTTCTTGCAATGTGTACTCTTCTTGGTGGTTTCATTGGGCTTGATTTCCTCTGAGAGCGTGATATTTCTTTGAATTTTCCTCTCTTGGAAACATTAGACACGATGCTCCCTAAGAAGAGACCTTGCATGAACTAAGAAAAATACCTTTGAACATTCCTTACACTATTTCACATTTAAAATTTCAGTTATATGGCCACCTTGCATAACACAACTTGCATGCCTGTTGAGCCATCTTGTTTGTTCATGAGTTCCAAGTATACAAAGCTTTTCTTGCCTCATGAAGCTTGAAGTTCATTGTTGTGTCACCTTATCAAAGTTATCATAAGGTATTACTTTGGTATGGTTTGACGTGAAGTCCGACCAAGGCATGACTTTCCCTTAGCCACTCGCGTGTGTGTTGCGAGTGCATATCGACCGTGTGTGTATGTGTCTCACCCTCTTGGATTACTCAACCCACAAAAGACTTGAAGTCATGTGGCCCCAGAGTGAGTGCATTTTAATCAAAGCACCTATCTTGTTCTTTCCTTTCTTCTTATGTCTTTGACATTGCATGTTTGTGTATCTTGATGTTGCATATTATACACCATATGCATGTCCTTTTGTGCTTATGTCGATTTGATGTACGATCTTGGATCTTAGGGGCTTGACCATCTCCCTAATCTTTGTTATCTTAGACCATCCACATTGGTATGATTGGACCCCACTTGAATGTCTACTTTAGTGTGATTTTGAAGCAAGTTCATCATCTCACTAAAGTGGGGGCTAAATGTAGTGTCAAAAAATGTCATCATGTACATTTTCACACTTAATTTGTGAATTAATTAATGATAAATTGGACTTAATGTTGCCTTGATCTAGTCTTGTGAGGTGTTTTACACATCTACATTAGGTCTTGGGCCGTTTTTGAGCTAAATAAACCTAACTCTGCCCTAATTTAATGTTGTGAAATATATTTATTTACACCTTCACATTAAATTTAAGAGGCTTGTAAACTAAAGTGGACCTAATCTAGTGTTTTAATGTGTTTTACACATTCACATGGGATTTAGGGCCCTTCTAAGTTAAATAGACCCAATTTTTCCTTAATTTAGTGTTTTAAAGTGTATTTATTTACACTTTCACATTGGATTTTGGGCCCTCTTGCAATTATTACCTTAATATCATCATTAATAGGCCCCTAAGACCCCATATTATGCATCCCAAGGCATATTTCAATCAAAAACCCGATAATATCAATATATAAACTTAATTTACACTCCCCGACTCCTTAGCAATCAAAATAGGCCCTATGGGACCTATTCGCCACTTTGGGCGAATGAGTCCCATCCATGTGGGACCCATTTGGCCTATTTTCAAGGTTTTAAGTGGGAAAAATTGGGTTTTAAGTTCAAATTGTGTATGTTGGCCTTTGGAAACTAATACACGAGATATTAGATGGATTGCCTATATAAATGAGCTTTCAAACCATTATTTCAAAAGGTATACATGTTATCAAGTCAAGAATTCAAGAGTTAAGCATTCCAAGACATCACAATATCATATAGAGAGCATTCAAGATCATTTCTAAGGCATTCAAGGGAAAAATTCTTCATCAATTATTGCAAAAATTCAAGATACATCATCATGTCAAGCATATAAAGCATCAAGCATGTTATTGAGCTAGTGTTGTGATGTAGCATCAAAGATCCAAGATCAAGCATTGTCCTACTCCTATTGTCAAGATCAAGATCTACATCCTTTATGGCCATTTCATGTTGGGTTGCAGAATTAAAAGACATCATTTGCAAGGCATCATTCAAGGTATTATTATCCATGATTCATGTTTTATGCCTTCATTTAATTGTCTCATCATTTGGTTTAATTACCTACAAGAGGTTAGACCAAGGCAAACCCCCATTCCCTAGCAATGAATAATTTTCTCTCTATCTTTATGTAATTGTAGATCTAGGTGCTTTGAAGACTTGAAGGATCATTTAAGATTAGGTTACAAACTTGGAGAAAGTTGTTGGAGTTGTCTCCCCATTTGCAATGTCATAATCTTCACTAAAAAGTCATCTACAACCTCGAAATAAAAGTTTTAGATCCAGAGACAAAGTAGAATAGAAGGAGCAGACGTTGAAGACCAGATTTAGACTTTGAAATTCCAAAAAACCCTAACTAGACTCATTCACCTAGAGTGGCGAATGAGTCCCAGTTTAGGCCAATTTTGAGATTTTTGCAATTTTGGATACCCTTTTTCTAGAAACTTGTTCTTGTGCAGAAACCTTGATCTAGGACCAATTCACCCAGATTGGTGAATGAGTCCCAGTAGGCCTAAATTTTAGGTTATTCAACATTTCCAATCTTCATTCAAGCCTCTACAAGTTTCTAAGTGCACACTTCTGATTTTATAACTTTTTATTTTGATTTATATGCATTTCTAGGTCATTCATTCAAGTTTCATGCATCACTAGGTTTTGTCATTAGATCTTTCATTTCATTTGTTTTTCCAAGCCCTAGCTTGGTGGTGAACCCCTAATTAGTTTACATTCAGCCCCTAGGACAACCCTATCACAAGATCTCTCTCTCCTTTGCATTGAGATCTCTAGAGTTTGTTCTTGAATGAGAGAGAGTGAAGATTGTTATTCTAGGTCCTAAACCCTAGAAGTAAGCATACAATTTTCAACCTTTCACCCAGCAAGTTGTGTAGGGAGTAGATGTCTTGTAAAATTTTGTTGTGAGGATGGGGGTTGCAAGTGTTACCGTTATGCAATGGTCATAATCGATTCCCCTAGGCCTATGTGTGTAATTTATTATGTACCTTCCTCTTGGAGGCTAACCCCTTTAAAAATTAAGAGAAAGGTACTAGGAAATATATGGATGGGTCCTCAAGGAGTTAATTGATACCATATTTCTATAAATCATGTGGTCCTATGATACTTATGATATTTATTTCTTAGGCAGAAGATTAGGACCACTCAAATTTTCATGCAATGGTTTTACAATTACATGATTATTTAGTTATTAGATCCATGGTTCTTCGACTCTATGGTCTATGTCTCTATTGTCATATGGTTACTCAGTTATATTGTGGCACTTTTTATCCTCGTAAATCCCATTTTATGAGCCTCTTGATGTGAGTTGCGTGAAATCATTTTTTATGATGTATGTAGTCTAAGATATGTGAGTGTGGTTTAAATCTTATAATGAACTGAGTGTGGAAATATTAAGTTAAAAAATGAGGAATTAAATTATTCTAGAATTTGAGTAAGATGTTATGAGGTCTTAGTGATTTGGATAATATTTATTTTGGTGTGTAGATTCAATCTTTATAATACTTAATATGGTTAATAGTTTTTATAGAGTACTTAGTTAATATTAGATAATGTAGTTAATTACATGAATGAATGAAAATTTTGACCTTAGCATATGTTTGATAACCTTGTTGACCTTACCCTTCAACACTTTTGTGGTAAATTCTTGATCTTTTTTAGTGGATCTCATTATTTTTATATTACAATCATTGTCATATATGATGATCATACCCTATATAGACTAGAATTTCTAGCTTCATTGTAGCATGCTTATAAAAAAGTTTTCATTTTGGATATTGTTAATTTTACGGTGCTATCTTATTGTAAAAGAGATGGAAGAGCTTAATTGGTCATGTTACTTACCCACATTGGTATAGCCCTTGCATTGTATTTTCAACCCAACCTTAGTGAATTATAGGAGGAAGTCCACTTTAAGGGCTAGGGAATGTAAGACCTAATATCTTTATAACCCTTGTAACACTTTTCCCTACTTATCAACGCTTATGCTTTTAGCTAGTTAGGCAATTTGAAAAATCTTGATACCCTTATACTAATGTGCTTTTAGTGATTTAAATATTCTAAATGAACCATGTGGATAACTCCTTAGATTAGAAACTTCATGTTATCAATTTTTCTTCATTATTATGGTTTTCAATATTGTTGTAGATGAATTTATGGGTTTCATATGATGAACAATATTGTTAGGTTATGAGATAACTGAGTTAACCTCTAGAAGCTATTGAGATGCTTACTTAAATAATTAGGTCACATTACTTTGCATGTGAAAATACTCTCTGGATTCAATAACAACCATTAAGTTATAAATCATTTTGTTAATACGATTAATTGGTGATTTAGTGAGTGATACTTAATACTTTCCATTTGGTTGAAGTGTATGAAATATATTTAAGGACAATATGTATTGGAATCAAATTAAGTGTGACAAGTGTTTAAAAAAATCAAATAGATGCATATTATGTTACGAGTTTGTAAATGGATTGTGAGGAAGGTTTCTTAATGGTCATATATTATGGGGAGATCACATGTTATTATATCATGACTTGGTATGTGTGAGTGGGTATGATTTCAAACCCTTATTTCTACAATGAATATTTATGAGAATTGAGAAGTCATTTTGATTTAAGTATGATTTAAAAGGGTGATAGATTCTAGAGGCATGTGCACTTTTAATGTTGATATAAAGCTTGAATGATTCAAATTAAACATATAAAAAAGGAATTATAATTTTAATAGAATAGAGGTTTATGAGAAGTTTTTTATGGATTTTTTTGCAATGGGAATGGATCTATATGTTGGAATAGAACAAATGGAGATAGGATCCCATTTCAAATTTTGACGATAAGTCATGATTATTGTATGTATGATTGATCTAGGTTAAAAGTAAATATTTTAACTTTAATCATGTTTTTTTTACTATATATTTATTCTAGATGAATTTGATATTTTCATTAAGTTTCTAGGATGTTACAAGATATTTTCTAGTGGGAGTCTAGGAGGAATCACACAAAACCACCCTACTATTCCACTTCATGTGGTGAAGTGACAGGACCATAACCTTTTGATTCCTAGTAATACCATTTAGTCTTGGTCTAGCATGACCAAAACCCCTCATTGTTGTCTTGAGTTGTTTTCTAGTAATTATTTTATTTTTGAATATTATGTAAGTGTGTAATATGTGTAAAATATTGGGTGATTTAAATGTATTTCTAAATTGTGAATTTATGAATTATGCTTGAGTGAAATTTGAAAGTGGTATAAAATAGTTATGTGAAGTGTTTTAGGCTAAAATTAACTCACTTGGGTAGGTACCTTATGGTGAGGTATCTTTTTACGTGATTTAAGTATGGGATTTTTCTCAATCTCTCTCTCTCTCCCTCTCTCTCTCTCTCTCTCTCTTATGAAATTGATTTTTATTTTTTGTACATTTATCTATTTCTTGCCTTACAAGGAAAACCCATATGGATTTCACATGGGTTGGTAAGTGATGGAAGAGCATCCCTAGTTGTAAAGCAATCCTGTATCAACCAAAAATAATTCTTTTCTTGTATTGCATTCAATGGTAGTTTCAACATTTCATTCTATATTTTATAGCATCGTCGATTCTTAGCTCATGGAGCAAGATATAACATCTACACATGACATCTATCACATATACAAATTTCATAACATTTGCATTTATCTATCAAAATTTATCGCTCTCAAAATTTCACTATTTTTACCAGTCAAAGTATTTGGGGCCAACCTAGCTCAGTTTCTTAGTGTGGACCTATTCTAGATTGTGTGAAGCCTAATGAGACATCATACAAGCATCTTGGGTTTGTTGGGACCTACCTTGGAGATTCACAAGTAACTTCCTTTCGTGTGGAGTTATATTTCTATATTTTGGGGCCAACTTTCATATGTGATAATTCATCGAGTTATGGAACATTATAGATGATGTGGACCTTTGTTGGAGCTTGAGAAGCATATTTATAATAATTTGTAATCATTTAGAATTCATTAAGATCATTTTTAAGTTATATGTTTTAGGATCATTATATTTTCATACAAACCCTTCGAGGGAATGTAATAAGGCCTTTGGCCAGTTGTTCTATTGAATGCCCTTGTGGTAGGCCTATGAGCCCTAGATTTCACCTGTGTGGCCTGTATTGCATCTAAGATTGACGATTCAATAAAGTTTCATGTTCACATATCAATTTATTATGTTTTTTCCACTATGTTGACTCATTTGTGCACGGTTGGGACTGTTCCTTTTGGAACCCTCTTATCATGACTGGACGAAGTGGTATCAGAGCGAGCTTTTTAATTCTTGAAGGCATTTCTTGAGGTGAATAAATCACCAACCTGGGGCAAACTGCATTTGTTTTCAATTGATCATTGATTGTGAGGTAGTTGCATCGATTTGAGGGGAGATATGCCACCAAGGAGAGCACCTGCTATGGAAAATGTTTCTAGAAGAATGGATGAGATTTTGGAAATGATGTATGAGATGCAAGTTATGTTAGATGTTGTTGAAGAAGATCGAAGGAGAGGTGTAAACCCTAGGAAGAATGATGAAAGTGATGATGCACCAGAATATGCGAATCAATTTTCAGAAGCCCTAAGTGAAGAAGAAGAAGAATCAAATCAAGTAAAGATGTTGAAAGTGATTTTGAAGATTGGGAAAAGACCTAGAGTTGAAACTCAAAACAACACGGGAAATTTGAATCCCGAAGAATTGATTGATTGGGTCAATGAATTGAAAGAATACTTCAAATATGACGAAATTAAAGATCTAGAAAGAGTCAAATTTGCAAAAACAAAGTTGAAGGGTCATCTTGCATTATGGTGGAAAGAAGTTTAATTAGACCTAAATAGAAGGGGTAAAGAAAGAATCATCAAGTGGGATAAAATGGTGACAAAATTGAAGAACCAATTCATACCCAAATGATATGAACTGGAACTATTGAAGATATTGCAAAACCTAAGGCAAAAGGAAATATTTGTGAAGGAGTACATTGAATAATTGTACAAAATAATAATTAGAACCAGTCATAGTGAAGCAAGAAAATAAAAGGTTGCAAGATATATCAATGGATTGATAACAAACATTCAAGAAGAATTGGGCCTGGTAAAGATGAAATCAGTGGAGGAAGCATATCAATTTGCATTGAAAGTGGAAGAGAAGCTAAACAAGAAATTTGAACAAAGGTAAAGGAGTGCAAGAGGAAGATTCTAGAAGAGTGGACCCTAGTCCGGAGAAAGAAGACCTTATACGAAGTAAAACAAAGATGCAAGACCCTACCAAAGCAATAAAAGGATGCTAATTCATACTGTAGAGGCAAAGAAGATAAAAATTCCTACTGCAGTGACATAGGAGGTCATAATTCTCACCAAAATGATGGATAATGAAGAGATGAAGGAATATTTGAGAGAAGACCATTCATAGGAACCTGTTTTAAGTGTGGAGTTGAAGGATATAGAGAATTTGAATGTCATCAAGGAAGTACTAAAAAGAAACCTGAGCATATCAGAAGAGTAGCCTATGTGGATGAGAAGCATGTTGGATCCCCTAATTCAGTTGAGAAACTAGAGAAAGAAATAATTGGTGATGAGGAGAGCTTTGATGCATGAAGAAGTGATGGAGGAACCACCACAAAGGAAGAGTCTGTTCATAACCAAATGTAAGTCCAAAGGAAAGGTATGTAAAGTTATCATTGATAGTGGCAGTATTGATAACCTATTTTCAGAGGAGATGGTAACCAAGTTGAATTTGAAGAGGTTGAAACATCCAAACCCTTATAGGATAGCATGGATTCAAGATGATCATAAGAAATTGGTGAATGAGTAATGTTTGGTGAAAATTCATATTGGATCATATAGGGATGAAGTATTGTGTGATATTATGCCTATGGATGCATGCCATTTACTGTTAGGAAGACCATGGAAATATGATAAGAAATCAATACATGATGGGAGAAGGAATAATTATACTGTGACATCAAATGGAAAGAGAATCAAGGTGATACATTTGGAGAAAGAGGAGAAGACTAAGTTTTGTGGCACTGCCAAAATTGGTTTGGTAGATGGAAGGAAATTTATGGATGGATTGAGGCATGAGAACATGTGTTTTGCATTAATCCCAAAGACTGGTGGTAAACCAGAGGTAGAGAACCCTATTGCAAAGAGTGAGGAAGTAGTTGAATTGTTGACAGAGTATAAGGATATAATGTTAGAGAATGTACCAAAGGGATTACCTCCAACCCAAACTATCAGTCATCATATAGATCTTATATCAGGAGCCAGTTTTTTGAACAAGGTAGCACATAGAATGACATCGACAGAGGATGCAGAGTTGAACTAACAGATTCAAGAGTTTTTAAGGAAAGGAATGATTAGAGAGAGTTTGAACCCATGTGTGGTACCTATTATACTTGCACCAAAGAAAGATGAAGAGTGGAGAATGTGTATAGATTCAAGAGAAATCAATAGGATCACCATCAAGCATAGATTTAAATTGCCAAGGATGGATGACATTATGGATTATTTGAGTGGAGCAAAGTATTTCATAAAGATTGACCTAAAGAGTAGATATCATCACATCAGGGTTAGAGAAGGAGATGAATGAAAGACTACATTTAAGACTAATGAGGGATTGTATGAGTGGTTAGTAATGTCTTTTGGATTGACCAATGCACCAATCACTTTCATGAGATTGATGAACGAGGTATTGAAGAAATTCTTGGGTAAATTTGCCATTGTTTACTTGGATGATATTCTGATTTTCAATAAGACTAAAGAAGAACATTTGTGGCACATCTGAAAAATATTATAGAGGTTGAGACAAGAGAAGTAAATGATTAATGTTAAGAAGTATAGTTTCATGAAGACAAAGTTGGTATAGGGATTTTTTATTTCTACTGAAGGATTGAAGATGGGCCCTAAGAAAGTGAAAGCCATTGTTGATTGGCCTACACCGGTAAACATTGGAGAAGTAAGATCATTCCATGGATTAGCTAGTTTCTATCAGAAGTTTATCAAAAGTTTATCAGAAGTTTCAGTAGTGTTTGTAACCTCATGATAGAGACAATAAGAGGAGAGAAGAAAGACTTTAAGTGGACATCTGAAGCACAAAGAAGTTTTGAATTTTTGAAGCAAAAGGTGACAAAACAACTAGTATTAGCATTACCAAATTTTGAAAAAGTATTTCAGGTTGACTGCGATACAAGTGGAAATGTAATTGGAGCAATGTTGAGTCAAGAAGGAATACCTATAGCTTATTTCAATGAGAAGTTGACTGATTCTAGAAGAAGATATTCATTTTATGGTCTAGAATTCTATGCCATAGTTCAAGCCTTGAAGAAGTGGAGACATTACTTGTTGCCTAAGGAGTTTATGTTGTATACAAACCATCAAGCTTTGCAGTATCGAAACACCCAAGGAAACTTGAATCAAAGACATATGAGATGGATTAAGTTCTTGCAGAGTTATACGTTTGTGTTGAAGCATGTGAGTGGCAAGTCAAACAAAGTTGCAGATGCATTGAGCAAAAGAAGGAATTTTCTAATAGAGATGAGAGTGGAAGTATTAGGATTTGAGGAATTGAAGCACATGTATGAGCATGCTGCAGATTTTGGTGAAGCATGGAAAGCATGTAAGGAACCAATAGTGATAGACTAGAGCCAATGGTTGGACTATTTTATTCAAGAAGGTATGGTATTCAAGGGAAATCAATTGTGTATATTGAGGAGTTCAACGAGGGAGAATTTGTTCAAGGAAAAGCATAGTGGAGGTTTAGCAAGACATTTTGGAGTAGATAAGATAGTAGCTTTGGTGAGTGAACATTATTTTTGGCCGCAGATATATAAGGATGCAAGGAAGTATGTTCAAAAGTGCAGAATTTGTCAAGTTACAAAAGGGAGTAGTCAGAATACTAGATTGTATAAACCTTTAACAATACCAGAGAGACCTTGGAAATATATAAGCATGGACTTCATATTGGGATTGCCAAGAACACAGAGAGTCTATGATTCTATTATGGTAGTAGTAGACATTTTTTTTAAATGACACATTTCATTCCTTGTAAGAAGACTAATGACGTTGTACATGTTGCTGATTTTTTTTTCAAGGAGATTGTGAGATTGCATGGATTACCTAGGAGTATTGTTTTAGATAGAGATACTAAATTCATTGGGTGTGTTTGGAGGATGTTGTTGAAGAAGATGAAGATAGATTTGAAGTTTAGTTCAACATATCACCTAGAGACAGATGGACAAACAAAGGTAGTAAATAGAAGTTTGGGTAACTTGTTAAGATGTTTGGTTGGAGATAAGGTAGGAAGTTGGTATATACTTTTACCACAAGCATAATTTGCATACAATAATTCAGTGAACCAAAGTATAGGAAAGACACCATTTGAGATCATTATCGGAACATATCCTAGAGGAGTTGCAAAGTTAAGAGACATGAGTATGGAGGATAGAAGGAGTGTAGAAGTAGAAGAATTCACAGATTTCTTGGAGACATTGCATAATCAAGTATAGAACCATTTGAAAGATATGAACAATAAGTATAAGGGGAAGGAAAATGAGCATCAAAGACATAAGAAATTTTATATTGGAGATGAAGTGATGGTATATTTAAGGAAGGAGAGATTTCTTGTTGGTACATACAACAAGTTGAAGATGACGAAGTTTGGACCATGTAAGATTCTAAGGAAGTTTGATTCTGGAAATGCATATGAAGTAGAGTTACCAGAGACATTGGGAATACCACCTATTTTTAATGTGGTAGACATATATGAGTTAATGAAGGACAGTCAAGTGACACCAGTAATGAAGTGGATTTGAAGGAGCAATTACCACATTAGGAACTAGAGGAGATTGAGCAGATTTTGGATACCAGAACTGAAAGTAGCACTAGGAACAAGTGGTACAAAAAATATCTTGTGAAGTGGAAAGGAAGATCGGTGAAGGATTCATTGTGGATTTCTCAGGCTGAGGTGGACCTTCTTGGTTTTCCACTTAGCCCTAAAAAGTGAGGGACCCACCTTTCTTCCAACCCTAGGTGTTTGATACAAGATCATCCCTGGTTGTAAAGAAATCCCATGTAAACCAAAAAAAGTTTTTTTCTTGCATTACATTCAGTAGTAGTTTCAACATTTCATTCTACATTTTACTGCATCATTGTTTCTCAGCTCACGGAGTAGGATATATAATCTACACATCATCATCTATTACATAGTGTGATATCTCTATCAGGATTCAACCTTATAGTTTTCGAGTAAAACTCATTGACCCATGTTTCATGAGTAGTGGTTCACAAGAACCCATCTCTCATGATAATGAATGGTCCACGTAGCACTCATTTCATCTAGGCGATGCTCACAAGAGGTGAAGCATTGGGCCTTTCTGGGAGGTCACCCATCCAGTACTACTCTAGATCAAGTGCGCTTACCAAGGATTTTTCCCCAAGGTTAAGCCCACTTAGCTCACAACCTCATTTGCAAAACCTTCAGCAAGTGTTGTGCCTTATGAACCATTCATTATAGAGCCCCTTTAGCTCATCTATTGATAAGTAGGAGGTATTTTCCACAACGTGTCAAATTGTGATATTTCTATCAAGATTCAACCATTTAGTTTTCAAGTCAAACTCATAGCTCGCAAGGTTCACTACTCACGAAACATGGGTCAATGAGTTTGGCTCAAAAACTACATGGTTGAATCCTGATAGAAATATCACAATTTGACATGCTGTGGAAAATACCTCCTACTTATCAATTGATGAGCTAAAGAGGCTATATAATGAATGGTTCATAAGGCACAACACTTGCTGAAGGTTTTGCAATAGAGGTTGCAAGCTAAGTGGGCTTAACCTTGGGGAAAACTCCTTGGTTAAGCATGCTTGATCTGGAGTAGTAATGGGATGGGTGACCTCCTAGGAAGGCCCAGTGCTTCACCTCTGTGAGCATCACCTAGATGCAGTGAATGCTAAGTGGACCATTCATTATCATGATAGATGGGTTCTTGTGAACCACTACTCATGAAACATGGATCAATGATTTTGACTTGAAAACTACATGGTTGAATCTTGATAGAAATATCACAATTTGACACGCTGTGGAAAATACCTCCTACTTATCAATCTATCACATATCCAGATTTCACATCATTTGCATTTGTCTATTGAAATTTATTGCTCTCAAAATTTCATCGTATTTACTAGTCAGAGCATTTGGGGTCGACCTAGCTCGGTTTCTTAGTGTGGACCTATTCCAGAGTTTGTGAAGCTTTATGGGACATCATACAAGCATCTTGGGTTTGTTGGGACCTACCTTGGATATTCGCAAGTTACTTCCTTTCATGTGGAATTATCTTTCTATATTTTGTAACCGACTTTCATATGTGATCATTCATCGGGTTATGAACCCTTATGGCCGATGCAAACCTTTGTTGGAGCTTGAGAAGCATATTTATAATCAATTGTAATAATTTAGGATTCATTCAGATTAGTTCTAAGTTAGATGTTTTATGATCATTATATTTTTGCACAAACCCTTCGAGGGCATGTAATAAGGCCTTTGGCCAATTGTTCTATTGAATGCCCTTGTGGCTGGCCTGTGAGCCTTGCATATTTGCTTGTGTGGCCTGTATTTCATGTAAGATTGACGATTCAATAAAGTTTCATGTTTGCATATCAATTTCTTGTGTTGTTTCCACTGTTTTGACTCATTGCTACACATTTGGGACTGTTCCTTCTGGAACCCTCCTACCGTGACTGCACCAGTAAGGGGCATTTATATTGGGGGAGATAGTGAATTATCTTATGGGTTAACGTTTCCAATTACTATCCTCTCATTAGATCAAAAGAGTGGGAGGTAACACCCCCTTTTAAATTCTTTTCCTTGGATTGGAAAGGGTGGTTTTTCCTTTTATACTTTTCTCTTTTTTTTTTTAGAGGAGCCAAGTTGTTTTTAGGGGTTTTGGGGAACATTTTCTAGTTGGGATTGAAGAGATTTGGTGGCATGGATTTTCCTCAAGGATTTCAATCAAGATTGGAGGTAGGTCTCCACAATCTCCTCCTTATACTATGTTATTGCAAGAAAATTTAAAGAAAAAGGTTTATTCTTGTTATTAGTTTTAAAATAAGATTATTTTTAAAAATATTTTCCCCTTGTCAATCATGTTGAAAACACATCTCTTGTGTTGCTCATGTGTTTATGGAAGTATTTTTTTTCATAGTGAACTTGGTTCTTGGGGATTCCTCCAAGCTAGGGATTCATGATTAAGATCAAAAAATAGTTGGGAGGTTAGCATTCTCCCATTGGCCAATTTTTAAAAACTTTGTAGTCTCTTTTTGAGTTCTACTTGGGAGTGATTTAAAGCTAGTCAAGAGAGTAAAATTCCTAGAAAAAATTTAAAATTGTAACTCGTAAATGTATAAAAGAAAAGAAAACACATGGTTGGTAAATAAAGAAATGCACACTACAAAATGGTATAATAGTTTTTATTGAAAGAGTCATTTTCCCTGATACTACTATTTTATTATGCTGATAGGCATTCTATAGTCACAATAGAGGTGAAAATAACCCGTGTCAATAAATAGAAGCTCAATTTATTTTGACGAGTTGTATGTATGTTGGAAGAGTTTCTATTATGGTAGACATTTATTTATGAAAATTAGGATAATTATGTAAATAAATTAATTGAAAGTTAATTATAATAAATTAATTTATATTATAGAAATTATTTTCTTACATATAGTTTAAAATCTATGTATAAGATTTGAAAAGAACAATGATTTTTAATTATTATTAACTTATTATTACGAATTTTAATTATAATAATGATAAACTATTAATAATAAAGTTATTATTTTTGATTTAGAGTTAATTATTAGAATTATAGTTAATAAGTTAATAATAACAATTAGCTTATACAAAACTATTATTACAATAATTTAATATATTATATTAATAACTAATAACTTAATATAAAAATAAGTAAATTTAATTATTATTAACCTAAAGTAATTGATGTTATTATATATACATTTTTTATAGCTTTATTGTATTAATAATTTCTTAATAATATCAAATAACTTAGCTTTAATAATAATAATTTATTAATAATTATGATATTATGAGTTAATATTAAGTTACAAATAGAGTTAACTTATTAATAATAAATTCATTTTATTTTAACACAAAATAAATATAAATAATTATACCTAAAATTAGGATTATTGTTACTATAATTAATTATAATAATAATAATAATTAATTATAATTATTAGATTATACTTAGCTCACAATAAATTAGTAAAAAATAACTATAAAAAGTTATTATTAGATTTTAAACTATAATCTTAACTATAATGAATTGTAATAATTAACTATAATTATAATTAACATCCATTATTCAATGTTAACTACAACTCTAAACCTTTTTATAATTAGGATTAGGGTTAGGGGTAGGGGTAGGAGTAGGGTTATGCTTAGGATTATGATTAGAATTAGGGTTAACTTTGAATCATGATTAGGATTAGGTTTATGGAATAATTCTATCCATAACCCTAATTCTAACCCTCAACCCTAACTTTTAAAATTACTCTTAGATGAAGGGTTGTGGTTATAATTAGGGTTAGGGTTGGAGGTAGAACTATGGTTGCGATTAGGGTTACAGTCATGGTTAGAATTAAGGCTAATATTATAATTATAATTAAAATTAGTGTAGACATGAGGTTAGAATAGGGGTTATAATTATTTATAAGGTTAGGTTTAGGGTTATGGTTCAATTGAAGTTGAGACTTAATTAGGTTAGGGTTAAATTATAGCTAGTTTAGGATCAGGGTTCAATTGGGCTGAGGTTTAATTGGGAAATTAGGGTTCAATTAGGGTTAGGGTTAGGGTTCATTGAGATTCATGGTTCAATTAGGGCTACAATATAAATATTTAGGTTATTGTAGGTTAATATTTCAATTAGGTTTAGGGTTAAGGTTCACCTAGGGTTAGTGTTAGCATATAATTTGGGTTAGGGTTTAATAAGGGTTAAGGTTAGGGTTAAATTAAATTTAAGGCTAGGGTTTGATTAGGGTTAACATAAGGATACAATCAAGGTTATGGTTTAATTAGCATTAGAATAAGGAAATTATAGTTCAATTAAGATTAGATTCAAGGTTGAGATTAGGTTCACCTATATTAGGGTTATGGTTAAGGTTACAATTTAATTAGGATCAAGGTTCAATCAGGGTTAGGAATAGGGTTACAATTAAGGTTAAGTTATAATTAGGGTTATAAGAGAAATCTTCAAGTTAAGGCTAGGGTTAAATTATGATTAGGTTTAAATAGAATTAGGGTTATGGTTAAGGTTATATTATAATTAGGAATAAAAAACAATTAGGACAAGGGTTAGGGTCTAATTACGATTATAGTTAGAAATAGAGTTGGAATTAGAATTAAGGTTATATTATAATTAGAATAAAAATTAATTAGGACTAGGGTTAGGGTCTAATTACGATTATATTTAGAGTTAGCATTGACATTAAAATTATGGTTAGTATTATAAATATATTATTATGAATAGGTTATAGTTATAGTTATGGTTCGAATTATAATCATGGCTAGGGTTAAGGTGAGGGTTTAATTAAATTTAGGGTTAGAATTCAATTATGGTTAGGGTATATGATTAGGGTTCAATTAGAGTTAGTGTTAGGATTACAGTTCAATTAGGGTTAAGATTAGGGTTCAATTATATTAGCATTAGGGTTAGAGTTAGGGTTTAATTAGGATGCAGGTTCAATTATGGCTAGAGTTAAAGCTAATGTTTAGTTTGGGTTATGGTTCATTTAGGTTTATAGGAGAAATCCTCAAGTTAAGGTTAGGGTTAAGTTATGATTTGTTCAAATAGAATTAGGGTTAGGGATCAGGTTTAATTAAGGCTATAGTTAATATTAGGTTAAGGTTAGGGTAAAATTAGGTTTAGGGTTTAATTAGGGTTAGGTTTATGGTTTAATAAGGGTTAGGTTTAGGGTTTAACTAGGGTTATAGTTAGAATTAGGGTTGTCATTATAATTAGGGTTTATTTTAGAAACATGATTATAGATAGGGTTAGATTTAATATGGTTATTGTTAGAACTAGAATTCAGGTTAGGGTTGGGATTAGGGTTAGGTTTAGGGTTCAATTAGGGTTAGGGTTAGGGTTCACATTCAATTAGGGTTATGGCTATGTTAGGCTAGGTTTAGGATTCAATATGCTTCAATAAGGGTTATAATTAAAGTTTAATTAGGGTTAGAGTTCAATTAAGGTTAAGGATCTATGATAAAGCTTTAGATTAGATTTAGGGTTTGATGGTAAATCTTGGGGCTAAGGTTAATTTTGGGGTACAAATAGGATTAGGGTTAGAGTTTTATTATCATTATAGTTATGATTAAGTTAGGATTAGGATTATAATTCAATATGCATTATTATTATCTAACACTAGCATTGTTTGAAACCCCAACCCTAACTCTAAATCTATCTATAGCCTTAACTCTAATTCTAAAGCTAACACTATTTCTAATTGTAAATTTAACCTAACCCTATTTATAACCATAACCCTAATCATATTTATTAATAATATATATAAAATATGCCAATTCTAAAGCTAGGGTTAGAGATAGATTTAAAGTTAGTGTATTTTATATATATTATTGATAGGGTTACAATTATAGTTATGGTTCAAACTATAATTAGGGTTAGGGTTAATCTTAAATTAGGGTTAGGGTTAAGGTGAGGGTTCAATTTAATTTAGGGTTAACAATCAATTATGGTCAAGGTATATGATTAGGCTTCAATTAGAGTTAGTGTTAGGATTACAATTCAATTAGGGTTAAATTTAGGGTTAATATTAGGGTTCAATTATAATTATGAATAGGGTTACAATTATAGTTAGGGTTTGAATTATAATTAGGGTTAGGGTTAATCTTAAATTAGGGTTAAGGTTAAGGAGAGGGTTCAATTAAATTTAGGGTTAGCATTCAATTATGGTTAGGGTATATGATTAGGGTTCAATTAGAGTTAGTGTTAGGATTAGAGTTCAATTAGGGTTAAAGTTAAGGTTGAGATTAGAGTTCAATTATAATTATGAATTGGGGTTACAATTATAGTTATGGTATGAATTATAATAGGGTTAGGGTTAATCTTAAATTAGGGTTAGAGTTAAGGTGAGGGTTCAATTAAATTTAGGGTTAGCATTCAATTATGGTTAGGGTATATGATTAGGGTTCAATTAGAGTTAGTATTAGGATTAGAGTTCAATTAGGGTTAAAGTTAGGGTTAATATTAGGGTTCAATTATAATTATGAATAGGGTTACAATTATAGTTACGGTTCAAATTGTAATTAAGGTTAAGATTAATCTTAAATTAGGGTTAGAGTTAAGGTGA
The DNA here is from genome assembly GCA_007115665.2 of Sequoiadendron giganteum. Lineage (NCBI taxonomy): Eukaryota > Viridiplantae > Streptophyta > Pinopsida > Cupressales > Cupressaceae > Sequoiadendron > Sequoiadendron giganteum. Next base: position 475,820,454 of record CM021106.1, read on the forward strand.
GGGTTCAATTAGGGGTTGGGGCCCTAGCTCGGTTGGCTAAATCTTTCATGTTGCAGGAGGTTGGTCACGAGGTGTAGTCTCCCCACCCCCCGTGGTACCAGAGGGCATGTCACGCTAGCGCCGCTGGTCACGTTAAAAAGTTTACCAGGCACACTGCAGTTTATAGGGGGTCGTGCTACCCGATTCCTGCAATCTAATAAATAAATAAATAAATAAATAAAAAAGAAAAGAAAAGGTGAGGGTTCAATTAAATTTAGGGTTAGCATTAGAGTTAGGGTTAGGGTATACGATTAGGGTTCAATTAGAGTTAGTGTTAGGATTAGAGTTCAATTAGGGTTAAAGTTAGGGTTAAGATTAGAGTTCAATTATAATTATGAACCCTATTCAATTAGAGTTAGGGTATATGATTAGGGTTCGATTAGAGTTAGTGTAGGATTAGAGTTCAATTAGGGTTAAAGTTAGGGTTGAAATTAGAGTTCAATTATAATTATGATTAGGGTTACAATTATAGTTATGGTTTGAATTATAATTAGGGTTAGGGTTAAGGTGAGGGTTCAATTAAATTTAGGGTTAGCATTCAATTATGGATAAGGTATATGATTAGGGTTCAATTAGAGTTAGTGTTAGGATTAGAGTTTAATTAAGGTTAAAGTTAGGGTTAAGATTAGGGTTCAATTATAATTATGAATAGGGTTACAATTATAGTTAATCTTAAAGTATAATTAGGGTTAGAGTTAAGGTGAGGGTTCAAGGTCTAATTATGGTTATAGTTAGAAATAGAGTTGGCATTAGAATTAAGGTTATACTATAATTAGGAATAAAAATTATTTAAGACTAGAGTTAGGATCTAATTATGATTATATTTAAAATTAGAGTTGGCATTAGAATTAGGGTTAGTGTTATAAATATATGATTATGAATAGGGTTACAATTATAGTTATGGTTCAAATTATAATTAAGATTAGGGTTAATCTTAAATTAGGATTAGGGTTAAGGTGATGGTTCAATTAAATTTAAGGTTAGCATTCAATTATGGTTAGGGTATATGATTAGGGTTCAATTAGAGTTAGTTTTAGGATTAGAGTTTAATTAGGGTTAAAGTTAGGGTTAAGATTAGGGTTCAATTATATTAGCATTAGGGTTAGGGTTAGGGTTTAATTAGAATCAAGGTTCAATTATGGATAGAGTTAAAGTTAATGTTTAGTTTGGGTTATGGTTCCTTTAGGGTTATAAGAGAAATCCTCAACTTAAGGTTAGGGTTAAATTATGATTTGTTCAAATAGAATTAGGGTTAGGGTTCAAGTTTAATTAGGGAAAGAGTTAATATTAGGTTAAGATTAGGGTTAGGGTTTAATTGGGGTTAATTTTATGGTTTAATTAGGGTTAGGTTTAGGGTTTAACTAGGTTTATAGTTAGAATTAGGGTTATCATTAGAATTATGGTTTATTTTAGAAACATGATTATAGATAAGGTTAGATTTAATATGGTTATGGTTAGAATTAGAATTCAAGTTAGGGTTGGGATTAGAGTTAGGTTTAGGGTTCAATTAGGGTTAGGGTTATGGTTCACATTTAATTAGATTTATGGTTATGTTAGGCTAGGGTTAGGATTCAATTATACTTCAATAAGGGTTATAATTAAAGTTTAATTAGGGTTAGGGTTCAATTAATGTTAAGGATCTATGGTAAAGCTTCAATTTAGGGTTAGGGTTTGATGATAAATCTTGGGGCTAAGGTTAAGTTTGGGGTACAAATGGGATTAGAGTTAGAGTTTTATTATCATTATGATTGTGATCCAATTAGGTTTAGGGTTACAATTCAATATGCATTATTATTATTCTAACACTAGCACTATTTCAAACTCCAACCCTAACTCTAAATCTATCTCTAACCCTAACTCTAATTCTAAAGCTAACACTATTGTGATTATAAATTTAACCTAACCCTATTTATAACCATAACCCTAATAATATTTATTAATAATATATATATATGTATGTATGTATATAATACACTAACTCTAAATCTGATACTAATTGTAACTCTAACCCTCACCCTAACTCTAATAATAACTCTAACCTTAATTGTAATTCTAATTGTATCCCTAATCCTAATTGTAACCCAAACCTAAAACTAATACTAATTATAACTCTAACCTTAACCTTAACTTTAACTCTAACCTTAACCCTAACCTTAACTTTAAAGCTTATACCAATTGTAACTCTAACCCTCACCCCAACTCTAATATTAACTCTAACCTTAATTATAATTCTAATTGTACCCCTAATCCTAATTATAACCCAACCCTAAAACCAACATTAATTATAACTCTAACCCTAACCTTAACTTTAATTCTAGCCCTAACCCTAACCTTAACCCCACACTAACACTATTTTGTAGGTCCAACCCTAACTCTAAATATATCTCTAACACCAACCTAAATTTTGCAACTAACATTAATTTTAATTGTACCCCTAAACCTAACCCTATTTATAAGCTTAACCCCAAACCTAAACCTAAACCTAAATCTAACATTAATTGCAACTTTAATCATAACCCTATACCTAATTTAAAAACTAACACTAATTTTAATTCTAACCCTAACCCCAATCCTAACATTATGTACCTAACCCTAATTCTATTTGTAATCCTAAAGCCTAACCATAATTCTAATCCTAAACATAATCTTAACCCTAACCCTAATATTTTCTCTAGCTCTAACACTAACACTAACCCTAATCCTAAACTTACCCCCAAACCTAACCCTAATTTAACCTTGATCCTAACCCTAACCCTAAATCTACTTCTAACACTAAACGTAACTATAATTCTAACCCTAACCCTAACCGTATTCTTGATGCTAACTCCAACCTTATCCTAACCATAACCAGCTAGCCCCAACTCTAATCCTCATTCTATCTTTAACCCAACCCAAATTCTAATTCTAGTACTAACCCTAGCTCTAACCATAAACTCAATAGTTATGCTAACCCCAACCCTAATACTAATTCTATCTCTATAACTAACCCTAAACCTAACCATAATCTCAATATTAACGTTAATCCCAACTTTAATCATAATTCTATTTCTAACCCTAACCCTAATAATAATATTAACACTAACCCCATCCCTAGTGTTAATTGTACATGTCTAACCCTAACCATAACCTTAATCTTGATTGTGATCCCAATCCTTACCCTAACCCTAATTCTATCTCTACCACTAATTCTAATGCTAATCCCAACCCTAATTCTAATTCTATATGTAACCCCAACCCTAATCATAATTTTATCTCTAATCCTAACCCTAACCATAATCACTAACCCTAACCCTAACCTTAATATTTTTCTCTTCCATGTGCTGCAAATGCTACTAGCATATATATATTTATTAATAATATATATAAAATATGTCGAAAGATATCATTCTCAAGGCGTCTATTTTTTTAATCAATTCCTCACATAAAAGTGCAATAGATGACTCAAGAATGATATTTCTCGACATATATATATATATATATATATTAGTTCTAAAATGTAAATTTTAATATATGAAAGGGGGGTTTCCATATATTTCCACTTTAGTTGTAAATCAATGATGTAAGAATAACAAATAAGTTATCTTAAGAAAAATATACTTTGAGGCATTTTTTTACAATTTATTGATTATACCTATTTTTTCATCATTTTTACATAAATTTCCACCAATAATAATAAATGGAAATCTATAACATTTTTAAATAAAATAATTTTATAAAAATATTGGTAAAGTTGCATTATTAAGAAAGACCAATAATAATAATAATAAAAAGAAATAGAAAAAAGTAATTCTATTTAAAAAAACAAGATAAAAGGAAGAAAATAAATATGATGAGCCTACTAAATTTGAGAATAATAAAGAAGTCTCCAGTATTATTCTTCAAGAGACATCAAGTGGTTCTTACTTTAGACTAGAAGGAAATCTAAAATAGAGTGTGGGGGAATTAAATTCACCGAAAATAGTCACTTCTAAAGGAAATAATTCTTTCTGGATTTGGTGGCTATGGCATCTCTTATATACAGGTCCCCTTTCTCTCCAAATAAGCTACTTTTATCCCCTATTTCTCTGTGTAAAGAAAGATTCCCCTTAAATCTTTTATTATTTGAGGCTTAATGAAAAAATAAGAGCATTTATAGGAGTTTGGATCTTGAGCTTGACAAGGATGATTTGGCTATCGTTCAAGATGTGACTTTTTCTCTGAATGTCCAATTTTTGTTGATGAAATATTTTCTCATGAATATACTCCTTGTGAGATGGAGAGCTAGTTGAGTTTCTTTCCAACACTCTAGCTTGTTATAATGTGACATCACCCTCTTCCCCATCTATTTTTAATGAAAAATTGGGTCTATTTTGAAATGTTTGAAGCTAAATAAGAAATCAATTAATGTGAGTGTGGGTTCAAGATTAGCTCAAGAGAATTAAGATTAAAGGGGAATTATTTTACTACAATAGATCAATATTTTTATGAAAATAATTATAAAATTTAACAAACACAATTTATTTTTTATAGATGTGATTTTTAATGGAGATTCAAAATGCATAGAATTCGTATGAAATCTTCAATTTGTAGATGGATTTATGATAAAAAAGAAACACCATCTTGTTATTTTATTTCAAAACAAAATTAATAATAATTGTTTTATCCTTTCCAATATTTATAACTCTACCTCTAAAGGTAGTAAAAAGGATTTATGGATAGATCTTCTATATTTTAGGAAGGATTTTAAAGATTTTAAGTGGATGTTAATAGGGGAATATATACCCTTTGTTTCATTTAATTTTTTTTTTTATGTTTTCTCTATCCCTTTGATAATATGAAAGACTTTATAAAGTTCATTTTTGAAAGAGGACTTATGAACATTAAATTGCGAGGAAATAATTTTATTTGGTATAATAGGAAAACTGGATCTATCCTAATTCAAATTAAACCAAATAGATTATTGGATTCTTTTAATTGGATTTTATTAGCTAACAACTATCTTTCAACTCTAATGAGATTGGTGTTTGATCATAATTGCCTTGTCTTGTGTTTAGAGTAAATCATAGAATCTAAAGGAGAGGTGAAAGAAATTGGTTTTCTAACCACCTTCCTTTAGCCACTTTACTATAGGCATCTACATCTAGAAGATCTCTTCCATTATGAGGATGGTGTTCAAGTTTTCTATTAAGCTTCTCTCTTTACTTCTATTAATAAAAGAGAGACCAAGCATAGATTTTTTTTATGCTTTATATTTTCCCCTCCTTCCTTCTATTTTAAATATATAGACCTCACATCATTGCTTAGTTCCATTACCTAACCTTGTGCTTTATTTCCATAGTCTATTTTACATGATTGATATTTTGTATCCTTTGATCTCTCCAATCCACCATTTCTTAATTCTAAGCTCAAATTTATGAAATTCAAACTAGAAGAACTCCATGTTGAAAGGAAAACCTTTGAGCCTAGTTTCCTTATCCCCTAAAAAATGGCCAATGATTTGAGCTCACAAATGAAAGAGCCTTATAAAAGTATGATATCTATTATAGATCCCGATGTAAGTTCATAAAAAAATAGAGGTGGAAATGGATGATTTTATCTAATTCCCTTATATTAGGCCATCTGAAAAAACCTTATTTTGGCTTCAAATCAATAAGTGAGTACAAATATCTCTAAAGACTTTTGAAATCAAGGTAGAGAGGGGATTCCCACCTACCTTGTCTTTAGGCCTTAGAAATTAATTAAATTATCCATCAAGTATCTAACATAGATTAATGAATTAGGCTTTAAATATCTTGAGATCTCCTATACCTTTTCCTTGTCCTTTTCTAAGTTTGGAGCATAAATATTTGAGATGATATAATTGATGTTCTTATACATCTCAAATATTGGAAGGCTCTATTTCCACTATTTAAAGCTTCAAATTATCCCATAATAGGTTTAGGACACTTTTGGATCCTACCAAATGCACTCTATACCCATAAGATCTTAACCAAATCCTCCAAAAAAATATCCCTTGTGTCATCCTTTTTTAATTTTCTTTCCTAAATTATTATAATATATAGAGTGTACTTCATAATTATCCATTTAATAAATTGACACTTATTAGAGGAATTTAATCCCTTGATCTTGCAACTCATAATTCACATCCTTTTTTGGGAGGGAGGTTCTTTCTTTTGTTATGAAAAATATAGTCATAGAAATTTGAGAACCTATTTTGACTTCTTCAGTGGCCACTAGCTTAGCCTTACTAGCTTCTATTTTCCTTCCCCAGTCTCTTACACTACTCATATCTATAGATGAGTTTGATATCCCTTTGAAAAAAAATTTCTTCCCTTTTCCATAAGAAACAATACAATCTTGATTCATATTTTTTTCTTCATATATACTTTTTACAAATTATTCACTTCATTTTTTCTCTTCTAGATTATATTTATAGAACCTTCCCTTCCATATCTTCCTTCTATAACTAATACATTATCATGTGAATTTTAATTATTATTTTACAATTTTCCCTTCCATATCTTCCTTCTATAACCTAAGGTGCTATCCTAACTACTTCTATCCTTAGTAGAATCCTTGAATAGATGTCCTACCTTCCAATATGAGAAACATCTAATTGATTAACACTCATGATCTAGCTCTAGCAACCATATTCTCATTAAAAGGTGAATTTTAGTGGCTTTTAAAATAATTTTTTATTAGATCTATTTAAACATATATTATTGCATATGTTTTCCACTCCTTATCCTCTACCAAGTTAGGTCAATACAAGTATTCACATGAAGAATTCCTAGTTTCCTTTAAGACATCTCATGTAGGAGTTTATAAGTATTTATCCATAATGGCACTTCCTTGTCCATATTCTTCCCTATATTTAATCTATATCCCTCAATGATTGAAAAATTATTTGTATACACACTAAGGATAAAAAGCTAATTTAAGGTATGGCTAGGGATATTTTTATCAATCTTTATATTCATGTTCACTACCAAAATTTTTTAATGGATCCATCCTTACATCCACATCTATATCCTTTATATCTTGACCAATCTTTTCCCATATTCATCTAAGATCCTATTTTCCTTCTCTGCATGAGGATTAGCCTCTCCTAAAGTATCCCTTGTCTTATTTTTTTTACTAGTGTTGTCACCATTCTATATTTTACAAGTATTTCTCTTACCTCCTTCCCATTCACTCTTAGTTTTTCTTTCCATTATATATTTTTTCAATTATTATTTTTTCCACAAGATTATTAATTAAATGAGGGAAATGGTATTATAATAATTTGTTCCATTTTGTGCATCCCATTCAATGAGATTAAACATGAGGAAACTTTATGGTCTTGAGGCACATGAATTTTTAAAGTAGTATATAGATGAACATTCTCACACATATAAAAACAATTATTCATTCATATTATTGTAATATTTTATATATTAAAACATTATATATAACTATATAATATATTGTAGACACTTAAAAATGTCTTGAATGATATTATGCACTTGAATCAGATATACTAACACCATTTCATCCTAAAACCCATCCTCTTTTCGCTTAATTGATTAAATTAGCCTACCTATTTAATTAATTACTTAATTTTCATCTATTAATCTAATTGACCTAATTAGGTTAATTCACATCCTCTTGCACTAACCTTTTGTCTTTTTTTTGATAAGGTAAGCAACATTTACAAGGTGTTGTACCCTTAACACAATGGCCAATAAGTTCAAGTTCAAAGACCATCAGAGATAATACCTAATTAAAAACATTAACCGCAGTACAACAATAGACAGACAAAACATAGAAAAAGCAAAGACTAACTAGCATTTTCCTAGTTCTTGGATAGGAGATCAACAACATCATCCCCAACCCAAACCTGATCATCATCAGAATTATTCCCGTCAAACTCATCCTTCATGACCATAGAAAAAGTGTTGGTAATGAAGTGGACCAGCTTAATAGTGAAACAGGTCAACCCATGAAATTTCTTGTCCAACTTGTCCATCCTTTCCTGCAATGCATGACGCTCCTCCTCATGATCAACAACCTTCACAGTATCAACACGCTCAACGTCCAACGGGTCTGAGGACTGGGAAGCCGAATCCTCTTTCTACACTTTGCTGGTATCAAGAATAGAGTGGGGCCCTCCAGCATACTCCTCCTCCACATCGCCAGAAACATCCTCATCCCTATAATCACTATTGTCAAACCACTCCTCTTCCGAGTCCAAGTCCACCGACAACTTCTTGTTTTTTTTAGCCAATCTACCTGACATCCTAATGATGGTCTCACCACCAATCACAACTGTAGCCGCAACCATCGTATCCCCCCTTAGAATCATGACCCATCACATTTTTACCTTTGTTGTCCTTCGTTGGAGGCTCCATCAAACCCTTCACATCATTTTTACCTTTCTTCTTCGGGGTGGGTTTGCTAGCAGTCTTGGCAGGGGTGGACTTGAGCTCACAGAGACTAGCGACAACATTATTCTGGGCATTCCCTACATTCCCCTTAAGTTTTTTAGCAGTAGGTTTGGGCTTGTGGGCATCAACAACAATTAGATGGGTTTTTCTAATGGGACCTTTGGACTCGGCCGAGGAAATCTTGGTCTCAGCAAGAGGTTCAATTTCCTCAACCCGGATAGTAGAAATAGGCTTGGGCAAGCACAATGCAAGATGAAAGTGGTAGAGTCTCATGATGAGAACCTGGTGAAGAGGCAGGGGAGGAATATCTCCAGGGTTTAAGCCAACGGCCTCAATACATTTCTCGATAGAGCTCTCTAAATCCTTGAGAAGGAAGAAAGGAAAGCTTAACAAAATTTTATGCCTAAGGTGATTCAACAAAGGGAAATGGTAGAAAAAGTAAGTTTTGTACCTACTTTAAAGCATCACATACTTAATGATGGAAAGGCAGAGTTGGTCCCAAGGCTGTGGAAGGGCCTCTCTCTCAAAACCCGACTGGTTACGAATCGACATCTCATTCCCCATAAAAAATGCATTCAGGCTATCATTGTCTTGGGTCTTTGTATGCTTTGGATACTTTTTGCCAGTACTCAACAACCCCATCGCCTGCACGATCACTTCCTCATTAACTTCAAAAGAAATGCCACCCAGAGTCACTCTTCTATGTTTCCAAGAGTTGGCGAATTGCGCAGATAAATTGGGTCATGACCAACCAAAGTCTCCATCAGAGGAGCCAAACCGCCTTCAACACATATATGCCACACTAGAGGATCTTTACGAATTTCGATGCAGTTGTCTAGCTTCGTTCAGACTTTATCACCACCCATAATGTCTCTCTGCACACAAAATAACTAGACCACCTATGAGAGTAAAAGGTTAGAGAAAATGGTTAACTGAATTGTCTCCCACACCTTTCGTCTTGTTAAATTAAATAATGCAAATTATTTAATTTAAATCCCTAAGTCCTCTTATTTAATTAAATAACCCTAAGCTATTTAATTAAATATCATATCATATCCCCCTTTTCATTAAAACATTTATTTAATGAATATCATTTAATTCCCCTAATTTGCATAATTAAAACTTTGTTTTAATTATTAAATTATTAATTAAATCTAATCCCCCCACTTGCAAGGGAATATTCCTCCTTTGCACATTCCTCCAAGAAGGGAATATTCCTTCCCATTTACAAATTTAATTTAGTTTTAATTAACTAAATATCTAATTTCCCTCACCCATGAGAATATTCTCTTTCTTCACTCATTTGAAAAAGAGAATATTCCTTTTTGAAACAAAATTTCAAACAAGACTTCTTGTGCAAGTGTTGAAAGTGTGTTTGTTTGGATGAATGTAAGCCCTTGATTGAATATCATCTTGCATCCTCAACCATTTATGGGAATCCATGATCCATGCCTCCATCTTCCTTCCTTTTTGACCATTGATTAGCTTTTTCAATCTTAGCCCTTCATTTCTCATTTGTCCTCCTATAAATAGGTCACTATTTGGAGACAAATGGATCCATCTTTTAAGAGAAAAATTATGTTGTTAAAATCACTCTCATCTTGCATCCATATTTATATATTTTTTAGTTTAATATCTTTATCATTGTTAGCTTAGCTTCCAGTAATGGCTTCCATGGTAACTTAGGTGCATCCATTTAACATATTTGGTAATTAGGGTGTTAATATTTTTAGCTTAACCTTCATTTAGAATAGCTTTGCATACACCCATATCGAGCATATTAGCCTACATCAAGTTGAAATAGCTTGCACCATGTTAAAATAGCTTTAAATCATGTTTTCATACACATCTATCATCATTTTTGTCGATTCTCTTTAATAGAATTGATCGAAACAAGCTTATTTATCCACGGGATTGTGAAAGGGTCGCCATTCCACATGAATGTAAAACCACTCCCCCATAGGATAAGTTTCAATGTCTTAGAGTAGATGTTTATCAAGATTTCATGATTTAGAATGATAGTTTTAATTGCTTCTTCACTTTGTTTACATTGAATGATCTTATTGGGATTGATGCTTAGTGGCTTAAATATGCTTTGAATCCTTATGGATAAAGTGTAGTTAACCTATACTAAGTCATTGGTCACATTTTGGTGCTAGAAAGAGGGCTTTACCAATCAAACTTAACAAATTTTTCTCTTAAAGTCTATTTTTCTATAAATTTATAGATACAATGACACTTTTGGAAACTACATCGATGCCTTTATCAGGTGTCACTATATAGTGACACTCTTTTCAATAGATACAATGATGCCTAATTAAAACACCGATTCCCATTAAAACAAATTGTGATGCTAATAATTTTTAGGGGTATCGAAGATTTGAAAACGATGACACCACCAAATAGTGACACTATCATCATCTCTGTTTTACTGCAGAGTGACACTTTTTCTCACCAGAGTGATGCCCATTTGAATTATGATAGTTCTATCATAAACAACGATGCATTTTACTGGTAATCCAAAATAGTGACTAAATTTTAGTATGTGCTTTAAAATTTTGGTTTTATTTGTTCTTTAACATGTCATTGATTTTTGGATTTTGGTTTTTTAGACTAATTGGTTTTTTAGGTTTGGACAATGAAATTGGAAGTGAAGGAGCATATCATCGTTTCAATTTATAGTTGTAAAAAGTGTTTCAAAACTTATGGGGAAATTATAACCCATTTATGATGCTTTATTTCATGTTTTAGGACCAAACTATATTTCTCTTTGGGCTTTAAAATGAATGTTCAAATTGGTTAAAACTGAACCCTCACATCATTTTGCTTGTTGGTTTAAAATTGAATACAATCTTCACACTTTTGTATAAGCATGAATTTTCACCCCTAATGCAAATTCCCTTTTACCCCCTTGCACTTTAGAAAACGTAAGGTGGAGGCTCAATTCCACTTAAGCCCGCTGTCCACATCAAACTTGGCACTTGTTTTGTGTGTCGGTGGGAGCGTTTCTGTCAGGGACGCCCATGCGACGCACAGATGTCCGTGTGATAGGCTTACGTCCTTGGAAGATTCCTACGGCTAGAGACTACAAAGTTGTTACACTCTCGATTGGGAGTTGAAGTGTAGCGCTCCTCTTCGGATGGTCGTCCCGAATATGGCGATTTTTCATCCTTTCCTTCATATTCTTGACCATTCCATCCATTCTCAAGTTTTGCGAGATCTTGATTTCATCACTTCACATTTTCTCCACTCTTTCAAACACCCATTCAAACTTTGTAGCAACATTTTTCACTCCATTGCAACAATCTACTACTCCATCACTCTGATAGTGCGAGCGCAAGACAAACACCATTGCAGCAGAGGCTTGAGTTCCTCTCATTCACTCCTCCACAAGCCTTGAGCGCTTTAGATGGAGGTGGTAAGCTCCTTTCATCTCCTCTATCGTATTCAATTGAGTAAGCACGTACTATTTTGTAGTGTTTCTTGTATATGTAGCTTCTATTCTTTCTTTATCTTTATTCCTATCGTTGTAAACTTGGCTGTCCGTGGAGGTGGAAACACAAAAATGGGGGTCTGACTAAGGCAGGCCCCTAAATAGCCCCAACATTTTCCCCTTTTTGTGTGTAGGTGGAGAGATCTCGGAGCAAGTTGGCGAGAAGACTGTTGTGAGAAATCATCTTCGTCACCCTTGCGGTAATATACTTCCTTTATCACATTAATATATACATTTCATACTTCTTGATCTTATTTTTTCATTCTAGAAACCCTTAAACTAGGTTGCTATACTTTCTTAGAGATTAAACCTCATCTCTCTTTTTTTATGGCCATACGAATTTCAGCATACTTATGAGACACCAGCGCACCATGCTATCATCCCAGAACTACGATTTTGTCCTTGGGTAGAGAGCTACCTGAGACGTAGAGTTGAATTTGGAAAATGACTCGTCTAGCCTCCCTTCAACTCTTGGGATTTCAGAGTGATTGAAGGATACACAATCCTCATCATTCTCATCCCTTCTTTCCTAACCATCCTTTAAACTGAGGTAAGTTAGGGCAGCCTTTCCGCTCTTGGCCTTTCGTGACCTGGGGCCTTGCAGTGGTTGGTCCCCCTCTCTTACATTTTTGGTGAACCTGATATGAACCATTTTGGTTCCATTTTACGATACTGAAATCTCCTTTCCTCATATCCTAGGAGTGTTGTAGGTGTGAGTGTTGTGAGGTTCTCACCTCACAACCCAACCTGCAACCCCTAGTAGGTGTAGTTGGAAGGTTCCAAAGTATTGCGTAACGAAACCTCACGTGGGTCACTACTTTATCTCATAAACCTTGGGAGGTTCTATAGAAGTACTATTTGGTGTGCGTGATGGCTTATTTCTTAAATCAACCTATTCCCTCTATGCAGACTGTGAGTAGTGGTACTAGCATAACCTTCACTTCACAAGACCTACCGATGGGCTTCAATAGAGATCCATCTCCTCTTTACATTCCCTGCGAGGATAAATGAAAATACTGTAGCAGGTGTTCTCATTGATCCAACATCGCAAGTGAATATCATAACTGAGGAGATCATGTTGATTAACTTCCTGCATAAGGATTGGTATGATGCACCCGAGAGTACCATCCACACACACGATGGAATTTTTGTACCTCCTATAGGGAGTATTGTCCCATCGGTCCTTCTTGGACCTAAATTTGTAAGCCTTAAGTTTGACATCATCCCGGGGTCTAAACTCTTCATAGTGAAGCTAGGTATCCCCTGGCTAGTAGCTATGAACACAATTCCCTCGGTTATACACAAGTGTCTAAATTTTGTTCATGGAGGTTTGGTACACGTTGTCCATGACATCGCTTATAAACCATCGGTTACATGTGGTGGCTATACCTTAGATTACTTTTGGCCTGCATCCCTTGGTCCTCTCCCACCTAGGAAGGACCTCCTACACTGCATGTATCAAAACTATAAGAAAGGGCGTGCTAGGCCGAAAGTAGGATACCCTTCGTCACCTTATGCTATTTTTCATAGTGCTTGATTAAAAGTTGATAGTGATGCCGCCAAGGCACGTAGGAGAGAAGAAGATAAATGATCCTGAGATCCTCCTTCTTCCCCTACCTCTGTTCAGCCCGATGCTTCCTCTTGCCTTATCGTGGTACCATCTGCTTTTGTCTTGTGTTTGTGAGAGAATCCCATGGTACTCGCTTGGTGAAAGGCCAAGCATCCTGCATTTGAGCTTCCTATATTACCCATGGTGCCTAGGCCCATTTGATATGGAAGATATAAATCCCCCCTGTGGAGAGTCCTCTTTGTCTCGGCCTTCGCGGCCTCTTGCTGTCCCTGTTCCTAAAACAGTGAACGAGAAGAGGCCCACTGCCGAGGCATTAGAGTCAACTCCTCCCATCATTTTTGAACCTTCCCCTTCTTCTCCCATTCAGGAGTCTATACTTCCATTGTAAATAGCTGTGGAAGATACTCCCATGGATCAACAAAATCCTTCCGTCACTTCGCAAATCCTGGCTTTCGGTTCGAAGAGCCATAGAAACTGCCTTGCGCATGAACGTAAGCATCGATGAAAGGCCCTCTTAGTTGAGTAAGCCTCCCCATAGAAGAAGGAAGAGGAGACAACTGCACCTCTTGCTGCGTTCTCCTCTTTCCCTCTGTCCGCCTCTGAATCTCTTACGGCTCCCGCTGTGAGCACACATGCGCCTAGAAAGGTGCAAGTGTTAATCGCTCCTTCAGCGGAGCCACCCTTTTTGACTTCCATCCCAAATGTCTTGCCTTTCCCAAAGCCCATGGATATGGTGAGTACTTCGGTTGTATCCACTACGGTGCTCTCCTATTCTCCCTCAACCCTCCTTGTTTTTTCTATGGGGAGTTCACCTCCTCTGATGAAGAAGGTAGAGCGTGGCCCCTCCAGCAATGGAGGACGTAAGAAGAGCCCACCTTCTCTAAAAGGTGGCCCCAAGTTGACTTGTTCTTTCCTAGTAACGAAACCAGTCTCGACCTCCCTTGAGTTTGTCACCGCTCCCTAGTCTCTCAGTGAGCCTAGTGGTGAACCTCGGGTGCAAACTACTCCATTCACCAAGGTGAAGCATGGCACTCCTGTTAAGTGTATGCTTAACTCGGTGGATGAGGTTCTGACTTTGTCAACGAGATTTGCAAGGTCATTGACCTTGGACCCACAAGAGCTGAGTGACGGAGACCTCACAGGTCCCTCTGCCTTGGCCCTTGTTGTGGGAGGATCTATCCTCCCCTTAACATTACACCACTATAGGCTCGTCATCCTTCCCCCTATGATGATCTAGAGTGGGAAGCTGATGACCTCTTGGTTGACCAGTGTTAGGGGGAAACCCTCTTCTTCATCTTTAGAGTAGATGTGTGTGTGTTGTGATGTGTTCCCCCATAATCGTGTTGCATGTGCCTAGATGACCCTTGTCACTCTTGTTGGTGCTTGGATATAGGCGTGGTGTTTGTGTTGTATATCTTCTTCTATATGTATCTCTATTCTTCAATGTTTTTGATTGACTTTCGGTAAATTAGGGACAATGCAAAGCGTCAGGAGTATTCAAGCCTCCTTCCATGTTGACCCAATTTTTTATTTTCACTTTGTCTTTCGTGCATTCTTCCCGATCTGGTTGGGGATTGATGATCTTTTTCCTCTTGCCACAGTTACCTAATATATATAAATAAAGGCAAATCTGACCCCGCGAAACCAGATCCCCCTGTGCCCTTTATGTGTGATCTATTTTCTTTTACTTTTCTCTTTATATTTCTCTCATCTTTGCTTGAGTTGTCCCTTTCATGTGCGACAATGCCTCTTCTACATCACTTGGTCTTTGGAAAATGCATTCATTTCCGAACAAATCTTTTCTCGAAGATCCTTCACACACTTCTTTGGCGGAACATGTTTCCTTCATCATGGGTTCGTAAAGAAAGGACTTGGAAACCCTCCTCTGAAGCGGGAATGGTCTTAGTATTCCTCTCGCATGAGCACATCTCCTTCCTTTCGAATTCTTTGATGAAGTGAACATCTTTGAAAATGATTCCTTGGTGATGAATCGATTCGAGAAGGAAGACGTTAGCCTTTGAATAGTGTGTCTCTTGAGTGGACCCATCCTCTTCACGCCGGGTTCCTAAGGGACCCCTTCAAAAACTCTAAACAAGTTCTATGACATCTAACTTGGGGGCAGCCCGACTAGATCGGCTTCACACCTTGACGTCTAGTCTGGGGGCAACCCGACTGGACCATCCTCACATCTTTACGTCTAGCTTGGGGGCTACCCGACTAGACTTCACTTTTCAAATAGTACGTCCCTTGAGTGGACCCTCCTTCCTTTTGAAGGGTTCCTAAGGGATCCCTTTGAAAGACCTACAACTTAGCGATGGTCTACATGACTGTCTGTTCATTGGCCTGTGTGGCCACTTCTTGATATGTTCTATCTGCGGGTAAACATGTTGCCCTCTCTGACTCTGCGGAGTCCCCTTTGCTCGATCTCCCTCATGTGAGAGTTCTTGGGGGATACCTTCCTTGCAGGTCTGCGGGTCTATAAGGGGCTCTTCTTGGTTTCCTTCAAGTGAGATTTCTTGAAGGATACTTCCCTTGCAGGACCGTGAGCCTGTGAGGCGCTTTCATTTTTTCAGCTCTATAGTTTCGCAGAACTATGGATTCCTTTCCTGCACTTTCGAGTTTGCCAGACCGTGCTTTGCTTCCTTGTCGGTTCAGGTATACTTCTCTTACTTTGTTACTTCCTTACTACTCTACTTTATCGAAGCACTCATTAGTACTCATGCTCGCTAAAGTGGGGGAATAAGCATGAATTTGCACCCCTAATGCAAATTCCCTTTCACTCCCTTGCACTTTAGAAACCTAAGGCGAAGGCTTAATTTCACTTAAGCCCACTATCCACATCACACTTCGTGCCTATTTTGTGTGTTGGTGGGAGCATTTCTGTCGGGGACGCCCGTGCGGTGTGCAAACATCCGCATGATGCACTTACGTCTCTAGCAGATTCCTATGACTGGAGACTACAGAGACGTTACACTCTTGATTGGGAGTCGAAGTGTAACGCTCCTCTTCGGTTGGTCAACCCAAATATGGCCATTTTTCATCATTTCCTTTATATTCTTGACCACTCCATCCATTCTCAAATTTTTTGAGATCTCAAGTTCATCACTTCACATTTTCTCCACTCTTTCAAACACCCATTCAAGCTTTATAGTAGCATTTTTCACTCTATTGCAACAATCTACCACTCCATCACTCCGATAGTGTGAGCGCATGACAAACACCATTGCAAAAGAGACTTGAGTTCCTCTCATTCACTCCTCTACAAGCCTTGAGTGCTTTGGACAAAGGTGTTAAGCTCCTCTCATCTCCTCTATCGTATTCGGTTGAGTAAGCACGTACTATTTTGTAGTGTTTCTTGTATACGTAGCTTGTATTCTTTCTTTATCTTTATTCCTATCATTGCAAACTTGGCTGTCTGTGGAGGTGGAAACACCAAAACAAGGGTCCGACTGAGGCAGGCCCCTAAACAACCCCAACATTTCCCCCTTTTCTGTGTGTAGGTGGAGAGATCTCAGAGCAAGCTAGCGAGAAGACTGTTGTGCGATATTGTCTTCGTCACCCTTGCGGTAATATACTTCCTTTATCACATTAATCTATACATTTCATACTTCTTGATCTTATTCTACTATTATAGAAACCCTTAAACCAGGTTGCTAGTCCTTCCTTACAACTTAAACCTTCTCTCTTTGTTTTTCTGGTTGTACAGACTCCAGCACACCTGCGAGACAGCAGCGCGCCGCGCTGTCATCCCAGAACCACGCTTCTGTCCTCTGATAGAGAGCTACTTGAGACGCAAATTTGAATCTAGAAAGTGATTCATCTAGCCTCCCTTCAGTAGGATTGTAGAGTGATTAAAGGATCCATAATCTTCATCATTCTCATTCCTTCTTTCCTAACCATCCTTTAAACTGAGGTAATTTAGGGCAGCCTTTCCGCTCTTGGCATTTCGTGACCTGGGGCCTTGCAATGGTTGGTCCCCCTCTCTTACAACTTCAAATTGGTGTCTAAATAAAACTCATTTTTCTATGATGGATCAAAATGAACACGTGTCTGAATTGCTTGAGTAGGCTTGTTGTGAGTATCCACTCCCCTTGTGCTTCATGCAATCTTGGGTGAAGAGAAACACACAAGTATAATTTTTTTTTCTTCTTGGAAGTGCTTATCCTCTCCTCTTGCACCTTTTAGCAATCTTGGGTGACGAAAAACATTTTATGCTTCAAACATGTGTTACCTTTAGCAGGCCTGCCTCCCAACTTGTGAGAGGGAATGACCCAAGTGGTGCTTTTATTTTGGTCTGTGATATAAATACTTGGCATAATGAAAGTCATTGACCAGCTAGTGTAGTTACACTATACCAATGATCATCTCCTCTAGTATCCACGTGATACATCAAAACACTTAGATATTTCTAAGGTTCGGGAGTCCTCTTAATTGAGTGAATTCACCGCATGTATAACACTAGTTTATCTCAAATATGGTCATTAAAATACTTGTTTGTAGTGGCTAACCAAGTCCACTTTCCAAAACATGTTTTAAGATAGTGCATTGGAGTAGCACCACTCCAAGAAGTTACTTACCATGTTCGGTTTTTGATTGAGGTAATAAAGCAAATGGGGAAGGGACTCCTTTGCTTGGCGTGTCAACACATTACATTTCCTTGAACTGGGTATGTGCAGGGTCATGAGGGGCCAAAAAGTGGCAATGGAAAAAAAATCAAGTTTTTGATCGACTCAAAAACGCGAAAATGCCGAGTTGACTTTTTTTAGGTTCGGGTGTCAATACATTGCTCCAAAGCAATGCCCAAACCTACTTTTTGCAAATCAGATATCCGATTTGCAAAAGCCTGTATAAATTAAAAAAACCCGACTGTTAAAAGTCATTTCTTAGAATTTGGACGCGGGCGCGCAGGGAGAAGAAGAAATCTGATATTCGATTTCACGAAAAATCTGATTTGAAAGGTAAGTTATTAGTTTTTTTATGTTTTAATCAATTTTTCAATTAGATTCTTATAATTTTAAGTAGTTTTTACGATTTTTTTTTTCAAAAATAGGGTTTTTTATTGATTTTTATCAAAAACTAGAGTTTACAATGAATTTTTATTAAAAATTAATGTTTTAAAATGGATTTTGATTAAAAACTAGTGTTGTTGATGTATTTTTATCAAAAAATAGAGTTTGTTATGAATTTTTGTGAAAAAGTAGGGTTTTTTTTGGATTTTTATTAAAAACTAGGGTTTTTTTACAATAATTTCATTTATATTGTGTAATTTTAATTAGATTAATTGGTTTTTAACTTTAATCAGGTATTATGGCCGAGAATGAAAATGCACAAATGCAAAATGCTCTACCACCTCCGCAGCCAAACACTCCACCACCTTCGTAACCACCAATTGAAGACTTAATTGGTGAAAAATTGGGGCAATTGAGGAGCATTTGTGAAGTTTATAAGGCAATCCCTCAATTGAGAGATATGCCAAACACATTGAAGGAAATAATTAATAATATAAAAACCCTCTCCACCCAACATAATTCCTTTCAATCGTGGTGAAAAGACATGAGGGAATATTATGCATGTGGATTGTCTTACGATGATGTGAAAGATCTCCAAATAACCAAAACCCAAATAGCTTCTTTATTCATTAACCCCCGCACCTGTTTTCCACTGAATGTTAATAAAACAAAAATTTCTATAAAATGGTGCATAGGGACATTGTAGATAACTTTTGGGATCATTGGTGTATGGTTTTTGATAAACCACCGAACAACAATTCTGATATACCATTTTACTTTATTAAAAAATTATATGCTGAGTTTTTGTTAGGGCATCATGTCAATTACTTTGAAATTAAACCCTTCCAGGGCGTCAGTGGAGGTATGCCCCAGGATAGACCAAGGGCAATTAGAGTAGTCCCATGCCAAAATGTTCCCCTTCCTCCCCTTCCTCTCCTTTGTCTGCCACCTCTAATATATCATCCAAAGATTATCCAGGATGCAGCCACCCAGACTTTTCAGGCTATTCACTCTTTGAGTAGTCATTTGGTTTTGCATGCTTCTATAGTAGCTCAACCACATTCTGGTGATGTTGGTGAAGGCTCGAGTGTTGCTACATCATCCTCCTCAGTTCCACATATTTGTGTGCCATACTTGCACTATGTGCCACAAGATATGCTTGGGTCCTCTTGTATAGTCCACTGAGCATCCCTTGGACACTTCTGATTATGACCTCCATGATGTGGACATTATAGATCAGTCGCAAGGGAGTGGAGGGCACCCTATAGAGTCCCCTCCTGCTAGAGAGGGGGATGTTGGAATAGTGACACAAGTAAGATTTAAGTTGTAAATTCATAACTTGCATTTGTTTTTAAATGAATATTAATAAGAGATAGTATCAAGTACTAATATTTATTTACATGGTGTATTTAACAGTTGATGTCTGAGGAGGAGCTCACACGGGTGACTGATAGCACCCTTAGGGCCATTTCATTTGGCTTGGACACACACAGAGAGTATATATTTTTGCACTCACTCGTTTACATTTTTTATTATATACTTGCTTGTCATTTGAATTGTCATTAATGAAATTATATAATAACTTATATGTTTATCTTATTTTCCTCTCGTAGGAAATACCTAGTGTGAGTGAGGTGCAGCCTTGTCTAGACTATAGAGGTGCAAAGTTAGATAAGGGGAAGGTAATTGAACTCAAATTGGATTGAATTAAGATTTTTAAGATCTTATATTGATTATACATACATCGATATAGATTGGTAGTTTCATATGTACTTGTCATTTTTATGTACAGGCAATTATGAGCTATACAGAGATGTTGACAAGTGACACACCGCCTAAAGGAGTAGGTATTAGAACACCTCAAGGAGGAGGTGTCGAAACACCTGAAGGAGATAAAGAAAAAGATCAACCTAAAGAGGTATGTGTCTATTTTATTTTGTGTTTGGTAAATATGTTCCTATTACCAATAATTGTATGCTAACTTGGATCAATTTTATGTTTTTGTTCACATATATAGATTGGCATTTCAAAAGTTGGTTTGGTATATTCTAGGACTCCCAACCCTTTGAAGAGACGTATATTTCAGGTAATCAAGATTTCAATTTTAGAGTTCAATTAAAATTCAATGTATATTGATTTTGATGTTAATTATTCAATTTTAAATTATATAGTATAACTAATCTCAATTGTGGTTTGAATTTTTCGTGTGCAGCTACCTTCAGAGCCAACAAATGGTTCAAAGAGGCTCCATTTTGATGATCCACCAATAGTTTAGGATGAGATAGACATTTTGGCATGTAAATTTTGAATACATATTGAGATGGCATATGCCACATTTTGTAAAACTTTGTTTGAGTTGGCGTCGGTGCCATTTTTGTATATGGACATACACTTGATTATTGGATAATTTGATATATAGAAGTTGACAATCGAAATTTAATTTTTTCTCCATGTGCATGAATAAACTCTTTGAAAATTTTATCTTGAGCAATGGTTAAATATCAATGTACAATAGCATAAAAAAGAATGGTTATATTATGTAGTTTATATTTATGTTGCTGATTACATTGTATTACACATCTTTCAAAATCAAATCATTACTTCACATTGCATAACTAACAACTAGATGTTCATAGATGAAAAAATTTCAATTACAATATAGTTTTTACAAAGTCAACCTAAGTAGTTATGCAATTACTTCACATTGCATAACTAAAAACTATGAGCAGTTGTCAATTGCATTTTCTTGTCATGGAATTCTATGAGAGCACATTTCTTTGAAGCTTTTTTTCAAATAGTCCACTGCCTTGTCTATGCTACCACATTTTTCATACATGTCTACCAAAGATATTTATCAAACAGTTTTTTTTTCATACATTTTTCATAGTGATCACATTAAGTTGTAATAAATTGAATGATACCCTATGGCTATTTAATTTATACTTATTTGATTTAAATGGATGAGGTCGACCTTCCTTGATATTATTTTATAATTTATTATTTTCAAGAGAGGTCGACCTCCTTGAAGAGTCACCTTATTTTGTATAAATACAAGGTGATGTTTGTTCATTTCCTCAATCAAGTTCATTCAACATAATTCACATTCCAAGCAGAAGTTCGAAATTGAGCAACAACGCTTAATCTTGCAGCAGCGAGCCGATTTCAAGGAGAAGCATATTCAATTGTATCTTTGCATCTAGGAGAGGTGCTATTATTCATTGTATCAAATTCAACCATGAGCTAGGCTTGAGTTGTAAGTAGATTTCTGCTCTTATTCCTTCATTATATAAGAGACATATTTGCTGGGTTTTTCTCCCTCAAGAAGAGGGTTTTCCCAAGGTATCTTGCTGTGTTTATTGTCTTATGTGTTGCATTTTCTGAGGGCTTTCAGTTGTATTATTTGATCATTAAAACACTCACATGGTATCAAAGCAGGTTTGGAAAAGATCGTGATCAAATTTGTTATTGCTGCGATACCTCTATTCCCTTTTTTTTTGTTTATCTCTATCTTAGTCATGATGGTGAATGGTCTTAAAATTGAGGATAGACTCGAAGGAGCATCAAACTTCACTTCATGGAGATTCAGAATTATGCTCACTTTGGAGGAAAATGAATTGGTTGAGTGTGGAGAGCAAAGTTTTCGAACCTACATATGAGGAAGAGAAATTTCAATGGAGGAAGAAAGCTATCAAGGTGAAGAAGATGTTAGTTGATTTCGTGAAGGACCATATTGTTCCTATCATCTCTAAGTTGAAGACAACGAGAGAAATGCTTAAGAATTTTATGAGATAAACAACACAAGTTGTGCTCTAGCCTTGAAGCAATAACTTCATCATGTTAAGAGGGTGGAAGGAGAATTTGTCATCACCTACTTCATGAAGATTTCCGATTTGAGAGATCAACTCTCTACCATTGGTCATATTGTTGATGACAAGGATTTGACCATGTTGGCTCTTAATGGTCTTCCTTCATCTTGGGAGTCTTACATTCAAGGAATCAACGCGAGATCGAAACTTCCCAAGTTTGATCGGTTGAGGGCTGATTGTATTCAAGAGGAGACAAGGTTGGCTGCGAGAGGTATTGGACGAAGCCCTACAAATGAAGACATTCATGTTCTTTCCGCTCAATCCTCGAAGAAGGATGGAAAAGGAGGAAAGAAAAGATGCTTCAAGAGGAATAGAGATAAAGGGTCAGATGGTGCTCCTACATTCAAGAATAATTGGGACCTCTCTCATGTTCAATGTCTTAGATGTGACAAGTTTGGTCAGTATGCGAAGGATTGCCTTACCAGGCCTAATCAGGATTGCTAAAAGACAACAATCTTTGATGGACTGTTACTTGGAAACCATGATACTTACAAAATCTTCATCTGAGGATATGGAATCATGTTGGGACCATATACAATAACCTCTCTCGATTTTTGCTATCTCGGAGGCGTTTTCCTGTGGTAATGAGTTTTCAGTTGAGGGAAAAGTTGCCAAATGCAAGTAGTGTAAAGTTGCAAAGTGGTGCAAATTTCATTCTCCAACTCGTACGACCAAAAAAACTATTCCAACACGTCCATATGAGTACGTTTACACTAGGTATGGTCCTCTTTTTCACCCAAATATGCCGAATCACTCCAAGCTACATTGGACCGATGATTTCCCTTAAAAGTCCAAAGTGCTAAAAGACAACAATCTTTGACGGATTGTTACTCAAAAACCATGATTTTTAAAGACTCTCCGTTTGAGGATATGGGATCATGTTGGGACCATATACAATAACCTCTCTCATTTTTTTCTATCTCAGTGGCGTTTTCCTATAGTGATGAGTTTTCAGTTGAGGGAAAAGTTGCCAAATGCAAGCAGTGTAAAGTTGCAAAGTGGTGCAACTTTCATTCTCCAACTCGTACGATCAAACAGAATATTCCAAAACATATGTATGGGTACATTTACTTTAGGTAGGGTTCTCTTTTGCACCCAAATACGCCGAATCACTTTGAGCTACATTGGACCGACGATTTCCCTTAAGAGTCCAAAGTGCTAAAGTCAACAATCTTTGACGGACTGTTATTCAAAAACCCTGATACTTACAGAATTTTCATTTGAAGATATGGGATTGTGTTGGGACCATATACAATAACCTCTCTCGGTTTTTTCTATCTCGGAGGCGTTTTCCCGTGGTGATGAGTTTTTAATTGAGGGAAAAGTTGCTAAATGCAAGCAGTGTAAAGTTGCAAAGTGGTGTAACTTTCATTCTCCAACTCGTACGACCAAATAGACTATTCCAACATATCCAAATGGGTATGTTTATGCTAGGTATGGTCCTCTTTTGCACCCAAATACGTTGAATCACTCTGAGCTACATTGGACCAATGATTTCCCTTAAGAGTCCAAAGTGCTAAAAGATAGCAATATTTGACGAACTGTTACTCAAAAACTGTGATGCTTATAGAATCTTCGTCTAAAGATATGGGATTGTGCTGGGACCATATACAATAACCTCTCTCAATTTTTTCTATATCGGAGGCGTTTTCCCGTGGTGATGAGTTTTCAGTTGAGGGAAAAGTTGCCAAATGCAAAGTGTAAAGTTGCAAAGTGGTGCAACTTTCATTCTCCAACTCGTACGACCGAATAGAATATTCCAACATGTTCAAATGGGTACGTTTACACTAGGTATGGTCCTCTTTTGTACCCAAATATGCTGAATCACTCCGAGCTACATTGGACCGACGATTTCCCTTGAGAGTCCAAAGTGCTAAAAAACAACAATCTTTGACAGACTGTTACTCAGAAATCATGATTCTTACAGACTCTCTGTCTGAGGATATGGGATCGTGTTGGGACCATATAGAATAACCTCTCTCGGTTTTAGCTATCTTGGAGGTGTTTTCCCATGGTGATGAGTTTTCAGTTGAGGGAAAAGTTGCCAAATGTAAGCAGTGTAAAGTTGCAAAGTGGTGCAACTTTCATTCCCCAACTCGTATGACCAAATGGACTGTTCCAACACGTCCGGATGGGTATGTTTACACTAGGTATGGTCCTCTTTTGCACCCAAATATGCCGAATCACTGCGAGCTACATTGGATCAACATGAGTGAAATTAGGTGAAAAATGGTGGTTACAACATGGTAATGTCAATGAAATGGGGCAGAAATATTTAAGGATGGATCAAGCTTCTGCAAGTCCTAATAGACGTGTTTGATGAGTTTATAGGGCGTGGAAAGGTTTGGGGAGTGAAGTTGCACCCAAGTTTGGTTTTGATGATCAAATTGGAGTTTAAATCATCTTTAATTGTAATTGTGTTGTTTAAAGCCATCTAGATCTTGCATCAAAAAACTCTTACCCAATCAACTTGAACGTCATGCACACCCAAAAACCTTGTTTCCACTTTGCTAGATCAAAGAATCAATTACATGGGAAATGAAATTCACATGAAATTTTTACATATTTGTTTTTGGAAAAAGTGGCAAGCCACTGTAATTTATTATATATAAATAGGAGATATTACAAAACCTGGTTCAAATGAACATATCGATAGAAAAGAATCAGGAAGAAAACCTCTGGTTGTAGCTCGATTATGTACAAAAATCTCTTTACATTTTAAACATACCCTTTATACAATGCCAGATATTTGACCCGTATTTCAAAATAATCACTGGATATAGATTATGCCTATACACAGTTACGACCTTGTTACATTGTTTCACATTTCAAAATTATAATTTTACAAAATTTCCCTATTGGAGGCATTCAAGGCATAGTCTTCCACAAGAGTAGTATGTTGATGTTCTGGAGTGACAAGCACCTGTACAAACCATCAAGGTAGCAATTAACTACATACAATAGAAAAGATGCTTAGAATAACCAATCTATATTATTGTAATCTGTCGCATACCTCTCCAAAAGGAACAGAGTTGCTTATTGTTGCAGTAGGTGCATGATCAATCGTGCCAGGAATATCGCAAAAGTTTTCAAATGATAAATCTATATTGTCACAACAAAAAAATGCTTAGAATAACCAATCTATATTATTCTAAATGACCTAATTGATGATGAGATGGTAATTATTGCAATCTATATTGTTGTAATTTGTTGCATACCTCTTTAAAAGGATCAAAGCTAGCTATTGTTGTAGCAGGTCCATGATCAATCGTTCCAAAAATATAACTACTAAAGAAACTTGCATTGCAATAGTATACAAAATATCAGTATTAAATAAAGAACACTAATGAACTTAAGCATAATGAACCTAAGCATTGTATCTTCCATTCTTGAATATTCTATTCAAGTGTGCCTAAAGGGTCATCTCTTTGCTTAAGAGTATCCAATATTGTTTCATGATCAGTATTACTAAGTTTCCATATTTGTTTTGTCTTTGGTTTGGAATGATGCTTCAACAACTTAACATTTGTTGCTATAAAAAGGTGTGAATACATGAGAATGGTTTTATGTTTCTCGTAGTCTTCAAATGTAGGTATGCCATTCTTTCTAGTCATGTATGTTCACAACCAAGTTCCTGCAACCACAACTGAACCTATAGGGTACATGAACCCATCATCATCTTCCATCGATTATGTTAGCTTGTGCTTTACCCGCACACATCGAGCCAACCAATATTCTGATCTCTCTTCATTCCCCTGTGGTGCAACAACTGCAAAAACATGTCCTGGCTATAGTAGATCTGAAATCCGGTCGTAATCAAGTGAAATTTACATTGTGTCATTTGTCATCGATATAGTTTGAGATAAAGGAGTTAGATACTGTGGAACGCATGTATCCACTCACTCACTTGAATCACATTGATCCCACTCGCACTGAATACAACTTTGACAAAAATAAGCCAACTGTCATGTCTAAATGGCCCATGTACTTGCATCTGAGCTTTGAAACGAATGCATCTTTGAAGAATCTCTGATTGTATGACAATCCAATCTGCCTCCCACTGTACCCTCCTCAACCAACCAAAAGAATTTGTGCACTGTTGAATCAAGTGTCCCTCCTTCTGACAATGCTGAACTACACCAATCAACAATAGAATGTGCATCACTGAATTTTTCTCCTGAAATCTTCAATTGCTCCTTAACTAGCTCTCTTTACACATGCACCTGCTCCATCATGCTCCCCTTTCCCATGCCTAGCTTCAAAAAAACTCCAAATATTAGGTACACCCCTCTCTACATGCATTCTACTCAACCAATAAAACATACGAGCATTCTTGAATTGACCTGTGCAGTTATTTGACCAAATGAGATGTCGGCCCGGTGCTATATCATGCTCTTGCAAGAACTCAAAAAAATTCTCGAAACAATGTTGGACATACTCGGACAAGTGAGATCTATCATCACTCATATAAAAATGATACTCTCTGATTATATTTTGATCCTCCTTTGTACTATCAAGTGCATGTCTAAACGTTATGTGGACAAAAATAGCAATCTGAATGGAATTGTAATACTGAGATTGAACCTCGTTTTGTGGTTTCAATGTGTAGTTTTCTGGAAAATCAACCACTGATATAATAGTGCCAATCGGAAAAGAGTCCTTACATATCCTGAATTGTTGATCCAACCACTGAGACCTATGACTATGCCTTGCATACTTGTAGAAAATATTGTCCTTAAAATTTGAAATAAAATCAGCAACACTGCATTCTTTTGTAACCAACTCACATTTAGAACCTTCACCTCCACTCTGCAAAGTATATTTGACTGTCTCATATCTCTTTTTCTCAACAAGATTCTTTCCAAATTCATGTTCGAAACCCTCATGAAAACATTGAACAAAATTTGACAAGCCACCACATTGTGAGCACTTCACATTTAAACAATCATTTCTATAGAAAAAGGAACCATCATCTCTAGAACACAAAAATAGATCTAGCAAGTCCCTTGATGATTTCTGAAGAAGCATTGAACCACACTCCTGCAACATTTCATTAGTATGCAAAGTAGAATGAATATAACATAATAGTTCATGGTACATTGAAAACTCCACATGGTATTTGCAACAACAAGTATTACGAATCTTAAGAGGCACACAATAAAATGGCTTCAAACCTTCAAAAGTCCTTTGCGAGATTTCCATATTTGGATGTGTTTCAATAAATTTGTTGAACAACATTGTTTGTCTTGATTCCAAGAAATGTTTAGGATGCGGTGTACGGTCTCGATTGCCAATTCTTAACTTTAAAACATCCTTTGCATTGGGTGATACTCTAGAGTTATCATGCCAAAATTGTTGAATTGCCTGCTTTACATTATCAGTTAGCTTCTTATCAACACATAGAAGCCTCCTGACAAAATCCCATGTATCATTTTGAAGAGGATCATCTATTCTTACTCTTCTTGAAAGTGCTCTATCCAAATTTTTATGATTTACGTTAAAATCAATACAACTTTGTCTCATAAAGCGAGACTTTTTCAATTGATGGCTTACTAGGGCAGTTGTAATGACTCTCTGAGTAGCTCTCTTATCTTTTTCCTTTTTATTTTTTCCAATAGACTTGAGATCATTAGAAATATTTTTGACAATAGTAGAATTTTTTTCGCTCTTCTTGTTCACATGAATCTTCAATTTGGCTAGCAAAGGTCCCATCTTTTGCATCTTTAGCAATTGTACAAATTTTTTTCATTGCTCAGTCAATGTCTTATTGCTAAAATATTGGTTGAAAAGTCTTCTAGCCCACAACCAAATAGTTCGTGTTGAACTCTTGCCTTCAAAATTGTTTATAATGTTATCATCAATTTCAACTAACCATTTAGGGGTCCTTGAAGGTCTTGAATTTAGAATATGTCTTTCTTCCACACAAGGTTCTTCATTTCTCATGTAATTTGGTGAAACATAATTTACACTTGCTTTGATATTATGTTCAACATCTTCATTTTCAACATTTTCACCTTGAACATTTTCAATATCAATTTGAATAATTTCATTCCCAATTTCAATATCGTGTTCAACATATTCAATTCTAACATTTTCATTATCAATTTCAATATTTTCATTCCCAATTTGAATATCATGTTCAACATCTTCAATTCCAACATTTTCACCTTGAACATTTTCAGTATCAATTTGAACATTTCATTCCCAATTTCAATATCATGTCCTGCATTTTCACCTTGAAAGACCATAGGGCTCAGGTTCACCAATATTTAACATACCTTGTATTTTCTTCCTATGACCTTCTCTATCTCTTTGTCTATATTCTGATATTTTTTCTTTTGTAAGCTTTCTCTTACGCTTTTGCTTCTGACGACTGCTGCTCCCCATTATACCTCATAAAAGATGCTAAAAAATCATTCCTTATGACAAATTTGAGTACAAGATGCTCCAAAAAGTTGATCTTTGTCTCTTCTTGTCTGAAACCGTGTGTTTTTCGCCTGCACAGTCTTGCAAACAAAATGTAGGGTCCGTTGGAATGCACAAAAATGATCCACATGGGGTTATTCTATGGCCCACAAATCCGAGGGAGAGGGAGAAAGGGAGAGAGAGAGAGAGAGAGAGAGAGAGAGAGAGAGAGAGAGAGTGAAAGGGAGAGTGGGAGAGGGAGAGAGGGAGATGGAGAGAGGGAGAGAGAGAGGGAGAGAGAGAGAGGGAGAGAGGGAGAGGGAGAGGAGAGATGGAGATGGAGAGAGAGAGAAGGGCAGGGAGAGAGAGGGAGAGGGATAGAGTGAGAGGGAGAGGGAGAAATGGAGAGTGGGAGAGAGGGAGAGGGAGATGGAGAGAGTGAGAGGGAGAGGGAGAAAGGGAGAGGGAGAGAGGGAGATGGAGAGAGGGAGAGAGAGATGGTTTAGGGTTTCAAGGGAGAGAGGGAGAGGGAGAGATAAAGATGGAGAGAGAGAGAGAGAGGTGGAGAGTGAGAGGGAGAGATGGAGAGTGGGAGGGACAGAGGGAGAGAGAGAG
>CM021106.1:475850150-476213074 GCA_007115665.2 Sequoiadendron giganteum
TGGGAGAGTGAGA
The DNA here is from genome assembly GCA_007115665.2 of Sequoiadendron giganteum. Taxonomy (NCBI): domain Eukaryota; kingdom Viridiplantae; phylum Streptophyta; class Pinopsida; order Cupressales; family Cupressaceae; genus Sequoiadendron; species Sequoiadendron giganteum. The sequence goes on from CM021106.1 coordinate 475,850,164, forward strand.
GAAGGAGACGGAGAGTGGGAAGGAGAGAGGGAGAGTGGGAGGGAGAGAGGGAGAGAGGGAGAGATAGGGTTGAGGGAGAGAGGGATAGAGAGAGAGAGGAGTGGGAGTGATTGAGTGAGAGACTTGGGAGAGATAGAGGTGGAGAGAGAGAGGGAAAGAGATAATATTTAAATATTATATATATATTAGTAATATATATATATATATATATATATATATATATATAAATATTTATAGATTAACTAAAATATTGAAATATTATACATAATCCGGTAAGAGATTATCATAAATTTTATATTATATATTACATTATAAACTATATTGTATATTATATATATTAAATTATAAACTTTATTGCATTTTTGAAATCATATATTAAAAATTGTATAATTTTTTTAAAACTCATACCTAAAACATATCAGATATCGGATTCAAATCAAATATCCAATTTGATGACACAAAATTTAATGCCTAGGGATTAGGCTCGGGCTTGCTTTGGTATTTGGTTTAGACCTGCCAATCCTAAGAAGTCAACACGAAAAATGTGTTTAACAACTTACCTGGCTTTTCCAGACTTCGCCCATGTGGCTGACGACTTTTATTTTAGCTAAAATTGATGAAACAAAAAGGGTTTGTAAAGGAGCTTCTCAACTTTCTACCAATATAAATTATACTTTATTTTGAATCTAATAAATAATTATTATTCATTTTCTATTGGAATTACGACTAAAGTCCTGATTGATAGCCTGCTAGAAAAACATCTATAGCTTTCAAATGGTATCACATTTTTTGAATCCAAAACATGCATCACATTCTATGCTTGGCATACTATAGTATTAAAAAAAATAAAAAAAATTCATGAAGTTTTGACCAAGTTAAGGTGGTCAGACATACAAGTTTTTATATTTTAAAAAAGTTGTAATAAAAAATTCATAATTAATTATTTACTTGAAAAGAAATTACAAAAAAATATGCATCACATTCAGACATGAGTTTTTTACTTATATCTAAAATCTTGTAAAAAAATATTATCATTTTATTATGGTTAGGGTGGTCAGACAGACACCCACTTCTTATTTTTTCCCTGAAATTTAAGTAATACTGCATTGAAATTTCAAATTTTCACCAAATCATTTTTTTTTTTACAAAAATTAACCTAGTAGTTTAGAAACTAAATTCAATTTTCCACAGATTCTATTTTTACATATTTTTGAAATAATATAGATAACTTATTCAAATTTTTACGTCAAGTTGCCTAACTCTGATTTTTTTGAATTTTCATTGCCACTTAAGGGCCTATTTTTTTCCATGATGATCCTGCACATACCCACATAGCCTATTTGTCCACTTCATCTTCTCAGATTAATCATCTCTTTTGATGGTTGGTAAGCCTACTAAGAAATACGTACTCGCTCTATCTAGGATTGTAAATGCTTGAGAGTTAGTTTAATACTTGCTTGGTTCCAAAATAATTACAAACAAACATCAAAAAGTGTTTTCAAAATTTCAAACCCTTTGGTCTAAGTATGGATACCCTTTGAAAAAACCTTGATATTGATGCTTGTCCTAAGGATTTATTCTTAGATACTTCTAAATATTTTGGTTTACATCTCAATCCATACTTCCCAAAGTTAACCTAGGTAACTAGGCTCTTAACTTCATCATTTTCAGAAAATGGACCTTGTGAAATTTATGATGTTTTTAATATAGACATTTAGTTTAAAATTAAGCAAGATAAAGTGTTTGTGGTAAAAAATAACTCATTTAAGCAAGATAAATTGAAAAATTGAACCCCACATGACCATTTGACGTCCAATCGCTCCAGTTAAACAACCTAACCTTACGCCCGCTATCATTCAACCAAACTTTGAACTAATTGAGGGAGAACAAACGAATATAATTACTAGTTTGAGAAGCTTCACTTTTTAAACAAAGGAAACACCATGTCAGTGGAGAAATGTAGCAAACATCTTAGATGAACAAGCAGAACAAGTCGATATTATGGCTGAAAGGCCCATATTACCAGTTCCCACGTGGAAATAAATATCCTCTTTTTAATAATCTTAGGCTTCTGTAAATGATCTCTCACAAAATCAAAATCCCCAAGAGAAGGTATACATGTCATCACTTCAAACTTAGGCATCATAGTTAAAAAGATGTCAAGAGACACCTTGTAGCTCTTTACCGAAACAAGAACATTTTGGTAAGGAATTTTTATAGACGTGTTTCCATGAATGATCTAGACATGTATGCTCAATATGAACCCCTCATTTAAGTCAAAACCGGTCTTTTGAATTAAGTCACTCTAGGGTCTAGAATCTTTCTCACTACCTTGGTCTTGGAAAACAAAGGTTCACTCTAGGTCAAAATTGGGTCAAACATTTCATCCACCCCTTCATCAAAACTCATCCTTCACTTCACAAAACTTTGTAAATTTTTTGAACACACCAACACTCTTTGACCTAGATATCTATCAACCCAAACCCTAACTTAGCTACTTTGTATGAGAAATGAATTCTTTTCCATGCACTTGGCTACGTTAGTTATCATCCTTGGACTATTTTATCTTGAAGGTCATGAGTCTACCCTAAAGATTCAAAAGTTCATAAACATCCTTTATCCAAACATCAAATAATCAAACTCAAGTCAAAAGTGTTGTCCCAAAATGTTTGCAAAGATCACTTCCCACATCATTCATCCTTCCATCTCCCATTATCACCATTGCTCCAAAAAGACTTAGAGAATCCTTTCTACCTAGATTTGAGTCAACTAGAGAGTTTAAACTTTACAAATCTCAACACAACTCTCCCATAGGTGACCCAAAATTTATGGTAAAGACAAGATCACAACACAAGAGAATCATGGAGAAAACCAAAGTCACATTTACTTGAATTAATCCAAATACTCTAGAATTCAATCCAAGAAGCCAAGTTACGCCATCACAATAACCCTCGTCTCCATGAGGACCATATGAGATAAAAAATGTTATGAAAAATCCATTTGAACTTACTAAGGAATAAATCATGGAGTACAAACAAGAACATCAAGCCTTAGAAAATGTGGCTCCAATTTCCCCATCTTTTTGTTATGCAACCTTTGACACAAGGCTTAACAACTCCATCGCTAGGGATAAATTAAACATTCATTCCTAGTATTGAAGCTAGTCTTGCTAAATACTTTGGCCATACCTTTCTATTTGAAAGAAACAAACTTGTGGAGACTCTCAACACCAATCCATCCACCACTTGGACACCAACATTTAGCGCTTCTACTATTCTTGAACACCCCTTTCATCAACATAAACCACTTTCACTTCATGAATCCATGACAACCTCAACATATCGAGGGTACCCCTCTTCATCCATCCCCACAAATACCACAAGTGTTCCCAACATCACACAAGGTAGTATAAGCCAAGTGTCTCAAATAGACCAACAAGGGCATGCCAACACCCTTACACAAAATTGACCCTTAACGCAAATAGGGACATCTTTATCCAACCCCCCAATTGGTTCATCCATACCATTGGTTTCACAAAACACACCCATCCCATCCATCACCAACTCAACTCAAAACAAACCCTTGGTCACATACCCCATCAACCAAGATAACACCTCAGTCCCACCTCACGTACAACAAGGGAACCCCCTACTCTTTGGACAAGGAAACTCTTTCGATCAATTGTAAGGGTTGAGCATGCCATTACCATTGTAATACCTAATGGCACCATCATCATCTTTCCCCTCGGTCCCTCCCATCATGCAAAATCAAATGGGATCTCAGACTTACATTCCTCCATCCGAATCCACCATCTTACAAGGAATGTTAAACCAAGGGAACCCCCAATCTCTCATCAACAACCTGCTACCCACACAAAACATCAAATCATCACAAATATCCAAAAAACCAACTGATCCTACATTACAAGCACATGCCTTAGCTTTTTAGCAAGCATAATAGGCTTATCAACAAGCCATCCAATAGGAGCAACAACAACAAGTAGCCCTAGCAGCACAACAACAACAACAACAATAAGAAGCCCTAGCAACACAACAACAATAGAAACAAGTAGCCTTAGCAACACAAGTAGCCCTAGCAACACAACAACAATAGAAACAACAAAAAGTATCCTTAGCAACACAACAACAAGAAGCAACCTTAGCAACACAACAACAACATCAAGCAACCTTAGTAGCCCAAAATCAAACAACCTTAGTAGCCAAACAAAAACAAAAACAACATCAAGAAACCTTAGAAACATAGCAACAACAACAAGCCCAACAACAACAAAAAGCCTTACTAGCTCAATTGTATGCCCAACAACAACAACAATAATAAGGTTCCTACTATAATCCTCAGCAAAACATTGTCAATACAAACATGTTAGGAACATATACACCAACACCACAATCACCTTCATAATACCCCACCCCTCCATACACACCATACAACACACCATCATATTAGAATACCATGTACAATCCATCCGCCATCCCACAATACACAACATATGTTCCTCCACCAAATCCACAAGATGATGTAGCCTCACAACTTAAGGCATTATCACAAGAAATTCAGGCTCTCTAGATGGGTAAGATGAAGAAGCCCCATACATAGAACCTCCATCCTTATCCATTTGATCAAAACATCGCAATGGTACCATTCCCTCCTGGTTTTGAAATCCCTAAATTTGATAAATAAAAAGGGAGAGGAAATCCTATGAACCATATCAAAGAGTTTAATGTCATGTGTATGGAGTTCATCTACAATGAGTCCTATTTGATGTGCCACTTTCCTTTAAGCTTGATAGGCCCAACCATCGACTAGTTTTCTTAGTTACCTCTAGGTATCAAAACCTTCCAAGAAATCACTGATAAATTCATAGATCACTTCTCCTTTAATCTTGACATGGATGTGAGCCTAGAAGAGTTGTACACTCTCAAACAAAACAAAGGAGAATATTTCACCAATTTCTTACAATGTTAGAGGCAAAGGGCTAGTAAGATAAAGTGGCCAATTCTCGATGAACAACAAGTGGGGATCATCATAGCGAATCTAGACCCAAATATGTCCTTCCACTTAAAAATGCAGTGCATTACATCTTATGATGAGCTTGTCCCTAGAGCCCTTAACATCGAAAGAGCTCTAATCTCATAGGGAAATACTCAAGCCTACAAAGACAAACCACCCATCATCCAGTTCAAATAAAAAGCCTCATGTTTGGGCTAAGAATAAGAACATAACTAATGATGGCATAATAGATGCTAAGGCGGTCCTAAGTGCTCCTATGCCAAAAAACAATCAAATAGCTAACATTCAACCAACTGTGCAACAAACAACACCATAAAAAAACAATCAGATCAACAACACCGAAACACAACAAAGATGAACACCTAACAAGAAAAACTATCTAAAACACAAATACACACAATTGTCGAAACCTATTGAGACCATCATGAAGAAGTTGGTAGAGTCAAACCTGATAATGATTCCCAATTTTTAAAACTACCAAGAACCACAGGATAAACCACCTTGGTACAATGAAAATGATCTTTGTGACTTCCACAAAATCAAAGGACACAAAGCATCAAATTGCATGAGGCTCAAAAATATTATCCAAGATCTTATAGAGAGTGAAGCCATATCTTTTGACGTACCAGATGACAACCAAGATCTTAAGATATACAAGAACCCTATGCCAGATCATAGCAAAGGAAAAGCTAAGGATTACACAAACGTGCAACATACCTATTGCAATGTAGTTGCTTCCTATGATAGTGTCATCACCATCAAAGGGACTAGTGTGGAATGTGGAGTCACCACACGACATGGAAAATTGACCATCCAAGGAGTCTCATCTCAATCTAGGGAACAACCTACTTTGCCTACATCCAACCCTAGCAAGTAAAATCTCCTAGATTGGCTTAAGAAGACCCTCACATAGATTTCTATCTTATAACTATTGAGACTATCCCTTGCACATAGGGAAATCTTATAGAAAAATTTATCTTCATCATTCGTCCCCGAGGATATTGATACAAACCAATTTCAAGCTATGGTAGGGCACATCACTAATCATCTTCTCACCTTCTTAGAACAAGACCTACCATCGTAGCCATCTCATAAACACACTTTACACCTCGAGGTCATTATCCACAAGAACAAGGTCAAAAGAGTCTTAGTATATGGAGGTGTTGGTTTGAACATTTTCACCCATCAGTTGATCAAGAACTTGGGCTATTCAGAGGATACTATGGAGAAAGAAAAGAGTACCACCATCTAAGCATATGATGATCAAGAGCGGGTATCACAAGGCATCATCACACTACCTATCCAAGTGGAACCCATCATTGTAGAGACAACATGCCAAATATTAGACCTTGATCTCCCCTACAACATCCTACTTCACCGACCATGGATCCATGCCCTAAAAGCTGTAGCTTAGACCTATCATCCATGTGTAAAGTTTCCTTTTGAGGGCAGAGAAGTCACCATCCATGGAGATCTCGAGAATTTTTACTATTGCAAGAACCTTTAGGCCAAGCTCTATAAGATACCCCAGATCCCTAAAAATGATGAAGGGCCTACACCATCTTACTCATTTGTTGACCCATCATCCCTTGCATCTACCTTAGAAACAAAAACACCTATTGTGCAGAACATTCCTAACATCAAAGCAGCGATCCAAGATGATGGCGTTGGAAACTATAAACTGATGAAGGATACCTTTGTTTTGGGGGAGCTACCTCTTTCTCCTAAATCTCATGGGAAATCCACACCTATCAACAAAGAGGCTGAAAAAATAAAGATGACAACTACTACCTTCACCAAGTGGGGGGATTTGAACAAAGAAGATATCAATGAGGAGGATGTCTCTAAACTGCTATATCAAGATGAACAACCCATCCCTGTTCTTCCCATGGAAGATGACAACAAAGGTTTGCAACTAATGAAGGGATGGGGATACAACAAGAATGATAAATTGGGACAAAATGATAATGGTCTACTAGAACCCATCATTCCTAAACAATGTCCTAAAAATATTGGATTAGGCTGAACCACTAGTAAGGTTACCCTTCTTGGAAAAGGTACTTCCGCTAAAAGGGCCGAGGTGTCCTCTTGGTTACCATCATCATGTGATATTACCCTAGATGACTTCCCTCGTGATGTTGCTGACCTATTTGAGAATAAATCTCTCTTCATGTGATATCCACAACATCCTTCACCTCGAATGATAAACCAACTAAAATAAGTCTATTATACCCACAACTCATTGACTTTGACAGATGAGGACCACTGATTCTAGATTTATTCAAAAATAATGAAGTGATCTCAAAATTCATGGGACTCCGTGACAACTTACCATGGGTAGATCACAAATCTAGTTTTGATATAGAACTAGACATAGGGGCGTACTACAGGGAGATGATTGAATCCTTCAGTCACAAAATTGAGAACATGCAACTAACATGTAGATCTTTGAGTGAAAACCACACTATGACACTTTCTAATACTAAAATATTAAAAAGAAAGGATGCATCCGAGGGTGAAAATATCTTTGAGGCACCCAAGGATAAGGGATTCAATCTCCCCCTTAGTGCAATGCATCCAGAGAAGTCAATAGTTCTAGCAGAAAAGGCCACTCCAGTCAATGTGGGAATAGAAGAAGCACCCAAGATCACTTTCTATGTCGAATCCTTGTTGGATGAAGAACATAAAAATATAGCAGTGTTCCTGAAAGAGTGAAGAGCTAACTTTGTGTGGTCATACACAGATATGCCAAGGCTCGATCCAAAAGTGACTCTGCATCATTTAGCAGTATATCTTGAAGCTAAACCGATGAAGTATAAATTAAGAAAGATGCACCCTCAAATAGCACTCTTGGTCAAACTAGAGTTACAAAAGCTTCTTGAAGTTAGATTCATCCGACCCATAGATTATCTTGATTGGGTTTCAAACCTGTTACCAGTCTCCAAACTCACTAGGGGCATCCGAATATGCATAGATTTCAAGGATTTTAAAAAAGCATGCCTGAAGGATGATTTCCCTCTTCCTAACATCAACCTCATTGTTGATTTAATAGCTAGACATGAAATTTTGTTGCTCATGGACAATTTTTTAGGCTATAATCAAATCATGATCGCCAAGGAGGACCAACACAAAACTGAATTCATTTGTCCATGGGGAACATATTACTAGAACATGATGCCATTTAGGTTGAAGAATGCAAGAGCAACCTATCAAAGAGCAATGACGCTCATCTTTCATGACATGATCCACAAAATAGTTAAAGACTATGTGGATGATATTTTGGCCAAATCAAAGAAAAGGAGTGAGCATATAGAAGTATTGGGACCCATCTTTGACAAACTTGAGGAGTACAAGGTATGAATGAATCCAAAAAAGTGTGTCTTTGGGGTTACATCAGGGAAGCTTCTTGGCTACATCATATCATGAGGGATAGAAATTGATCCAAAAAAAGTAAAAGCCATCCTGGACATGGAATTTCCACAAACATTGAAATAAATGAGAGGGTTACAAGGAAGATTGCAATCCATCTGAAGGTTCATAGTGCACTTATCAGATAAAATTCACCCTTTCTCACATCTTCTCCATAAAGGAATAACTTACAAGTGGGATGGGAAGTGTGACAAATTTTTCCATCATATCAAGGACTACATATTGACACCTCCAATGCTCATGCCTTCAATACTGAACTAACCATTTATCCTATATATCTCAACAACATCAACAACACTGGGTGCTCTTCTAGCACAACATGATGAAAATAGAAAGGAAAGGGCTATTTATTATATCAATAGGACCTTGGTGGGCTATGAAATGAACTATTCATCCATTAAGAAATCATGCTTAGTGGTGGTTTTCACTTCACAAAAGTTCATACATTACATGCTATCACATCAAACCAAGCTTATTGCAAAGATCGACCCATTGAAATACTTGTTAAACAAAGAAAATATCATTGGACAAATGGCCAAGTGGGTGATGATCTTGACTAAATTTAACATAGAGTGCGCAGAGCACAATTCAATCAAAGGACAAGTGATCGTAGACCAACTAGCAGAGGCACCTATCTATGTAGAGAATCCATTGATATTTGAATTCCCTGATGAATCAGTGTTCCTTGTCAATATAGCCAATCAATGGAAAATGTACTTTGATGGATCATTTAACCAATACGAATCAGGGATGGGTATTCTTTTTATCACTCCTCAAGGTGATTGTATTAAAAATTCATACATGCTGTCATTCCCATGTACTAACAACATTGTTGAGTATGAAGCCCTAATCATAGGTCTAAGGATAACAGTTCAATGGAAGATATAAGAGATGAAAGTCTATGGAGACTTACAACTGGTTATCAACCAAGTCAATGACAACTACAAAACCAAGGATGATAAGCTTAATCCTTACAAGAAGATGGTAGAGAGTCTTAAGGACCTTTTCATTGATATAAATTTTGAGTAGATTCCTCACATGAACAACCGAGTAGTAGATGCTATGGTGACAATTGGATCATTGTTAGACATGCCACACAACGTCCTTCAATGTGAATTCTTGGTAGAAAAAATTCTTGTACCAACTTTTGAAACAACTGAATCTAAATTTGTGTGTGTCATCGTTGGTCCTGGATCCCTGTGGCATCATGATATATTCACCTACCTTAATAAGGAACCCTTCCATTCGATATCACCTCCAACCTTAAAAAGACCTTTTTTAAAAAGGCATCTTGATTCGTGATCCTAGGTGATATCTTATATCGTTCAAGGATTGAGGGGACATTAATACGATGTATTAACCAAGAGGAATCCTTAATCACTTTAACAAAAGTACACAATGGAATATGTGGTTCCCATTCTAGTGGTATGAATTTAGCTAAGAAATTTTTGAGGAAATGGTACTACTAGCCAACCATGGAAAGAGAAGCCCATCAATACGTGCAAAAGTGTGTCCAGTGTTAACAAAATGGAGATCTTATTCATGCCCCAACTCAGGAGTTACAACCAATGGTCACACCTTGGCCTTTCTCGCAATGGGAGCTTGACCTCATAGGAAAGATTACTCCCACCTCATCTAATGGCCACAAGTTCATCATACTGACCACTAAGTACTTTACCAAGTGGGTCAAAGCCATTTCGATGACCAATATATCGGGGAAGAAAATTGCTAAATTATCCTGAATTATCTTATCTATTGTTATGATGTTCCACAAACCCTTATCTCAGATAACAAAACACCCTTCAAGAATCAGGATGTGAAAGAGCTATTTCAAAGATTCAATATCTTACATTGATTCTCTACCCTGTATTACCCCTAGGGCAACGGTCAAGCTGAGGCTACAAACAAGACAATTATGAAAATCCTAAAGAAAATGATCAATGAAGCTAGTTGCAACTAGCATATGCAATTAAATCCTGCCCTTTGGGCCTATCAAACCAATATCCGAATACAGGGGCAATCCCATTCTCCTTGGTCTATGAATCGAATCCATCTTGCCTATTGAGGTTGAGTTTCGCCATGATTCTCACTACATAATCTCATCACTGAGGAAGAATACAAAGTATCTTGAATAAATGAGCTATAGTTCTTGGATAAGCGTCATCTTGACACCCTTAATCACTTGCAAGTATACGAAAACTGACTGAAGCCAAGCTATAACAAGAAGATCAAGAGTCGGTCTTTCCAGGTAGGGGATCTTGTTCTAAAGCAGAATCAAAAGATTCTTCCAAATCATGACAGTAAAGGAAATTTTGAGCCTAACTGGTTAGGCCCATTTGTTGTCACAACAAGCTATGGATCAAGAGCATATCAATTATCAATGCCTAAAGATGAACCCTTACAGGAACCAACAAATAGTCTACACCTCAAAAGGTTTTATGCCTAAGCTTGAAGGGTGTAAATCTGAAAAATACAAAAAAAACAAAAAAATGATAAAAAAAAAAGAAAAGGGATTGAAAACAGTAAAGAAAAAAATCATCCTCAAGTGAAAACCACTTTGGTGGTACTTTGGGCAAATATATTGGTGAAAACTTGGAAAATAGGTACCTTGCATAAGTAAAGCACCTCCATCTATTTTTTGTCTCTTTATCTTATCATCCTCTGCATCACATCCATCCATCACATAATTCATCTTATTTATTCTATCACCCATCCACACCCATATCATAGCTTGGTGTTGTGAAGTATCGTATCCCATTTAGTACTACTTGTCATATTCCTAAGGTCAATTTGTCCTACCTATATTGAGGTAGTATATTGCATCACACTGGGGGAAATTCGTTTAGGATCAGATCAGATTCTTGTATATCTTAAGGTTATTGGAAATCTCATTGAAAATCCCAAAAAAATTCATAAAATCCATCACAACCCAAAAACACTTGTAAAATCTCAGCTAAAATCCAAAAACATTCATAAAATTATAAAGTCAAAATCAAAAACATCCAAAACACATCAAAATCCCTAAAAAGGTCAAATATCAGAACGTAGGCAAGGTCATCATTGATGTGCCCCCGAGACACCCTAGGTCATTCCTTTGGGAGTCTGTCATAGTAAACTGACAATCCATCGACTATTCATTTTTCATCATCAATAAGTCAAGTCAGTTGAAATATGAGGCTTCTACGTGTATAACATAGGTAAGGCTAATTTTTGATCAGTCCCCGAGGCCCCTAGGATAGTCTTTTAGGTTAGGTTCTTGGTCAAAATTTGGAAAAAACCTAAACATTCAAATATCGAAAAAGCCTTAAACATTCATAAAATCTCGAAAAACCCCTAAACATTCACAAAACTCTAAAAAACACAAAAACATTTAAAAACTTAGAAAAACACAAAAACATTGGAAAATTGAAAATTCCAAAAACATTTGGAAAACCTTGAAAAACCTAAAAAACCTCAAATAATCGAAAACCAAAACATTCACATAAACACTCAAAAAGACCAAAAACATTGACATTCGAAAAAATCCAAAACCATCCATCCCATTTTGCTTTCACCCGCAATAAAACTTCATCCATAATAAATCAATCATCACCTTCAACCTTTGGTAAAACAAATAGAAAACAAGTATCACAAGTCGTAATGTGAGAACCTAATTGTCAAAATCTAAAGTCTAGGTCATAGGTAAACGAGTCGGTGAAGTTTGTATCAATGACTTATCACACATCTCATCCTAATCAAAACACCTGATCAACATGTCCTACAACGAATCCTTCCTACAATGGGCATTAGTATTAGAAATCACCTTAGCTATATTAAATTGGCAAGAGATATAGATAACACCGACTCTTTGTCTTTGATCTTTTCTTATGATTTATCTTATTGACACATTCTGAGGACCTCTCGATGATGTCTATCAAAATGATTTAGAGAGAAATGAATGGGGCATCGATCATTATCTTTTGTTTGCCGTGCTTGTGGGTATTCTTGTAAAATGATATTGGCACATACTTGCTTAGTTGTGTGTAGGGAGGTTTTTTGGAGTAGATTGTTGACTATTGCATATGCTTTGGTCTGATGTATTCTAAGCTACTAACCTACATTCCAATGAGGTTTTCATATTTCAATGTGTGAACAAGAACTATCCTATCTGTTTGTAGAGTCAAAGTCCATTACACTAGATACAACGCCATCCTGGTTATTAATACCTTGATGCATCGTGTCTATGTGTTATATCAACAATAAGGAATGACAAAAAATCCCAATCCTAAGATATGAGAAAAACATCATCATCTGTCGTCACCATCTCTAATAAAGTCTCGATGGATCATAGGCTTGTTGGAATTATTTGAATCTATTAATGGTCAAATCATCTTCTTTCTTCTATATTCTTTCCACACTAAGCGGGTATCATGAAAGTCAACAAAAACATCATCATGCATCCATCTTGCATCCACAACATCATTAGCATGCATACACCTTGCATCATCACAACATATCATAATAAAAGAAAAATCCATTGCATTATCATTTAAGTTGTTTTGAATAATATAGATTTGTTATTCTAAGCATCTTAATACATTGCATTATCATTCATAAACATCCATAATTCCTAACATCCATACTATAAGCATCATCCATATCCATATACATACATACATCATGACATCATAAATTGCGTAGGAAAGTACACAAAAAGAAATGTATCCATTCATACATCCTGCATACACATCTATATAATCTACACAAGCATATCACATCATGCATCCATCCCATAACATATCATAGAAAGATACTAAAAAATAGTATAACACATGAATCACATGTCATCACATCGTAGATCATCATCACATACTGCATAAATAAAAGAAGTGCATCCACCACATTGCATCCATACATAATCATATCATAATGCATCATCATAACATCACATCACATCATATGAATCCATAAATCATAAAACATGAAATAAAGGTGTATCACATATCAAATTTATATCATCTCATATATATATATATATATTAAAAAATGACTATCATGGTACAATATCTGAGTCAATGTGCATGAGTATAATCAAAATGTATAATGTACATGAGGCTATAAAAAATGAGCCTATGAGTGCATATCTGTATAAATAATCAGGCTATCCAAAAAAGTGTCTGTAAAGTCACAAGAGGTCTATCCCTCGCTAGATTTTTCCCCATGACTTGGTTGATTTGGCTGTCTAACTTAGGTGGAAGCACTTAGCTGCACCTAGCTCCGATGCTCAAAATCAGGCTACCTACGGTGTGGAGGGGCATCTCTGTAATATAAAGTCCATCAATATGCCACCTCCTTCCTCGTTGTACCATACAACTGTGCCGACACCATTTATCCAACCAACCCCTGAGCTTGCTAAGATTGTTGTTGGGATACAACCTCTAATTGCTGCCGCTAATCGACCTCCTATGCCAACTGTACATCTAAGGTCTGTTTGAGTTGGTGCTCATGATATCTCTCAGCTGTCATGAGCTAGCAGCTGTTGCCAAGCCTGGTCTCGCTCAACCATCACAACTTGCAACTGTTGTATTTGATTATCTTAGGGATTTGGCCTTGGTGGTGGTGGTTGTATCGGTGGTGGTTGAACCGGTTGCTGCTGTATGGGTGGCTATTGATGTAATGGTGGTGGAGTCGCACCCGAGACCTGTCCATCATGCTGTTGGCCATCTTGGTCATCTTGTCCTCCACCCCAACCATCTATTCCTCTTCTCGGTCCTCTACCCTACCTATCTTGTGGCTGGCCTCACCCTCTTCCTACTCCCCTCCCTCTTAGCCTCCCTCATGGAGGTATGCCCACTAGATCTATAAGTCTGGGAGGGGGTACAAACCAAGCATCATATGAGCATCATCTTGCCCCTGATTATAGGCCCATGGCTTGGAAACCAACTGTCTAAATCCCTCAATGACCTCATGGGTTGGTATCGTATGCCCCTAGGTCACCTTTTGCATTGATCTTGCAAAAATAGTTGTGTATTGATCATCAGGCTTGTCCTACCTCTCGTCAAAATTTCTGGCTACTCCATCTGGTAGGTACCTCCCGATCATGGTGTGCTCATGACACTGCATGTATTGGGTCTACCGAAAAAAGAATAACTGCTATACATCATCATGTACTAGGCCGACATCTATAGCCACAGTCACCATCTGAATACTGCCATCTCATCAATCACTCTCCTCCAGTAAGGGATGCTGAGTTTCCCTGTGTGCTATAGGGTGATAGCTCCTTTGTACCTCCAGATGACAAGATCATCTGGCTCCACATCAACCATATGGATAATCGGTCAGAGCATGACAAAGTGCTTCCATGCCCATATATATAAACGTGTGACCCCTGTACCAATAACTCTGCCATCACAGTAAATGAAGTCATGCATATCATGAAAAAGAGAGGCCAACATCACTAACACCCATGCATAGTGGGTCCTCCTAAAAATAATTTGATGCCAAGCCAACCCCCATCCAGAACTGAACCCTCTGCTCCATCGGTCTGGGGCAACTAGTCCCAAAATCACTGTAATAATGATCAATCTGAAGGTCGACACACACCCTCTATACATCTCAAGGTTAATCTATGAGTTGACCAGGACAATACTCTCTTGGTCAAGAACCTCATGAGAAGTGTCATATCCAACGTCGCTATCATAGATCACCTGCTCTCTATGTATGGGAAATAACAATATCTGCCATACATCCTCCAACATGACTGTTGCCTCGTCGGTGGGTAAGTGGAATGACGAGGTCTCACTATGCCATTGCTTGCATAACATTGTCATCATCACTAGGTGGGTCCGCACAACGGGCATATAGGCAACGTACCACAATCCGATCTCCCTAAGGTGCTCCTATCGAAGCTTAGATAAATCATCAAGTTTGGACAAAATGGTAGGCCGGTGCTCGCGTGACATCAAAGGATGGATAACCTCCTGCACTCACGAAGTGCACGATGTCAAATTTTTCTAAAATTGACTAAGTTTGGAGTTTTTATTCCCCAAATTGACAAAGGCGTCAATATTTACGAAGGTGTCACCATAGTCCAAATTACAAACAACAACACTATATGCATTCAAATTCTAAATCGTGACTAGCGTCGCCATTTACATGTGCGTTGCTATTTGACATTTGCAAGCCCTAATTCTAAAATGCAAATCAAGGGTGTGAATCGCTATTTACACCTGCGTCACCATTTGAAATCTGGAAACCCTAATTCTAAATCGCAAAGTGCGTCGCTCATTACAATGGCGTCGCTAAAAATGAAAAAAGTGTCACCGATTCTCAAAATGGCATCGCAAAACAACGACGCCACCCTAATCCAAATTTTAAAGCATAATAAATGCGCTAAAATATCAAAATACAGGGAAAGTTTTAGATTAAGTACCGCTGGTCCTATGCTTGGAGGCCTTTGGTACTCTCAAATACGATAAAAAATGTGTCGTGGGAGCACTTGTTGCGCCATTTCGTCAGGAAGTCAACACTCAAAAGGAAAAAAATCTATCAAGTGTGAATGCACAAATGAATTGAAAGTGACCCTTCACTTATTTAAGCCTATAAATTAGGGTTTTTTTCCCTAATTTGAACCAAAAGCTAGGGTTTTGGCTTGTTTTACCTATTTATTACTTGTGCAACCTATTTTGAGCCGTTCTTTGCATTTTTGGGCCTATTTTAACACCTGCACCTATATTTTACCTTTGTTGAGAAATCAACCCAAAATTCAAAATTTTTGCCTGATTTCTCGAGGGGGTAGGGTACCAACTTATTCCTTTCATTGGGGCAACAGTGGGGCATCCAAAAATTATAATTTTTTTAATTTTTTGATCTAAGAAGCTATTTTAATCCGAAAAGTGTCAGTCTTTGAACCAATGTAGTAGGTACCTTGCTTCATAGAGGGGCAAAATGTAGACACTTAAAAATTTCCTAAATGATATTATGCACTCGAATCTGATATACTAACATCATTTCATCTTAAAACCCATCCTCTTTTCGCTTAATTGATTAAATTAGCCTACCTTTTTAATTAATTACAACATTTTTATCTATTAATCTAATTGACCTAATTAGGTTAATTCACCTCCTCTTGCACTAACCTTTCATCTTGTTAAATTAAATAATGCAAGTTATTTAATTGAAATCCCTAAGTCCTCTTATTTAATTAAATAACCCTAACCTATTTAATTAAATATCAAATCATATCCCCCTTTTCATTAAATCATTTATTTAATGAATATCATTTAATTCCCCTAATTTGCATAATTAAAACTTTGCTTTAATTATCAAATTACTAATCAAATCTAATCCTCCCACTTGCAAGGGAATATTCTTTGAGAATATTCCTCCTTTGCACATTCCTTCAAAAAGAGAATATTCTCATAGAATATTCCTTCCCCTTTGCACATTTAATTTGGTTTTAATTAACTAAATATCTAATTTTCCTCACCCATGAGAATATTCTCTTTCTTCGCTCATTTGAAAAAGGGAATATTCCTTTTTGAAACAAAATTTCAAACAAGACTTCTTGTGCAAGTTTTGAAAGTGTTTTTGTTTGGATGAATGTAAGCCCTTGATTAAATATCATCTTGCATCCTCAACCCTTGATGAGAATCCATGATCCATGCCTCCATCTTCCTTGCTTTTTGACCATTAATTAGCTTTTTCAATCTTAGTCCTTCATTTCTCATTTGTCCTCCTATAAATAGGTCACTATTTGGAGACAAATGGATCCATCTTTTAAGAGAAAACTTATGTTGTTAAAACCACTCTAATCTTCCATCCATAGTTATCTTTTTTTTTAGTTTAATATCTTGATCATTGTTAGCTTAGATTCCATTAACAGCTTCCATGGTAACTTAGGTGCATCCATTTAACATATTTGGTAATTAGGGTTTTAATATTTTTAGCTTAAACTTCATTTAGAATAGATTTGCATACACCCATATCAATCATCTTAGTCTACATCATGTTAAAATAACTTGCATCATGTTAAAATAGCTTTAAATCATGTTTTCATACACATCTATCATTAGTTTCATTGATTGTTTTCAATAGAATCGATTGAAACAAGCTCATTTATCCATGGGATTGGGAAAGGGTCGCCATTCCACATCAATGCGACACCACTCCCCCAATAGGATAAGTTTCAATATCTTAGAGTAGATGTTTATCAAGCTTTGATTTTTTAGAATGATAGTTTTAATGACTTCTTCACTTTGCTTACATTGAATGATCTTATTGGGATTGATGCTTAGTGGCTTAAGTATGCTTTGAATCCTTATGGATCAAGTGTAGTTAACCTACACTAAGTCATTGGTCACCTATATAAATATGTATTACTTATTACATATATAAACAACATATAAAATTCTAATATTATACATCATTTATAAATATTATATATACATATATTACATATAAAAGAAAAATTATATAATATTTTATTTATTTATTACTAATATCAACTATTTATAGATATAAATGTTGGAACACATTTAATGTTGTGTCAAAAGATTAACCTGTTAACACCTGATACAAACACCAAAGATAAATGGATCCAAAGGAGGTAGTTAGTCCATGTCCCAAATCTGAAGGGAGACGTTGGTGATTAGTTCAAAAATCCCCCCCTTAGTGTCACCCTGGGGAATTCAAACCTGTGACCATGTCTCTGATACCTTTTTTGGAACATGTTTGTCGTTGCACCAAAATATCAACCTATTAACACCCGATACAAGTGCAAGAGATAAACAAATCTACAAGAAGTAGTTAGTCGATGTCACAAATTCGAAGGGAGATGCTGGCCATTATTCTAACTGTAAAAGATTTGTAAGAAAAATCTCAACTCAAGTTATATAATATAGGGAAATGTTTTTATATTATTGGCTTATGTAGGCCATAAGATTGTGAATCACTATGACCTTATACATAGGTCACATTCCCTACATAGTGTTGTGTCATATGTATAGGGTCATGTCCTATAATAAGAGTATGCCTTGATAAGTTAGCCCTAAATAAAGGGTTTTCAAAAGGGGTTCTCCATAATATATATTAATTTTTTAATATATATATATAATTACTAACCCTATATTTTAAGTATACAAAAATATACATAGCTGAAATCAAGGAAATATTTGAAGAAAAAATATAAATATCTTAATGAAAACAATAAGAGATTTGCCTTTTAATGAATTAAAAAGGTGTAAGATCTAAGTCCATTCCTAGAGGTCTCTTTCAAGAAATATATTTTTCCAACAATTAACACCCTTTCCTTGCCCTATTGCTTTCTTTATTCTATTTTGTAACATTTTTTTCTTTATCTACTAATACATCCTCCCTTGTCCTACTTAATTTCCTATATCAAATTTTCTCAAAGATCTAAATCAATATTTAAGGAAAAAAAATTGACATAGTAATGAAGGTGCTTATTGACTTCTTCCTTTGTCACCATTTTCTCCCAACAATAATAAAAATTATTATTTTATTTTCTCCAATAAATATTTTACATAATCTCCCCTAACAATATCTTCCTTTTTAAATGTTCTCCCTTCATTTTATTTTATTAATAACTATGACTTCCATTCAAAATACTCATTTCCTGCTGAAAGTATAATGTTTTATTTAATAATGATTACCAAGATTGTACCATCTTTCAATCTAGGTAATGTTTTCTTGTGAATATGTCATGGAAATGCATATGCAAATAGGACTATGGTTACTTGAACTAAGTGTATAGTTACAATGAATCCAAACTAATTCAAGCTGTAAAATGGAACCACTATTGCTAAAATAAAATCAAACCATGCTTTTTGAAATGAAATAAAATAAAAATAAAAATAAAAGTGCTTAAAATAGAAGAATAAAATGAAACTAAACTAATCTTAGGATATGAAACAAACCATAACAAATACAAATATGATGTTAAAATTATAAATAATCAAAAAATTAAACATATATAATAATAAAAAAATAAACACACTTACAAATAAAATCTATCTATTCTCGAGAGAAGCCATCAACCACTAATCTTTTGGAAGATATTCTTCTCAATAATTTGGGGTTTGTGACTCACTTTATGCTTAAACTTATATAACAATTAGAAGAAAAGTATGATTACTAAAATATATTTTTATTGAATTGTTGCGTAACCATTCTCCTCTACAAGTGAAATTAAGAAGAATATATAGATATATCATACTTCACAAATAATCTAAACTAGTTGGATTTACAATAATATTTGAATGCACAAAAAACTAAATAAATTAAAAATAAAGGCTTGAAAAGTACAAATAAACAATCCCCATTTACCAAAATTCATTGTAAACCTCAAGATCAAGTGTATTGTAATGACTTTCTCTTGAGTGGATGCGGATGCAACTCAACAACATAACACTATTTTGTTTTGATAATGAATTTCAAATAAGTAAACTTGAACAAAGAATTGATCTTTTGAATGATGTGAGGACAAGGTATTTATATATTTTTTGAGAGATCATATGGATAGTGAGGATAAGATCAAAGACCATGAATTAATTGAACTAATGTAGAATCAACTCGAAAAGGTGGAGCTGATTACTCAATTAATTATGTAAATTTTTTATTTCAAGCTCTAAGGAGGATAATAATGAATAATTTTAGTTCATAAAATGGATATTGAGAAGAATAAATTTATATTTAGAAGATGAAATCAACCAATGAGTTAATAATTATAAATTTATTTATTTATTAATAGTGGATAATTAGATCACAATAATTAAATAATATTTAATTGATGGCTAAAGTAGGGAAAATGATAATAAATGTTTTTTTTTGATAAAAAGCATGAGGCCTATATATATTATATAATATTTATAAAATGTACATATATATCAAAAGAGGTCCGATTGCCAGATCAGTTTCAAATTTCGCTCTATCATATGAACATATATTAACCAAAAAAATAATAATAAATGTTATAAATGATTAATAAATCATAAATGTGATAAATGATAAATAGTAATTAATGAGATAAATAATTATTAAATGATAAAATAGTAATTAGTAAATGATATGACGATAGTGATAAATGATTGATGGTATGATAAATGATGATAATTAATATTGAATGTTGAGAAGAATAATTTTGTTGTCTATATTTTCCCTCTCTTTGAGACAATTGTCAAAGTGATATCATTTCAAAGAAACTAAAATTCATTAAGAAGAAAAATATATAAGAGATGAAGAAAATGATCATATGCCCTAGATGGATAGAAGAAACAAAAATATATAAAAGTGGGATGATTAATGATACCCACTTGAGAGGTTATCCATGTGAAAACTAAATGAGTGAGATATCAAAAGAAGAGGTGTGAAGAAAATGTTAGATGGAATATTGAAAATGATGTAAGAAAAAATTAAAATATGGATGCGATAGATGGGATTATGGATGTATTATGATGTTGTGTTATGTTGAATTTGATTTTAGTAACCTTTATTTGATATAGGGGCAATTGCAAAAAGATGGGGGACCAAAAAGTGGCCATGCAACCTTTTGGCCCCCTAGTAAGCATAACATGCTTGTTTTTTTTATCAACCCTAAACCCTAAATGCTAAAACCTAAGACCTAGGCCCTAAACCCTAAACCTCATATGATCAACCCTAAAATTTGGTATTAATAATTTAACACTAAAACCTAAAAAATTAAATTTAATCCCTAAACCCTCAATGTTAAACCCTCCATCATAAACCCTAAACCATGAATAATTTAAAGAGATGGGGGAGAGACACAAAGAGAGAGGGAGGAGGGGAGGAAGGGAGAGGGAGGTAGGGAGGGAGGGAGAGGTAGATAGGAGAGAGAGAGGAAGAGGTAGGTAGAGAGAGGGATAAGGGAGATAGAGAAAAGTAGGGAGGGAAGGAGGGAGAGGTAGAGAGGAGAGAGAGAGGAGAGAGAGAGGTAGAAAGAGGGAGGGAGGAAGAGGGAGGAAGAGGGAGAGGGAGAGGGAGGGAGCGAGGTAAGGAGAGGTAGATAGGTAGGTTTAGATAGAGATAGAGGGTAGGTTTAGATAGAGATAGAGGTCTAAAGAGGACTAAGAGAGAGGGGAATGTATGAAGGGAGGGAGAGATAGGTAGGTAGAGAGAGGTGAGATAGAGAGGAGTATAGGGGGAGGGGGAGAGAGGGAGAGAGGAGATATAAGTAGAAAGGGAATGAGGGAGGGAGAGGTAGAGAGGGGAGAGAGACAAATGTGAGATAGATAGTAGAGAGAGGAGGGAGGAGAGAGGGAGAGATATTTTTTCCTTCCACAGACATGAGCATGTTATAACACTCACGTTTATATGAATAGAAAGGGAGGGAGCTCAAGGAGAGCCATTTTTATTCACAAAATATGAGCAAGTTATAATGCAAGTGTGTTATAACATGCTTGAATTATTACCTTATTTGGGAATTTCCAACCCTTAGGGTTCAATTTTCCTCGGGGATCCAACCCAAATGGTTGGAATTAATGTCAATGACCAAATATGTTTTTTGAAAAATTCTAAAAAGTGATACAATTTTGAGCATGCTCTCCATCAAGTTTGCACATATTTTAATTTTGAGTTAAAAAATATAGTAATGTCCAACTCCATCTTAGCTTTCTAACCATGCAATTTTTTACATTTTGAATATTTTAAAGTTTTAATCTTTAATTTATTTTTCTAGTGTCTCCAATTTTTTCAAAAACCTATGTATGGTAGTTTTGGTTTAATTTTTTACCCGTTCATCAAAATTTGAAACAAATTAATTTTTTAAAAACTAGATTATATTCTTTACAATCAAGAGCAATTTGAGTGCTCCCCCTCATTTGAACCCCTTAGTCTCCACCATTTAAAAAAAAAAAGTTTAGAAAGTCGATTTAGAGAACTATGACTCTTGTTCTTGTTGCATCTTCAAATTTTGAGCGTAAACATCTTCAATTTCTCATCTAAGATAAATTTTTCCTAATTTTTAAAAAAGTGACCACTTAAGACCCTCTTTTAGTCCCCCATTTCCCTGCACATACCTATATAAATTAATTTTATACACCAAGGAATATAAGACCAAGGTGGCGATAAATCCAATACATGGACTGAATCTTAAGCAAAAAAAAAAAAGCAAGAGAATTTCCCAACACTCACAAGGAATCTAACACTCTTGGTGGATATGTGATGTGACAACTAGAAAACATAAGGAGTTCCCTATACATTATAAGATACTTGACCTTGGTGGGTCTAATGATAGAACAACTATGACACGTAGAAGAAATAGACCTTACCCCAATGTATGCCATTCAAAGTGTACCATGATATAAATGATCACGACAACCTTGAGTAGGCATAGTATGGGTCAAAAGATAAGTTAAAAGAAAAATAAAAGATCAAAAAGATAGACTAAATAAATAAACAAGCGAATGCCAACTGAAACATAGTAGTGTTACCTCTAGACAAGGTGCGGAAAAGACTAAAAGATGAATTTTGATCATGTAAGTTTTAGGAAAAGAAACATCTCATTTAAGATAATTTATGTATGAAAGGGGAAATTATTATGACAACAAATGATATGACAAATATATGTTATCAAGGCTGATTTAGATTTCTAAATTTTTGCATTAAGGCCATACAATTCAAGTTTGTTGTTTCAAGGTTTGAAAGTGTATGTTGATGTTTGATATTTATGTTTGTGTTTATTGATGAAGTTGTAGAAAATGCATGATTTTTTTAATATGGAAGCCATAACAATAGATAAAATTCAATGAATGGACTTGCATGAAGTAATGATGTGGAATAGGATGAAGAATATATAAGGACCTAAAATATGGAAATGTTCAATTTATCACACATGGTGCCAATGAGTAGGGTTTCACCATGGTACTTGTCCAAGGTTCCCTCAGAAGTGGTTTTCACCTAAGGATGTTTTTTACCTTTACTATTTGATTTTATAGTATTTTTTCATTTTCAAAATTTTAATTGTTTTTTTGTTGTCAAACATGACACATGTTTGCTAGTATTTCATCATGATGACCATCCCAAGGTTCCATAGAAATGGTTTTCACCAAAGGGTGATTTTTCTCTTTACTATTTTATTTTTTTGAATATTTCTTAATTAGGAAATTCTTCAAATTAAGCATTGAAGCATTTACAATGCACAATGTTGATGAGTTCATCAAAATCTTGACCCTTGGAGGTAGCTAGTTGATATTATCCTAAACCATACTTGAAAATGATGACATAATGGACCAACCTATTAGGCTCATATTTACCCTTCTTGTTTCTATCCTAAAGTTTTTTTTTATTTCCCTTAAGGACAAGAATGCCAATTTCAAACTCTCAAGATTTGATCTTCTTATTGTAACTATGATAGAGGTGGTTCTAGATTGAATGAAGGTGACTAAGGGTATTGAGGTTCCATTGATCTATAATTTCTAACTCAGGAACACATGTTCTCAATAATTTTGTGGCTAAGATAATACCAATAGCATGTGCACCACAAATATTGTTACACACCTCTTTTAATGTGAGAGAAGCCTCTTTTTAATTAAGGCATCTAAGTAAGGTACAATCAAAGATCCTTTGATATAATTTTTTCTTGGGATGGTGGAATGGGTTAAGTGATAGATGCATACTTTACATTATGTGTGTGATAGGTTGGGTTGTAGGGTATAATTATGGGGGATTTTGTCTATGTCATGGTACAAGGGATTGTTGGGACCAACCAATTCATAGAAAAACTTTGATTCAAGGAAATCATATGTAGGGACCAAAAGTTTCTCAACTAATAATTCATAGTGATAACTATTTTGTGTCATGTCCAAAGTAGATCCATTTGTAATTATGGTACAAATTTTTAGATCATTGAAGAGGGTGGAAAACCAGTGCAGGAATATTTGAATTCCTATCCTTTGATGCATTTAATAATGGGAAAGGATCTTACCATACTATTAGAGGTTCCATTAGTATGACATGATTCTTCCACTAGTGGCATTTATCTTAAGATGACTCTATGATAGTGAACTTTGATAGTGAACAACTCAAGGTGACCTTGTTCATGTAGTATCAATCCCTTTCCTTTGTAGCCCATATTTGTACACATTTTGAGTGCCTTAGATATGTTTCTTGAACAAATAATGACACATATTATTCATCTCTATATAATAGGCACTTATGTCACTATCTATAGTCTTGTCATTAAGGAATCCATTTTGAACAAATTTTATTTTGCTACATTATATGACCTTAATTTATTTATGTGTATGTTGTTAAGGTTTGTTGTAGGACTATGGAGAAAGAGGGAGATGTGTCATATGAAAGGTATTATTTAGCTCATATTCCCCAAACTCCTTGTGTATGATCTTAACCTTGATTTGGGATTTTGGTTTGGTGGATGATGTTGATACCAAATTGGTAGGATCAATAAAGGATGAAGATGGTAATGGTGGTGAATGAATGGTGGAATCCACATTAGTACAATGATAGAACTTGTTATAAGGATCTTCCAATAATTTGTAGTATTAGAATAATATTATAATAAATGAAAATTGTGATTTATACACCATTATGAAAGAATTTGATACATTGATGATATGTGGATAGGATTGCCTACATGACATAGATCCATGGGCAACCAAGAAGGATGTTATATGGAATTTCTAGGTCAATAATGTGGATCAAGGTGTTTTGTAGGATAGATCCCACCAAAATTGGGAGAAAAAGTAGTAATGGACCCATGAGGTAGGTATGAAAACCACTCAAGTGCTTGTCCACCTGAACTTCAAGGAAAAAGTCTCATAAGGTATATGTTGGTATAGGCCATTTCCTAAAATGTCATGAAAAATTATTTTATATGGTCATGGGGATCTCATTTCCCATTATATTTGTCTAATTTTGGGGCTTCAAAATTTTGAGGGAAGGCTACTATCACTATTGACCTATCAAAGGTGTAGGGACATAGTTCTTCAAATTTATATATTTTATTTTGTTCTAAATTCCTTGCTTGTATCCCCATGAGTATATATTTTTCATTTCTTCCCACTCTTGGGTGAAGGGATTACCAAGAGTTGGATTTGGTAGGTGCAATGGTGATTTTTGTTAATATGGTGGTTGTCAATATGTGGATTGAATTTTTTGTAGTATATACTATTGTTATTATTTAAATGGTGTTCCTTGATATGTGGGTTGGAATGTAGGTGGCATATATTTTTTGTAGGGATGTATATTATTGATGGATGAATTAGGATGTGTTTAGGGGTGATAAATATTATTTTTGTTATTGAAAAAAATGATTTTTGATATGTGTGTTGAAATGTTGGTGGTGGAAGATAGGATGATATAGATTGTTTTGATAAGGTGTGGGATGGAATTATGGTTCGTTGAGAAAATTATCATTGTGGTAAAGAATGAATTAGTTATGTCATGGATGGGAATTTTGATTGAGGTGGAAAAATAATTTAGTGGGTTAAGGTGGATTTGATTCTAAGATAAATGGGGTTAGATGATGGGTTTTTTTGTGAGGTATATGAATTCATAGTCCTATCACAAGTGAGAGGATTAAATGATGATGTACTAGGAAAATTGGAAAACACTTATTCTAGCATGAGATAATTGGTATAGGGGTAAGTGGTTATTTGTTGTGAATTCTCATAAAAAAATTTTGAAAGGTAAAGGTGATTATGGGTTATTTTTAGATATTGTTATATTGCTAAAATTACTTTATGAATTCTATTAGTGATACTCCAATAAAGAATTGAACTTTACAAATGCGTTGTCACCTTTGATTTATTAATAATATATAGAGTTTCTTTAGAGTGTGGGATTTTAATTTTGAAAGGGTTCTCCCCATGTATGTGGTATATTTATTTTGTGTTTATTTCTTTTTAATTGTACGATTGGTTTAGTTTTTGCACATACCTTCTCTCATAGATTAGTGTATAAAGTGTATTTGACATCTCTACTTCCCTTAACTCAAAGTATTATCAACGTTTTTTTAGCAAAAGACAACATGCCTATATATATATTTGTATTTATAAAAGATGTACAATAATATATATTAAAGTTTCATGGCTCTCAATAACCAAAATCAAATCCTGAGCCCACCTATTAGCCAGAATAACAAAAAGATTTGGCTTGTCTACCCATACAAATTAAAAGATTAGAAACTGAACTTTACAAAACTAGCCATTACATCGCTTTACATATAGCTAAGTTCAGATTTCATAACCTTGGAAAGCATCTACAACAACGCTTTGCAAAAAGGAGAAGCTGAGTTGATATACTATTCCTCCATCGGAACCATCAGGACAACATTTTCATCTTGTCTCTCCTCAAGATTAGCCGCCTCAGATTGCACCGAATCTTGTCTCTCTTCAAGATTACCTGCATTAAATTGCACTGGAGGCAACACATTCAAGTTAAAATCCACGTTATTATGGCACAGATGGGAAGCAACTTCAAATTTTTGTGCCTTTGGTACAAGAGGATCTGGGGGATTATGATCATGGGTAAGTAAAACCAAAATGGCATTTACCCAAACCCTAATCCTTTCTGATAATTCATACTCGATTACCCCTACATACTTATTCAACACAACCAACATATGATCTGATTTTCTCACCGCTAGAGACTTCTTGATTGCATTATAGATTGAAACATAAGTGTTTATGTGTAACAGAAAATGTCGAGGGAACAAACCTCGACATACCCCTGACCCTTCCATAAATCGTAGCTTTGACATGCTTTCAGGAGAACATCATTCTAAAGATATGCCTCTTTCACTACCTTATTTAATGAGTTCTACATATCAAAATCATTGTAATAGATCAAGCAAATTTTAAAAAAAATGGAAAGAAGTTGGGATGGAAAAATTAACCGGTTTGACTCTGGCTCAAGGATTTCTTCCCCTATAACCCATGCATTTTCTGAACTGTGCACAATGACCCTTGAAAACCACTTGAAATTTTGCCTCTTCGATTGCTTCTATGAATGGCAATTCCCATGAATTCACCGGGATGACAGCTCTATAGTTTCTTGCAAAGTACTCCATTTGGAATTTCTGGAAAACACTACACCCCCTGTCAACCATGCAAACTTCTTCATAGCTTGAAGAATTTTCTTGAAGCATACATCAACCCATGTGATGGAAAATTATACGCATGCGAACAGGTAATGATCTGAACATACACCCTTGGAAAGGATGAATATGTACCTGCAAGAAACACATGTTAGTGGAAAAATGGCGGCACTTAGATGACGCTTGCTTGGTTGATGATATGTGACATAACTGACAATTGCTTGGTTGATGATACGGGACATAACTGACAATTGCTTGGTAGCTGACATGGACGATGGCTTTGTACCACTAATTTCATACCCCTGCGAACCCTGCACACTAAAATCAACATTTGATTTAACCTTTCCCATGCACCACTTTGTTACTCTTTATGATTTGGTAGAATACCCTATTTTTTAATATGAGTAGCATCCTTTATTACCATATTATATGATTATGACTCCTGCTTCATGTCCTTATTCAATCAATACAAACTTAATGCATTTTTGATGCCAAAGCTTCTTGTAAAGCAATTGATGCTAACTGTGGATATGCTTGTATTTGATCAACATTATTTACCAAATCCACCTCATTTAAATCACATCCCATGTTCGCTAAGTAATCGACCAATCTATTGCCTTCACGATAAGAGTATGAGATTAAGAAGGACTGATATTTGTCTAACAAAGACCAAACTTTTTGCAAGGTATATCTTAAATTCCAATTGTGAATTTTTCTTTCTTTATATGCATTAACAATTATCAAAGAATCCCCTTCAAGATGGATTTTTGTAATACCCAACTTCAACCCAAGTTCCAAACTTAGAAACATTGCCTGAGCTTCAACAAAGTTATTGGTACAATTTGGAAGATGGACAAAACTTGCTGTTATTATAGACCCAAATGAATCTCTTATACAAATACCTGCACCTGAAATACTCGAGTTTCCCCTTGATGCTCCATCAAAGTTGAGTTTTAAAAAGTTTGATTGTGGATCTATCCATTTGATTGTACTCCTATCCACCATCACTTCGATGTTTTTATGCAAACTCCCATCAAAAGGTAGAGCTATGTTCTTCCAGTTTTTCAGAATAGAATCATCCTAACTTGTGAAAGGGGAACTGATGTTTTTATGTTTTTGAACATATGAATTGACAACTTTTGAAACTACCTTTTCAATCTTTACTTTGGCGGCCTCAACAGAAGAGGATATTTTCCTAAAAATTTGCATGTTATGTTCCCACCAGATGTTCCATATTACTAAAGTAGGAATAGCTTGCCAGATACAAACAAAAAAGGAAGATTTATATAAAACTGGCCAAATCTAAAAGAGTTCCCATATAGTATTTGGTAATGGAGAATACATGTTTAACTTATTCTTAACAAACTCCCAACAATTTTGTGAAAATCTGTATTGAATGAGCAGGTGATCAACATCCTCTAACACTTCTTCACATAATTGGTATTTAAAAGGTTATGCTATCTTTAATTTTATCAAGCGACCACTTGTTAGGATCCTCTTCCTTAGTACTAACCATGTAAAGCTCCCTACTTTGGGTAATATTTTGTCATTCTAGAAAAATGAATAGGCTCTTTGCATAACCACTTGTTCCTTTCTTCAAGTTAAAGATTTATACCCTTGTTTTACTGAATAAGAACCATCTTTTGATGGAGCCCATACAATCCTATCTATATTTCTCGAGAGAAATACAACTCTATCATTTAGAATGTTTTGAAACAAATGATATTGATGAGGAGAGAATGAAGTACTTGAAAAACTTTTCCAGTTAAATCATCTGTTGACTGAACATAGTCTAAAAAATACTCACCCCATTCCTCTGACAAAGTTGCCATTGTTGCTTGCAATTCTAGAACATTTGTAATGGTGGGTTTCCACCCCATGAATCATTCCAAAACTACACACTTTCCCCATTATGAATTTCCCATGTAATATATGCATTGATGATCTTCCTACAAGAAACTAAAAAATTCCACATAGTGGAGTCACTTAGTGGATTTGAGATAGTAAATATTTTTATCGAACTTGCACTATCTAGGTTCTTAGCTTGTATTACCTTGTACCACTTAGCTTATGATTTTGTATACATTTGCCAAGCTAGATTAGCACCAAAAGCCTTATTCCTATTTGATACATTATGAATACCGGTGGCTCCACCTTGGTTTTTGTCCAGCGCCATGTTTTCCAATGATATTAGGGGCACTTTATTCTGCTCATTGATGTTGCCTTTCTAGCAAAAGTTTTTGACTACCTTTTTAATCTCTGAGATAACTTATTGAGGTGCTTTGAGGACTGCTAAGAATTAGTTAGGGATAACTGATAAGACAAATTTTATAGTTAAGATTCTTCCTGACAATGATAACCACCTGGGTTTCCACATTAGAATCTTTGAATTTAACCTTTCAATTACTTTACCCTAGTAGGAAGCCTTATTCAGACCCATAAAGAAAGGAATTCCCAAATATGTGCATGGAAAATTTGCTTGCTGAAAACCCAGTAATTCTACTATCTTCTTTCTTATGACATCCTTTGTGTTAAAATATATATTTTAGATTTAGCAGCATTAATTTTTTGTCCATAAGCTATGGAATATTTATCTAGAACTTCTTTGAATTGAATGGCTTCTGCAATAGATGAATTTCCAAACAAGATGGTATCATCTGCAAAAAGGGAATGTGTCACTAAAATATCAGTGTTTGGAATTTTGATGCCCTGCCAAAGCCCTTGATTCTGCTTGTGAAGAATAAATCTAGTTAAAGCTTCTGCCATAACAATGGAGAGAAAAGGGGATAAGGGATCCCCTTTTCCAACTCCCTGTGTTGCCCCAAAAAATCCTGTAGGAGAACCATTTAATATGATTGCAAAATTTGCCCCTAATAAGCAAGAAAGGATCCATCGACGTCATTTCCCACTGAAGCCAAACTTAGCGATAACTTTTTTCAAAAAATTCTAATCTACCTTGTCATAAGCCTTCATCATGTCCAACTTGACAATGAAAGAAGGCAAACGAGAAGTAGAAATGGAGTGGAGTGTATTATCAATGTTCATTAATGAAGCACAAATAATTAAAAAAAATGGTGTATGTTTATTCTGGATAACTTGGAGTATATTCATGAAAGATTGAAATATATGAACACTATCTTTAATATCACGGTTATTTGATCCTCTATAAAAAAATCTATGCAAATATAAAAATTATTCTTCTACTAAAATAATGTTATAATATTCATATAAAATCTAAATTTATATTGTTGTAATAATAAATATCACAAACTAAATTTAACCAATTAAGGTGGCATGTCCCTATTGTTCATTCATCCATGTAATTTATCTAAACATATATAATTTTGTAGATTAACTAGTTAAATAAAGGCGTAAGCATAAGTGACATCATATTTAAGGATTTATAATTTAGGGTTCATGATATAATGTTTCAGTTTTATGATATATGGTTTAAGGATTAATAGTTGATTATTTATGGATCAAGGTTTCTAGTTTAATGGTTTAGGATTTGTGAGTTTAATGTTAGGGTTATGATAACAAATTTATAGTTTACTATTTATAGTTTTTGTTTTAAGGTTCAACGTTTAGGGACCTTAATTTATTTTATATAATTTATGATTTAAGTTTAGGGGTTTAGATATTAATATTAAGGGTTTGGGTTTTCTGTTGAGCATACCCAGAGATTGGGGGGTGAATCGGTCTTATCAAAAACTTAATCCCTTCTAGAACTTAAATATTTCAGCACAACACAACCTTCTTTATTAGATCAAAAAACTTTAAACAAAATAGTAACATAGTGAAAGGAAGAAAATTGTGGTCACTTATGGTTTAGGACATAGGACACCAATCTTCTATGCTCTTTCATTCAAGGATAACCCTAGAGATCTCAATGCAAAGGATAAAGAGATCTTGCAATAGGGCTATCCTGGGGGCTAATTATAAAATAATGAGGGGTTCACCACCAAGTTAGGGCTTGGAAAGAAAAATGCAATGCAAGATGAAATGCTTAGTTCCCTAATTCAATGTAATCTTTCACAAAATGACCTAGAAAAGTATGTAAAACAAAATAGAAAGATGCAAGATGAAATGTGTGCACCTGGAAATCTGGAGATGACTAGACGAAAGCCTAAAATGCTAGAAATTATAACTTTAATGTTGACTGGGACTCATACGCCAAGTTGGGCGAATCAGTCACAAATTTGGGTTTTTGTACAGGAGTAGGAATCTGGAAATGGGTATCTGAATCTAAAAATCTGAATTTTGACCTAAACTATGACTCACTCGCCAGAACTGGCGAATCAGTCCAGTTAGGGTTTTTTGGAACTTCAAAGTCTAAATATTCTCTTCTTAATTTTCCCAATTCGCTTCTTCAGGTTTTCGGATCTGAATCTTTGTAAATCAGCATGTAGGTGTTCTCCAATGTTCTCCAATGTTCTCCAATGCTTGATGACAACTTTGATAACTTTAGGCACCTTGACAACTTTTTCCAAACTTTCTCCTCAATGTTTCTTCAATCTAAACCTGCAAATCACACACTAAAGAGAAAGAAAAATGTTGTTTTGTTAGCGGATAGGGGTTTGCCTTGGTCAAACCCCATTTTGGTAATCAAACCTTGAAATAAAATGAAATAGGAATGGAGAATGATGAATGAACAAAATATGATGTTGCAACTCACCAAACTCTAGCAATAAGTGCTGCAAACATGTGTAAGATGGTGCTAATGGATGTAGATCTTGAATGAAATGCTAGCTTGAATCATGAAACCCTACATCACAATTGTTAGCTCAGAAATAAACATGATACATGGAGACTTTGACATGATGCTTGATGCTTGAATAATGCTCTAGAATGCTTGATAATATTCCCTTGAATGCTCTTGAATGATCTTGTAAACACTTGAATGCTCTTGTGAACTCAACTTTACTATAAGGATGCTCATTCAACTTGCTAGGTGTAAAATGAGTGAAAGAAACTTGTATTTATATTTGATTATGCAAGAATTCTCGAAACTACAACACTACAAGCCTACATTAGTGTTGATGGTGAAAATGACACAAACAACGTTTAAACATAATATTTCTACTCTATTTCTCCTGAAAAAGAAAGACAACATATAGTAGCCTAACTCCCAAGGTCCTGGTAGTTGGTTCTCAACTGTCTGGTGTCACTCAATCGGTCCATTCAATTGTAATATTCAAGGGTCTTGTGCTGGTAACAAGGAATACAAGCAATGACTTATTCATCGAGCTATTATTAATAAAGAAAGGGGTTTTTAAATAGAAGAAAAAGATAGATCAGAGGGTAAGTCAGTAAACATGAATCAAACTTATCTAGCATCCGGACATATATCTTCAACAATGAATATTTTTCCAACAGATCAAGAAAATCATAGCATGATACAATTTACAGAATAATCCATACTATTGCATGCATCTAAGGTGCTTATTTTAATATCACAATCACATATCACAACTATTTCAAAAATTCCAAAAGAACACACTTTCATTCATCACCAAGATCATAGATCAACAAACTTCAATAAATTCAATTCACCGATAATCTAACGAGATAATCTTTAAATCTGGTTTCTTCTAATGACTTTCATCACATAAGAAACACTCATGCTTCAACACAATCACTAGCATACAGATATATTATAACTCATCAACCTTATCAAGTAAAACTTAATTCTAACACCATATTGCGTAAAACCTGTAATTATATTCAATTGTAAATAAAGTAACAACGTATCTATGTAACAACTATGAAAAATTCTATCTCCTACTATCAGGTGGCCAATTCTATTCTCTATTAGCCGACCCTTACAATATGATACCCCAAAGGTATTTATAGATATACAAAAATCTGAAGTCCTCTTCTATTTTAAGTCGATCCACCTTTTTAGGGATTACAATTATCTTGGAAACTCAGTTAAACTGGAAGAAAAGAATGGAGAGGAGAAAAGAAAGCCATGCGCCCACAAACTGCCAGTTGTGCATGCAAAGAAGAAAACAAAAAACCATGCATGCATGAGATTTATGCATGCGAAGTTTGTTCTGCAATGTACTCGTCATAATTGGAGAAGACTTGTAGTATGTCCAATTCCGGCCCATCAACCCAGCTGTCTTCAAACTTAATCCTTTCCAACTCCGCAACAAAAAACCCTCTCATATCTTTCAGCTTCGTTAACTCCCTCTTAGCTGCCCTTATCTCTTCTTTAATGTCCATTAATCGATCTATCACCAGGTCTTCACCATCATCTCCTCTTTGCATGACCTCTTTAAAACTTTCATCCCACTTCTCCTTTATTTTTGCTTAAAGGTAAGCCTTCCTTTACTGGTATATCAACATTCACTATAACAACAATAACCGCTTCCAACTCCTCAAACTGTTCATTTAGATCCTTAACAAAATCTTGAACTTCATTTTTATGCTTGTATAGAAAATTTGATCTAAACCGGAGTATGCAAGAAGTATTTTCCAAGAAATCTTTATTATCTTCTTCAAGTATTGACTATTCTAGAAGAGTAGTATTAGGAAATTTATTAACTTCTTTCAATTTCTGACCATATCCTTTGTACTCCTCCTGTTTTTCCAATATTTTAACATATTGATTCATTTCCTCTATCAGCTCCTTAGTCATCTTGTGAACCTAGAAACTGTCTTCCAGTACTTCACTTATTTCTTGATTCAATTTATCAACCCACCTATCCAACATCTCCGCCTTGCCCCTTACCTGTACCAAATCATCTACTTCTTTCTTACTTAGCAAAATTGGGGTCTCAATAGTGGTAACCTATTGTGACCTCGGAGCAGAAACACTTTTCAAGAAAACATGCAACTGATCTAACCGAGCCTTAAGCTCATCTTTCCTTTGTTTATCCTTCAACATTCTTGACTTGGTTGACGATGCTACCACATCAATTAAATTCATTTGTTGATCTCTAGTAGGTCTCCCCAAATTAACAGTGCCCAATTGATAATCCGTCAATTGCATGTCTCCTACATCCTTGTCTATCATTGGTATGGCACATTCAACAACAATTTCTCCTTTGTCGGTGAGTCTGGTGGAATGTAGGATCTTGGCCTTCTTCTTGGGCCTTTCTCTCTCAATTTCCTTCATCATATCCTCCCAATTGAGAGGTTGTGAAGGTGTCAATGATCTCTTCTGAAGATCCAATTTTAACCAAGTGGGAGCACCTGGAGTAACAGTCGTTATAGTTGAAGAAGAAGAGGCAATAGTAGAGGGTGGTTGCACATTTACTTGAGGTTGAGAATCAACCCCTTGTACCTTTTGATGTTCTTGTTCCACACTTGTCTGTGCAAGCTTTTCAGCTTCCTCCCTATCCTTTTGTTCTTGTATCCTCTTATCTTCTTCTTCCTTCTTCAGCCTTTGCTCTTCTATTCTCTTCTTCTCTAGTCCCTGGCTTCTCTCGTCCTCCAATGCCTTAAGCTTTTCTGCATCTTCCTTTTCCTTTTGTTGCTTCTTGATTAGTTCTTCAACATCTTTCTCTTTTTGCATTCGTTCTGCTTCCTCTTTCTCTTTATGAGCCTCTTCAACAAGCTTCAACTTAGCCACAAGAACTTCTCTCTCTCTTCGATGTCTTGCCTTTTCTTCCTCAAGATCATGAATTTTCTATATTAACTCCAATTTATCATTCTTTTCCTTGACCTTGAGCTCCTGCTCTTTTTGCCTCTGTTGCTTCTCTATTTCATCAGCTTTTAGCTTAGCTCCTATGTGTTGCTGTTGAAGTAAGGCATCAGCCTGTATCTTGGCATCAATTGCCTTCTGTTCCGATTCCGGTTCCAGTTCCGACAAACAAAACAAAAGAAAAACAAAGTGTTGGAAAAGAAAGACTCCAAACTTTGTTTGAAAATCAATCAAAGATAAAAACATAAAGGGGGACCCATTTTGACCAAGGAAAAAGATGGGGTGGTTATGCAAGGCATAACAATTAGATCTAGGAGGATAAAATCTCACCAAAGAATTTGAATTAGTTTTAATTTTGGGCCACACGGGACTCATTCACCCAAGGTGGCGAATGAGTCCCAGACCACCAAATCTGGGCCACACAACCTAGAAACACCTAAATTATGATTGGGTGTTGATTTATATCAAGATCATCCTCAAAAAGATGCATTGAGTGAGGCTTGCAGATGCAAAATAAGGCCAATTAAAGCATAAAGAAGCCCAATTATTAATGGCAATCATAGAAAAGTGTGAAAGTGTGTTACAACACTTTACAACATCTAAAATGAGGCATGATTAAGTTTATTTAATTCACAAGGGCCCAAGACCAAATGTGAGCATGTTAATCACATTACAACACTAAGTCAAGCCATCATTAAGCTCAATTCTGCAAGTAGAGCCCAAACAAGTGTGAAAATGTCACTGAAATTTTTTGACACTACACATAGAAGGATATGTTGAACAAACGATTGTCATTGCACCAAAAGATCGACCTATTAATGCTCAATACAATCGCTTGAGTTAATGAATCCATGGGAGGTGGTTAAGACATGTCACGAACCGGAGCACTACACTACATAACACAAGGAGACCAAGGACGTACACCTTGCAACAATCTCCCCAGTGCAAGCGAGGGGTTTGAACCCATGACCCAGGCTCTGATACCAGTTGTTGAACAAATAGTTGTCATTGCACTAAAAGATTGACCTGTTAATGCCCAATACAACCTCTAGAGTTAATGAATCCACGAGAGGTAGTTAAGCCATGTCACAAACCCGAGCACTATGCTACACAACACAAGGAGACCAAGGGCAAACACCTTGCAATAGGATATAGCAGTTTGAGTCTTCAACAACTTCAACAATCCTTAGCAATGAAAGATATAGCAATTCTACTTCTAATCAGATCAACAAAAAAGAAAGATGAAGCTAAGAACACACATGTACAGGACAACACCAAATTTATGTAAAAAACACAATAAGGGAAAAACCACAGTGAGAGTTAACTAACAATATAAAGGCTCACTACCAAAAAGGACTTACAAACTAACTTGCACACTACCTTAGAGAAAGATATAAAGAAATTGCAGAATTGAAGCTAACACAACTTCAAGGGAAAGATACAAGGACCTGATGAGATTCACTATCTTAGATCAAGATACAAATAGTTTGTAAGAGATTATAATATTTGTCAACAATTCACTCTAGTGATTGAGGCATTAAAGCACACTCAATATTTTGTTCTAAGAACTTTATCACTATCTTTGTTGGATATTCAATACATTTTGCACACACACACCTTCATACTTGTACACTTGTCCACCCTATTGCATCCAAAATGATCCTGTATTTATATCCATCACAATAGTTCAAAAATTTAATTAGGTCGACCAAGAAGGAGATAAAAAATGAATACAACAAGTCGGTCACCAAAGCATAACACAGTCCTATCTTGAAGATAGAGAGGACAAAAAATAAACTTAATACCTCTTCCGATGTGATCCAAAAAAATTCACACGTTGGCACACATGAATCTAAGTCGACATCAAGGAAACATGTAGATGAAACATGAAGCACATAACCTGTCGGCTCAAAAACATTCTTCCAATTGAATTCACTCAACGAAGTTCTAACCAAGATAGGAAAAGACCCAAATCTAATATAACACATCTTCAATCACTGACACAAACCCCCAAGCACACAACACAAGCAAAAGAACAAGCCCTGTTGGTCAAATATCCACAAATAACCTAAATAACCAACTCAAGACACAATGCAAAACCAAAGAAGCCAATCAACAACATGCAAATAACATGGGGATGTTCCATGAACATCCAACAACGTTTCTAGAAACTTCTTTCATACTAACATTCCATCAACAACCACCACAGACCAAACAAGAACATAATACTTTATTTAGGAAGCATAGGATGCATATCCAAATGATATAACATTAACAGATCAACTTGCAGATCACTTCAACACATGAAATTGGAATTGAGACACTACACATATGTTGAGAACACATTCACAAAGTTGTAGGAGTAGAGACATTAATGTGGAGAAATGCAAAGTATTTTCCAAAACAGACTTCAATGCAACTTCCAGGAACAAAACCACTTAAGCAACTTGCGGAGGCCATAAATTTCTTTCAAAAACACATGCTTCATTAGGAACATCAAGAGAGAGCATAAGACATACTATAGACCTTCAACAAAATCTCTCCACTGTCAACAATAATTCTAATGCTTCTAATCCTCATCTTAATGCTTCTAATCCCCATATTAATATATAATTATGAAACCAACTCTACTGATAGAAATCATACTCAATACTTCTTAGATAAGACATGACATCCAACCATGAACTTTAGCAAACATCAAATAAGGCATGACATCCAATCATGAACTTTAGCAAGCATCTCCATACATCAATGTTAACCCAACCCAAATGATATCAACAATGACAACCAATGCTAAGCAACAAACATTGCAAAAATATCTCACCAAGTACTTGACATTAGGGACATGAAATGCCAACAATCTCCCTTACTTCTCAAGTGTTGACAACACTGTCAACCACAAACAATTTACCAAGTGTTGTCATAAGCTACTAACAACAAGCTCATCAACCACTGCCAAACATTTAACAATCTTCATCAAGTGTTGACATCAAAGACAACCAACAATCAGTGTCAACATCAACTGCCAACAATCTTACACAAAGCTCCCCGATTGTTGACATCAATGACAACAACTACTAATAGTTTCTACGGTTCAGGTTTTATGGTCTATAGTGTATAGTTTAGGATTTAGGGAATTTAAGATTTACTCATTCATGGTTTAAATTAAAATCATTTATGGTTTAATATCTATTGTTTATGGTTTAAGGTCTATATATAATTTAATATTCATGATTTAGGATATTTATAATTGAAGGAGTAACTTATGATAAATTAGAATTTGGATTTATGGTCTATGGTATATGTTTTAAAGAGCATGTGCTTTAGGGTTTAAATAGTTTAATTCATTTATGATTAGGTTTTGAAGCTAAATGTTTACAATTTATGGTTGAGGGCCCATAGTTAAGGGTTCATTATTTAGGGTTTAGGGTTTAGGCCTATCAAAATTGAAATTTATATATGTTTTAGGGTTAAATAAGATACATGCTTCCTAAAACACACATGAGCCTTAACACATACATGTTAAATTGTACATGTTATGAATAATGTGTGTTCTATTCATTATTTTCTTAGTCTCAAGTTTTAAATAACATGAATGCTTTATATAACATGCTTGCATTATCCATAATTCAAAATTTCTCAAATCTTGCCCTTTAGGCTTGAATTTCCAAACCTAAACATACTACCTCCTTTTTATCTTCCAAATTCATGTTTTCAACATAAAGAATATCCAAAAATCATCTTTGTTTAAATTACATCTTTTGCAATAAAATTCCATGAAGACATCACTAAAATGCCAAGCTCCTTCTTTATTTTGTAGGCATATTTTTCATATTTTAAATAAACTAAGACAATTTTTTATTTTCTTCTAATAGCGTCTTCAAATTCATCAAATACATATGTACTAATTATTCTTCATAATTTTTATCTACTTATCTAAATTTTAAAAAATTATATAGAAATATTTTATGCTTTATTTTATACACATAGAAATATTATATTTTTTAATATATTTATAAAATTCACGTGGCATGTATGCTCAATTAAGTTATTTTTAGGATGCATCCATTTCAAAGAGTTCTTTAAAGAATTAATTATATATATAACTTGCACTATTAACTCTTAGTCAAATCTCCATAAACTATTTTGAAAAATACTTAATATGGAAAAAGAAATTGAGGGGCATAAACTAGACGTGTTATATTTTAGTGATAAAAATATGAACATGTTTGTGTGCATTCAATATTTTAACCTCTTTTAATGGTCATTAGGAAAGAATGAGGTGGATGTTGAAGAAGGAGGTGAGGACAATGTAGATGGTGATAATTTGGATGTGGAAGACTAGGGAGATTCCTTAGTGGATGATAATATTTTGTTGCTCGATCTTTGGATAGAAGCATGCAAAAGTGTTGGCTCTACTACCATTTCAAAGAAGATCCCTACTATGAATGGTTTGAGATCTATGAGGGTATTGCAAGTAAAAATTTGTGCCTCTATTCAAGGCCATAAAAAAGGTTTCCTTATCCTATTGTCTCCTATGCTTGTGACTAAAAAGGATTGTGGTTGCATCTACCCTTGTAGACTACATAGATTCTCAAATTACCAAGGATGGGGATCCTCATCTTCTAATGGATGCTCTTGGAGATGCTACACCAAAGGTTGGTTTAGGTTTGGAAGGAGTGGAAGGGTTTGTGGTTATGCACTCTATTTTTTAGGACTTTAGGGACAGTGTTCTTCATGACAAGACAAAGGATGGGGTTGTTCTGCCAAGTGAAAAGTTCAAGGGTTTCACCTCTATTGAGATGCCTCACTTTGAGTTTAATAGTGCTCAAGGGATTGTAGATCCATCTAGTGGTTTCTAGCCATGGATCAATTTTTAGTCATGTACTCAAGGTGCAAGTTGGGGCCTCTATTAGTGGGCCCTCAATTCTATAATCTTCAAATTTGGCTAGTCCTGTATTTTTTTGAGGATTTGTGATGCTACTATCAAGAAGGCTTTCACCTGGTTATTGATGTTGTGATAAATTGGACTCTCAAGAGATGGAATGTGTGGTAAATTTCAAGTGGATGCTATAATAAATGAATTTTTCTTATTCACCTTTGAAACACTTGAGAATTGCTCAAGAATCCTATTAGGGGGCCCTCGGTTCCTTAAAAAAATATATCTTTCTTTGAAAATATGGTCTCTAGGCTTGGATGCTACCAAGGAATATTTTAATAGGGTCACTATTTGGGTTAGACTCCCTAGGATTCCTTTAGAATATTGGAATGAAGAGCTCTTTTTGAGGTATTGCTAATACTCCTGGTCTGTTTTTAGCTATTAATAATATCATAAAATATATGAAATATTTGGTCTTTTTCATATTTTGTGTGTTTATTTATATTGATACAGTGTTTCCAAACACTATTAAATTATGCTCCAAGTTTGGTGTTTGGGAGAAAAAAATGATTATGAGTCCTCACAAATATTTATTACTACCATATTGATAGGCACTTTTCACATTCATGCCATGTTAAAATTCATTCCTGAAGGAGGAATGAAGGAAAGGATTGGGGCTCTACAACTAGAGCCCTATAGGAAAAACTCAAGGGTCTTCCTTAAAGGACAAAAGTGTTGTGAGCCCTTTGGAAAGAGGTAAGGAGTTGGGAATTGTAGTTATTGGACCCATTGGGATCTTAAGTGGCTATCTCTTTAAGGATAAGAGAAAACTAGAATTTGTGAGTTTGGTTGAGTCTTATTTGAAAAAAGGTAGAAGGACCCAAATGAGTCAAGCTTTAACCCCTCTTTAGAGTTCTTTGGAAAGATTTGAATTTAAACCTCCTTGATTGTTGGTTTAGATGTATCTTTGATGTTGTTTTGTTGAGTCTCTTGGTGGTCTTTCTAGTTTATTGACCAATTTCATTATTGGTTCTAGTTCCATGTTGTAGTTGATTTTCTATTGTTCAAGGTTTTTTGGTCCTTTCAAACCCCTTTTTCGGTTCATAGCTCTAGTCAAAATCATTTATTCTAATAAAAAAAAATTGAACCTTTTCATATTAGTTATTCTTTAAAAATCTTAGTAATTTAGAAATTAGATACAAAGTATTACCACATCTTCAAATTTTCAATGTAGGTATCTCAAATTACTTGTTAAATTTTTAATTTAACTAATTTCATAAAAAAGAAGTTACCATTTTTTATCTCCTTTATCTCCCATTTCGATGCACTTACCCCTATGTTTTAAGGCTTATAGTTGGTTTATAGTTTCACTTGTTTACATTTTTAAGTTTATAGTTGAAGATTCATAGATTAGGGCTTAGGGATTAAACGATTGAGCTTTATTCATAATATAGATTAATATTAATGATAAAACTTTATAATAACTATAAAGGTTAAAGACAGTGAATAATGTTTTAAGTGCATAAGCCATTTTTCGACATTTCTCACGAAAGAAACTTTGAATACCTCCATGACTTGAATCAATCTTCATGTGTATTCAACCTTGAACCTGAATGCATTGAAAGTCATTTTCCGACATTCCTTACAAAAGAAACTTTGAATGCCTCCATGACTTGGATCAATCTTCATGTTTATTCAACCTGAATAAACATTGAGAAGGTCCCATATGGAGGCATCTATGAAGAAGAAAATCAATTATATCTTCCCCACAAAGCAAGAATAATGAATAAAAAATAAAGGGTGGCTTGTTAATTGGAATGTGGACCCGCATTAGTAACACCATGTCTGGAATAATCACTTTATGTCTGCCATTAGAGTCCTTTTTGTTTCCATTCTTTTTCCCCAAAGGTAGATGCTAATTCATTTTTCGTGTTTATTGCCTGCCCCCCATGCCCAAATAACTACATTTGCATAGCACTTATGGGGCAGGCCTGCAAGCCTAGCTCAGATACCCTTAACCTACTTTAAAGTTAAACCAATCTCTCTCTTAAAAACACCACATATGTTCGACCAATTTATTCTTAAAACTTTCCATGCTTCTGAAATGGATTGGATTACCTAAAAATCGATTCTGATTACAATTACAGCTGTTGATGATACAAATGGATGTGGGTCCTTTTTTTGATGGGGATAAAATGGACTACAGCTATTTCCATAGCTAGAAACTGGAAAAGTTAAAAAGAAAAATATACCATAACTTTCTTGGTGCTTAAATATCCTTACAAATTTTCTGTGAAAAACATAATCAATGTAGAATAGTATTTCAAGTTTTTGGTATGTATCATTGATTAGATCTCTTGCATTTTGCAAAACATGGAGGCAATGCTATACCATTCCCCAAGGAGGGAAGTTTCTTTTTTGGGGGACAGAGCATGGGGTATATGGAAGGCCTAGTTAAGTTGTGTTTCTTGGGTTCCAGAGAAAGCTCTGTTTCTGAGTGATCGCTTCATCCAAATCCTTGGATATACAGAGATTATGTCTGGCATACCTAAAGAAGAAGGGTTGGAAGCCCTGATTGACAATCAATTGGCCATTGATTATGGCAGACTCTCACTCTCTGTGACAGCTTCTACTGGTATGGAGGGCACTGGAGCAATAGTTTGGACTTGTTAACATGGTTATTTCTTTATATTGTTACTGAGTTTTATCACATTGACAAGAATGGCAGAGTAGTTTGGGAAGGTGAGTTCTATGATATTAATAAGCATGGCAGGATTGTTGTATTAGTTGGGCTTTAAGACATTAATAAGAATATCAGATTAGTTGGGGAGTCTGGTTTTCATGAAAGTACTAAGAATGACAAATTATTTTAGTTGAAATGCTCATTAGATCTAGTAAACCTTTGAAGTTAAGACCCTTTATCCATGAATTGTATCTGGTCAGCATTGAACATATGAGATCTCGGGCTGATGAATTATCAACAAGTGCTCCTTAAGATTGCTGTTGAATAGCTGAATTATTATTATAATATGGGTTTCCTTTAGATTTCATTTAATGAATGAATTCAACGGTTGGCTTATAATCTTATTCGGATGATTTGTGTCTTGTTTGTTTTGTCATAGTTGCAGCCATGATATTCCAGACTGTCAATTTTGGATAGAAATTATTTATTTATTTATTTAAGAGAGGTAAACGCTTTTGACCTGGAACTATGAATCTGTGAGGTCACAAAAGGGAGACGTCATCTTCAATATAAATTTTCAACAATTACATCTCAATGGAGTTTTAACCTTGATGGCAAGAATAACAACACACCAACTTAACCATCACACCATACCACTATTGACGTTTTTAGATAGAAATTAGTTTCTCATTCAGTTTGATTTTTTTTATTTTTATAAATGTAAATCTATTTTCTCAAATGAACGTATGAACAAGTTTTGGATCTTGCACATTTCTTATAAATGTAAATCCCCTTTTAAAGCATTGGGACATCTTGCTGGTGTTCCATTAGGCATTGAAGATTAGAGTAATTAAAGAAACACAAAGAGGTGTGGCAAGGTGGTGACAAACGAGGACTACTAGCATTACATATCAGATTAGGTTGTTTGTTTGTTTCTACCAAGGTAGATGATATATCAGATCAGGAATAAGGGAAAATAGAAAGGTTTTCTGTGTGTGTTTTGGTTCCATTTTAAGGGACATGGGAAGTTCGCAGGGATATGTGTTGTGAGTTTGTAAGGATTTGGGATAGAGGGAATATTTATTTGCAAGTTTTTGTTTATGATTTTGTGATGATAAATATAATGAGGACATTTACATTGTTAATTCTTATTTTTCATGGTATAACTTTACTTATTGATGTACTAGGATGCAAACTCTATAAAATCTAAAGATTTATAAGATATATTATATCTAAGATATGAAGAATCACACGATTTTAATGCATTCAATGATCGGAACAAAGAAAATTTAAAATAATTAAAAAATAATAATGAAGCTTTGTTTCTTATTTAAAGCACACTTAATCAAACAATATTTCTTAAGATTTGTGGTGCTATTTATTCTAAACAATCATGGGACACATTCATTACTACATATTAAGATGCACAAACTACAAAATTACAAATATTGAAAAAGAACTTTAAAAAATATAAAATTAGAATATGAATCTATTAATAATTTTTTGAAAAAAGTGAAAGGTCTACCTAGGTAGTCAAATAAAATTCTTAGGTGAAAATTTCACCAATTAGCATGTTATAGAGAAATTTTAAAGAGTTTGATTCTAGAATTTGATAATATCATTTCTATAAATAAAATTTTAAAAATTCTTACAACTATGCAAATAGACGAATTGAGTGATTTTATGTTAAAGATTGAAGAGTAATGAAGAAATCTTAGAACAAACATTTTTCTCTAAAGTAAACATTAGGGGTAAAAGAATTAATTTTTCTAAAGAATCCTCATAAAAATGAATATATGATAACTCTAGAAAAAATGAAGTTAGAGGAGAATCCAACAACTTTTGAGGAAGATAATAATTATAGAGGTAGAAGTAGCAACTTCAGAGGAAGAGGACAAGGAAGAAGCAAGAATAATTGGAGATAATAATTATAAAGGAATGTCGAATGTTCTAATTGTAATAATTATAGTCAATATAAATTGGAATGTTGGCAAAATATGTAGCTCATGGTATTGTTGATGATGAATTAAAATTGTTCATTTCCTATTTCAATGCAAATGCCAATGAGAATAATAAGTTGTTCATAATATTGTTGAAGATGAATCAAAATTATTATTTCCTACTTCAATACATATGCCAATGAGAAT
Source organism: Sequoiadendron giganteum (assembly GCA_007115665.2). Taxonomy (NCBI): domain Eukaryota; kingdom Viridiplantae; phylum Streptophyta; class Pinopsida; order Cupressales; family Cupressaceae; genus Sequoiadendron; species Sequoiadendron giganteum. Next base: position 475,895,056 of record CM021106.1, read on the forward strand.
AATATATGGTGCATTGATTTTGGATGTTCTTTTCATATGACATCTAATGATAATTTATGCATTAATTTAAATGTAAAACATAATAGCATAGTGGTATTAGGAGATAATTGATCTTATGAAATCAAAATAAAGGGTACTATTGTAGTTATAGTTGAACACAATGAGGTAAAGTATATTTTTGAAACTCTAATGGTTCTTGCACTTAAAAATAATCTATTGTTTGATGGACAGATTATGTTGGAATGAAATTATCAAGTGATTTTATATCAAGATGAGTGCATATTCAGAGATAAATCATATAGATAGATAGTTGTAGTAGAAAACATGGCAGATGATAGAATGTTTCCTCTTTAGTTCCCTCAAACAAACTAGGCCTTAACAAATAGTGAGAATAATTCATAATATTGTTGAAGATGAATTAAAATTATTATTTCCTACTTCAATACATATGCCAGTGAGAATAATACATGGTACATTGATTATGGATGTTCTTTTCATATGACATCTAATGATAATTTATGCATTATTTTAAATGTAAAACATAATAGCATAGTAGTATTAGTAAATAATTGATCTTATGAAACCAAAATAAAGGGTCCTATTGTAGTTATAGTTGAACACAATGAGGTAAAGTATATTTTTGAAATTCTAATGGTTCTTGCACTTAAAAATAATCTATTGTTTGATGGAAAAATTATGTTGGAATGAAATTATCAAGTGATTTTTTTATCAAGATGAGTGCATATTCATAGATAAATCATATAGAAACATAGTTGTAGTAGAAAACATGACAGATGATAGAATATTTCCTCTTTAGTTCCCTCAAAGAAACTAGGCCTTAACAACAAGTGAGAATAATTCATAATATTGTTGAAGATTAATTAAAATTATTATTTCCTACTTCAATACATATGTCATTGAGAATAATACATGGTTCATTGATTTTGGATGTTCTTTTCATATGGCATCTAATGATAATTTATGCATTTTAATTTAAATGTAAAACATAATAGCATAGTGGTATTAGGAGATAATTGATCTTATGAAATCAAAATAAAGGGCACTATTGTAGTTATAGTTGAACACAGTGAGGTAAAATATATTTTTGAAACTCTAATGGTTCTTGCACTTAAAAAGAATCTATAGTTTGATGGACAAATTATGCTGGAATAAAATTATCAAGTGATTTTTGATCAAGATGAGTGCACATTCAAAGGTAAATCATATAGAAATATAGTTGTAATAGAAAACATGGCAGATGATAGAATGTTTCCTCTTTAGTTCCCTCAAAGAAACTAGGCTTTAACAACAAGTGAGAATAATTCATAATATTGTTGAAGATGAATTAAAATTATTATTTCTTGCTTCAATACAAATGTCAGTGAGAATAATATATGATAGATTGATTATGGATGTTCTTTTCACATGACATCTAATGATAATTTATGCATTAATTTAAATGTAAAACATAATAGCATAGTGGTATTAGGAGATAATTGATCTTATGAAAACAAAATAAAGGGTCCTATTGTATTTATAGTTGAACACAATGAGGTAAAGTATATTTTTGAAACTCTAATGGTTCTTGCACTTAAAAATAATCTATTGTTTTATGGACAAATTATGTTGGAATGAAATTATCAAGGGATTTTTTATCAAGATGAGTGCATATTTAGAGATAAATCATATAGAAATATAGTTGTAGTAGAAAACATGCCAGATGATAGAATGTTTCCTCTTTAGTCCCCTCAAAGAAACTAGGCCTTAACAACCAGTGAAATGAATAGAAGTTGAATATAAAACCAAAGCTATTGGCACCTTAGTTTAAAAAGTTTTGTTTACTTAAGAAAATGAAAAAAGGTTGGAGGATTTCCCTTTATTGAAAATAGAAAAAAGAAGTGTGTAAAGAATGTATTGTTGGAAAACAATATAGAGCTAGCTTTCCAATTAGTATATCTAAGAGAGATAAACAACCTCTTGAAATAATTCATACAAATTTGTGTGGTCCCATGAAAACATCTTTTTGAGTAAATCAAATAATTTTATAACTTGCATTGGATATTACTCATGCAAAATTTGGGTATATTAGTTGCATGCAAAATCATATGTATTTGATTAATTTATTAAATTTATGAATTTGTTTATAAATAGAGTGGTATCTACTGTAGACACTAAAAAATGTCCAGAGTCTGCAAGCATCATTTTCACACTAATTTTCGTCTTCTCACATAATTAAATAATCATCAATTATTTAATTATCTAATTCCATATTCTATTATTAATTAAATAATTCTATATTATTTAATTAATCCACTTTAACTTTATTCTTCTTTGATTAATTAAATAAATTTCATTTATTTAATTATGTCACTAATTATCTTTATTTCTCTATATTAAATAAATTATTAATATTTATTTAATTATCCATTATCCACTTTTATTTTTAATTATTTAATTGTTCATTTTCACCTCCTAAATTAAATAATTATTTTAATTATTTAATTTTCCTATAATTCTTCAATATTATCCACTCTCTATAAATAAATAAAATTATTTATTTTATTTATTCAGCTCATCTTGCACATGCAATAATAATTAATTAATTAAATTAATTATTAAAGTCTCATGTAAATCCTACTCACCTTCTAACTAACACTTTCTTCTAGTCAACTCCTCATGTAATCAGTTCACTAACATTCAGTCTGAGTTATCTCCATAATTAGGTCACTTAACTCAATCATGCAACTAGTTGACTAATTCATGCACTTGGTTCACTAACTCATGTAAATAGTTAATTGGTCAATCTATTCTTCTCAACAATCCTCCATCGTTGATCTCTTCACTTCTTCTTCTTCAAATCCTCACTGTTCATCCAATCTGAATTTCTATAAAATCAAGTCTTCAACCTCATTTCAACCCAACCACATTCTTCAAGATTTTTCTATCATTCATCCATCTTGGGCTTATTGTGAATTGTGCACACATAAAATTTGAGAGCAACAAAGAAAAATCAAGAAGAGAAATGAAGGTGATCCAAGTTTGACATAGGAGTGAAGGTATTGCTTTGATTTATTATTGATTTCTTATGTCATTTGTGCTTCACTGTTAGATTAGGATCTTTTGGCTTGAATTTATACAATTTTGTGGTTGTTGATGATTCACATTGCTTGCCCAATTCCTGGTCATACAAATTAGTGAACTCGACATGAACTAACAAATTAATGTGAAAATCTAGAGAATTTTTTAGTTACAATTTTGTGATGCATCTCTGAGTGCAGAGAACCACATTTGTGGAAACTTACACTGCATCTATCTATAGAGCACCACATTTGTGGTATTTTTTCAATGCATCTGCCTTACACTGACACATGTGTAGTTTTTTGCGACACATCTATCACAAAACTGCACTGTAATTGGCAGTATTTTAATTTTAATTCTATGCTCACAATTACTCTTTTTGCTTCTTACACATGATTGCCAACTATTTTTCTAATACTCTAACATTGCAATTATATTTTTTGGGTTTTCCATTTTGTGTATTTTATCGATTTGGGTGTTTACGAGTTCTGTTAGAATTGTGAAAAACATGAGCAACATGATCAAACAACAAACAAAGACACCTTCCATACAAGATATCTGTAAATAATAAATACAATATTCCAGAACAAGAAAAAGCTACATAATGAACCTCAAGAATATTCAAGGAAAACAAGAGTCCTCAAAGGTTTCCAAGGTATGATAATACAATGAGGGTTGAGTTCTATATAGGAGCAACCCTAAATGGTAAAGGGACTAGATCATGAAAAGTGTCAACATCTCATGCAATGAGATAGAATGATCTAATATTAACTCTCTAATTAGCATAGTAAATCACTCCTAAGTTTAGCTTAAGTGCATGAGAATAAATTAGACTAATAATCAATTAAAGATTAATTAATTATTAGCTAATGCATGATTACTCTAACATCCCCCTTAAGATGAACTTAGGGAGTAACTAAAAATCCTAAAAAGAATGCAAGATGGGTCCCTACAAACAAGGCCTAGTGAGGTACCCATGTACAAACAATAAAATCTCTCAAAATTGGAGAAAAGGAGAAAAAATCATGGGAAAAACTCCTCTCCAAAAAAGAGAAAAGTGAATGAAGGACTGAAAAATCCTTCAAATCAAGGTGAAGGACTAAGAATCCTCTAATTGAAATAATATCCCAAAAAGAAAGGAATATGTAGAACATCACTAAAGCATGAAGAAGTTGTAGACAACTATCAAAAGATGACAACTATAGTGTTGAAAAGAAGAACCTCCAAAAATAAGAATACAAGAGTGTACATATGGTAAATGATCCATCTCACCGAAATGCATGGGTAACCAAATGTTGATGTACACTACATCTGAAAGTAAATAGGAACAAAAACTAGATACGTAGATCACTCAAATGTGCAACCAAGGAAGCAATACCACTTGTAAGAGAGGGGGCCAACCATTGCAAGACCCCAGGTCACGAAAGGCCAAGAGTGGTATGGATGCCCTAACTTACCTCATTTTAAAGGAAGGTTAGGATAGACGGGATGAGGATGATGAGGATTATGAAGTCCTTCGATCACTCTATGAACCCGAGAGTTAGAGGGAGACTAGATGAGTAGCTTTCCAGAGTTAACTCTGCATCATAGACAACTCTCTGTCAGAGGAAAAAAGCGTGGTTTTGGGACAACAACGTGGCGCACTGGTGTCTCACATGTGTGTTGGCATCCGTATGGCCAGAAAAACCAGAGAGACGAGGTTTAAGCTCTAAGAAAGGACTAACAACCTTGTTTAAAACTTTCGGGAAGTGAAGAACAACACTAAGAAGAGTGAAATACATAGACGAACATGATAAAGGAAGTATGTTATTGCCAGGGTGACAAAGATGATTTCATACAAAAATCCTTTCGCCAGATTGCCCCAAGATCTCTCCACCACCTCCGTCCAAAGCGCTCAAGGATTGTAGAGGAGAAAATGAGAGGAACTCAAGCCTCTACTGCAATGGTGTTTGTCCCGCGCTTGCACTATCAGAGTGATGGAGTGGTAGATTGTTGCAATCGAGTGTAAAGTGCTGCTACAAAGCTTGAATGAATGAATGGAGTAGGGAGCGTGCTCGAATTGATCTTGCCAAACTTCTCTTGAAACTCTCAGTGGATGGAATGGTCGGGAATATGAAGGAAAGGATGAAAAATAGCCATATTCGGGTCAGCCAACTGAAGGGAGGCGTTACTCTTCGAATTCCAATCGAAAGTGTAACGTCTTAGCAGACTCTATTTGTAGGAATCTGCCAGGGACGTAAGCGCACCGCGCGAGCGTCCTTGAAAAAATTGCCTCCACCAAAATGCAAACAAGGCACCAAGTGTGATGTGGACAATGGGCTTAAGTGGAATTAAGCCTCTGCCTTAGGTTTTCTAAAGTGTAAGGGGGTAAAAGGGGAATTTATGTTAGGGGTGAAAATTCACGCTTATACACCACCAACAATAGAAATCCCTCCATAATGCTGAAAAGGGAGAGACATGACAAGTACAATCAAACTGTGTGAAACCAAGAAGTGCATGTAGGAGAAACAACTTGGAAATAAAAGGGTGTGTAAACTAAGGCACACACACATGAGGAAAGAATCACTAGGATAATTTACTACTGTCATGAAAGGGACACTCACTTGACAAAGGTGTGATAGAAAACCAAAGACAAACATCAACCCCTCCATGGAACTTTATATCATAGTGCAAGAACAAAAGGCTCAATAGGATGTGAAAAATCCCCAAAAAGTATACACCATAATGACACTTTATATTAATGCATCTACAAAAAAGAGTGTATGAAAAAGATGTCTAAAATTCTCAAATAGGACAGAATACTAGAAATACATGTAGAACAACAAAAAATGAGTCATTCCACACAAACAAAAAAGTTCCTAGGAGCTAAGACTACCAAGTAATTCACCAACGTGTGAAAATAGGAAAAATTGAATAAAATATACCTAGAGAGAAATCTAGAAAAAGTGCATGGATGAATTGAATAAAATGTACTTGGAGAGAAATCTAGAAAAAGTGTATGGATGAATGTGAAGATATCTAAAATACCATTTTAATGCCACTCAAATCGTGAAAAATGGAGAAACAGGTCAAAAGTTATGAGCTCAAGACTGAAAAAAACACCTTTGACTTCAGCAGGTTGTAGAATGCACTAGCAGAAAAATAGTGATGCGACCCACACCACTAGGAAGTTAGAGGAACCAACTTTTCGATGATATCTTGTTTTCCAAAAACTGATATCGTACGCCCAAGTTATGGACAAAAGAAAAAACACCTCCTTTAGGGCACAAAGAGGGTTCAAAGGGGCCAACCAGTTATTTGTATCACTAACGTCAGCATGATGTCATGCTGGCATCAACAAAATATTTCAAGAATATTCCCTTTGCTGGCAAAAAAATAGCCCCCCTTGTAGAAAAAATGGTCGTCAAAATATTCCTAAACAAACAAAATATTCTCTGAAGATGCTCCTATCATGAAAGGGTTGTTGGCGCTGAAAAATTTGAACCTGCCAAAAAAGTAGAAATTCATTGGCAAAGAGGAAACCAGTTACCAGGAAAAAAAATTCGGTCATCAATCGACTATAATAGTCATCAGTCGGCTTATAAATGACAATCGTGGGGGTTGAAAACCCTGTCAGCAGCGGTAGGGGTCCCGTAGGACCTATAATTTATAGGTACCCTACGGGTACATTGTATATATGAATGCACCCCTTTAAAAAAAAATCACCCTTTTTTATTTTAACTTGTTTTTAATATTTTTTAAAACTTTTAAAATAAAAACAAAAATTAAAAAATATCACGTCGACCTTTTTTTTTTTCTCAAAAGTTGTGCATAGGCCGTATAGGCCCCTATGTAAAAAAAATTGCCTCAAAAGATCTTGATGGGTAATATACGTGAATTTATAGTCAAAATTCGTCGAATCAGCCTCCTGAATCCAACAGTGAGGTCCTTTTTGTGCCAAAATGCACCTAAATATTGCCCACCTCAAAAAATTGTAAAAAAAAGAAATGAAGAATCCAAATCTACACCTATAACCCTTGTTGAAGAAAAACCATCATAAATCGAGAAGGGGTTTGTTGAATCCACACTTTGATACCATGTTAGAATTGTGAAAAATTCGAGCCACGAGATCAAACAATGAACAAATAAACCTTCCACACAAGAGATCTGCAAACAATAATATGCAATATTCCTCAACAAGAAAAAGCTACATAATGAACCTCAAGAATCTTCAAGGAAAACAAGAGTCCTCAAAGGTTTCCAAGGTATGATAATACAATGAGGGTTGAGTGCTATAGAGGAGAAACCTTAAATGGTAAAGGGATTAGATCAAGACAAGTGTCAACATCTCATGCAATAAGATAGAACGATCTAATAATAGCTCTCTAGTTAACATAATAAATCACTCCTAAGTTTAGCTTAAGTGCATGAGAATAAATTAGACTAATAATCAATTAGAGATTAATTAATTATTAGCTAATGTGTGATTAATCTAACAAGTTATGTGATACAATTGAATTTTTGCACCAAAATCATCGTGATCTTGCACTGCAATCATCTACATCATGTACCACAATCATCTAATTGTTGTGATGGATCTATTTGCATTTTGCACTACAACTATTATGTGACACATCTGTCAGAAACAATGATGCATCTGACTGAGAACCGAAAAGGTATAAGATTTTTTATTTTTGACTTTACATGCAATTTGGTTTGAGTATACTAGGGGTTTTCTGGTTATTGATTTCTACTTTTAACTTTTTGGTGATAATTTGGGAGAAGACATAAATTGAGAATACTAATCTAGTTTGTTGCAAGTTTTCTTGTCAAATATTTTATCTTATAAACCTGTGTGTTTGTGATTTGTAGATTAGATAACACTTCAATTTAGTGCTTAAAAAGAATAAGTGTCTATCATGTTTGGTGTACTTGTACAATCATGTCTACCCAATCTATCATGTATGTATCCTCTGCCCTTATGCACTTGTGCAATTTTGAGTGCAAGAGAAATACGTAGTAGCTTCTTTTTTATTTTTAGTAGGAGGTTTTCCTGATGATTTCATCACCTAGGGTTAAACCTCAAGCACGTTTCTCAGTGGTCTATATCAAAGGGGGGAGAATGAAAGTTGTACCCCAAGGAATTTGCCAACGTCATTTGAATTTGAGTCGTGTGACCCTCGGTTCGTTGAGACACATTTAGTGAGGAGAGTAAAGGAGACCCCTTCAATCTTAAACTATTATAGATGATCCCTCTATTCACAACAAGCCCCCACTAGACACCATTGTTTTTAGTAGCCTAGGAGCCTTTGTTCATAAGCTTGGTGTAGTACAACGTATAGTATCATGTGTGAAGCTACTTGCCACATACTCCCTTAGGTAGAGGTGTAAATCCTTGGGGTTGGCTTTCACAGCAAACCAAGGGTAGAAGAAGTTGAGCTTGTTGTCATATTGGGCCTATGCTACTAGACGCCTACCTACCCACCTTCACGAGAAAGGTGTTTCTATCCGATCTCATGGAGTATTAGCACTTTAGGGCAGTGGGCCTACACCAAGTGAACACACCCACTTGATTAACTATGTTGTGCTTGTCTTCTAATTTTCTTCTCCTTGTGTGAAACTGGTGAAGCCATTGAGCCTTTGGGCCTGAAGCCTTTTACCCAAGTGTCAAAGATTCAACAGCCAAATCTGTATTCTGAATGTTTTTTGTCCAAAACTAAAATTTCCCACATTAAAAATCACTTAGAAACATCTAATCTTAGGAAAAAATCCAAACTCATGCATTTGCCAATTGTTGCACTGTATCTATTTTTCTATAACACATTTGTAGAAATAGAGTTATGCATTTATTGATTTGTGCACCACACATGTCATAATCCTACTATGCATCTATTTGTCTAAGTCACGTATCTGCTTTCTGAGCCACATTTTTTTTGGAACCGTATATGTCAATTTTTTGCACATCTATTCAAAAAACCCTAGGAAATCCAGAATACTGCAATTGTCACAAATCTGAATTGTATATGTTGAAGTCACACAATTGTACAAATATGCACTGCATTTATCAGTTTCTATGATGCATCTACCAAAAAAATAGAGTACTACATTTGTGACTTCTAACACCACATCTATAAGATTTCCTTAATGCATATGGTTGTATTGATAAATTAGAGTCAATTCCAAAGGATCTAGATTATAAACCTAATTTACATAATGACCTTACACATATACCAAAGACTTTTCTAAACTTGTCTTGCACTTTCAACATATTTCTTGTATTTCCTAGCTTAGGTTGCATCTCTTAGCTTAACACTTTTCATCCAATATCATAGATAATTATATTTGCATTTTGAAACCAAGAAACCTACCAAATCTTGATTAGACCATAGTCATCTATTTGAGTATCTTGACCTCGCAATCTTTTATCATCCTATCCACAAGTTGAACCTCAAACTCATAAGTCTAGTTTAGGTTCACTTTTATGAAACCATTATCCTAATCTTTGTCCTTTTTGAGGTCTTCATATTCTAATCTATTACCTTGGTCTATCATAATTTGCCAAGTATCCTTTCAAAATTTAAAGTCAAAAATCATGAAAACATAGTGTAACCTCATACTCATTTTGCATCCTTTAATCCAAAAATTCCAAAAACATAGTATAACTTCATACTTAGTTTGCATACATCCAAAAATTAGAAAAACCAAAAAAAAAAACCCAAAAACTCACGTTATATGGTCCAAACGAGGTCATAGAGAAAAAGAAAAGAAATGGATCCCACAAATGAAGATACCTTCAATCCCACTAGAGTCATGCATTTTAGGTCATATTCAAATGAACAACCAATGTCACAGCTTAAGACTACACCATCTTTTGATGACTACACCTTGAACAATGTGGAACAAAGTTTAACCCGAGAAGAAATTGGTGATACTTCACAAGATCCCCAGATATTGTGAATCATAAAACTCCTATATGTAGATCCTAACAAATACTTTTTATCACTCATGCAAAATGGAGCTAAAATTCCTATAGATTTTGAAATTTCCACAATAATACGACAACCGTCAAATGTTGTATATATCAAGAACAAGGTGTCATTAACACAACACCTCCATCACATAACTCCACCTCACAACATTTGAATACGAGCATGCCATTTGGACATACCTCACATTATACGATAACTGTGAACATACCTTTCACCCCGACATTTGGCACAAAATTCACAAACCCACTTTTCCACGCATTACCAACATCTCAAACCTTAGGCACACAATCCACAAACTCATTTTCCCATACATCCCAAATTGTAGGTACACAATCCACAAATCCATTTGCCACCACATCCCAAACGTCAACACAACAAACCAACACAAAACCTATAAATCATAATACCACAATCAAAATCCACCCAATAAAACTCAAAAGATAGACATTTCCTTCCCAAGATCACAAGCAAAGATGACCCACACTTCATAAAAAATGAACACACCTCTGACCCAAACAAGGACATTTTTTGGGTCAAATAAAAACCTAAATTCACCTACACCACAACAACAAATCAATCCAAATCCTATATTCACATCATATTTTCAACAAACAAACCAACCTCTATCACAACATCACTTCAACACATTCAACACAAACACCCATGCTTCGACTTCAAATATGAGCTATCAAAACATGAACCTGTTCGTACATCTTGAACAAATTCAAATGAACACATCTCCTACACCACTATCACCCATGGAGACATTAGCGCAACAAATTCAAACCATGCAATAAAAAATTTCCAAAATGTAGGTAATAGGAACAAAGAAGACCTACTCGATCAAGGACTTGTGCCCATATCCTTTTGATTGGAGTATATACATGTCACCCTTCTCCCTAAAGTTAGACGCACCAAATTTTAACAAATGCAAGGGGAGGGAGGCCTTGTAGATCATGTACGAGAGTTTCAAACATCTTGCATGGACATTGCATATGACCATATGTACCTAATGCGACTTTTCCCATGAAGTCTCGGGGAAAAACATTAGATTGGTTCACACACTTGTCTTCTGGCATCAAGATCTAGAGTGAGTTGGATGATAAGTTAGTTGTGCACTTTTCTTACAACATTGAAAGACATAAACATAATAAACTTATGCAAAATGAAACAAAAAGAGGTAGAATCATTCACTTCCTTCCTCTAGAGATGGAGAAGCTTGGCAAGCAAGTGTCCATGTCATATACCAGAGAAGTAGTTGGTACAAATATTTGTGGAGAACCTTAATTTTGAAGTGATGTTCCAACTCTAGATTCATTGTTGCAATACATTTGAGGAGGTTATAAAGAAAAGTCTCTCCATTGAAAAATCTCTAGTCACAAAAGGATTAGTCAAAATTTTTAAAGAAAACAACCTGAGCACTTCTAGCAACAAAAATAAATTATGGTCAAGAAATAAGAACATGATGAATGATGGGGTGGTGGATTCCAAAATAATAAACAAAGCTCACCCCATCATCAATCTCAAGGGACATTCTATACAAGCATCAAATAGCAACAACCAACTACCAAATCATGGCCAAACAACAAACACAATTCAAAATAATCCACAATTAGGTCCTCAAAGGACTAATAATCAAATAATCAAGTACATGCCCTTAGGGGAATCTAGTGATTCAATTTTAAATAAATTACCGTAATAAAATGTTATCCAACTCTCAGAGGTCGAACATTATGAACCAAGACCTTTCAAACCAGCCTAGTGGAATGACAATGACTTATGTGAGTATCACAGGACAAAACGACATAAGACATCCTTATGCTTTAAACTTAAAAACATCATTCAAGATATTATAGAATAGGGGGACATATCAATGAAAAACTCATAGGGATCCTCAAATATAGATCACACCATTTTCAAAGATCCCTTATAGAATCATGGGTTCGGAAAAGCCTCTAGCTTAGGAACCAATACCAAGGACCAAGCCAATTACACTTGTGTTGCATATGAATACACAATAAACAATATCCAACTGTCTAATAATAATATCTCCACAATCACCATTAAAAAGAAGAATCTTGAGTGTGCGGTTACAACCCAAAGATCCAAAGTGACCCTGCAAGAGGCCACTTCTAATTCACAACTGAAAAATCAGTACAACCTTTTCGATCATATAGGAAAAAACCCAACATAGATATACATCCTTGATTTACTTCACATATCTCCTAAACATAAGGCCATCCTATATAAAGATTTACAGGATTCTTCAGTTCCCATGGACCTAAATATTAGTCAACTCCAAGCCATGGTAGGGTTCTTATCTACCACACATCATGTTACATTCACCGAGCATGATCTTCCAACACAAAAAACCCATCATAATGATCCCTTACATCTTGAGGTATTCATCAATAAACATAAGATCAGATGAATCTTGATAGATGGTGGAGAAAGTCTAAACATTTGTACCTTAAAATGGTTACTACATTGGGATTCTCTGAGACATGTATAGATACATCAAAGAGAATTATCATAAGGTCTTATGATGATGCAAATCACTCCTCCAAGGGTGTAATCACCCTCCCAATAAGAGTTGGTCCAACTATTCAAGATATCATGTTTCAAGTTCTAGACCTAGACCTCCCTTATAAGCTTCTCCTCAGTCGCCCATGGATTCACACCATGAAGGTCATCACTTCCTCCTATCACCAATTCCTAAAATTCCCTTATAATGGCACCAAAATCACTATATCAGGTGACCATTATCCCTTCCAATAGTGTAGTAATTTGAAAGGGAAATTCAAGCATCAAGTGCCCATCAATAGGGAAGCCTCACCATCTGCCTCTTCTGACTACATTGATATATCCTCACTATCCACCTCTCCCACTCCATTCATTCCCCTTCTTGAAGGTAAAGTCCAAGTCCATGACAAAGGATGTGGAGAGTACAACATTGAGAGCTCATTTTGCATTAGTAAGCTACCTATATCACCAAAGTCTTACAAAAACCCATGTCCTCTCCAAAAGGATTCCAAGGTCGTTAGTTAATATCAACCCCCCAATACCTTCACCAAGTGGGGTGAACTCATAAAATAATTTGTAGATGATGACATTTCTACTTGGATTTATAAGGATGACGAAGATGCAAAACCAACATAGTTACTAGTTGAACAATATGCAAAAGGTTTTTCTATTATGAAATAAAAAGGCTATGATGGATAAAGTGGACTTGGTGCACAAAAGAAAGGAATGATTGAGCTTATACTTCCCAACAAGTTACCAAGGAACAAATGGTTGGGGTATAAACCACTAAAAGTGAACACTCCTCATACTAAGTTACCTTGAGATAAGGACACTAATATTTCTAATTATTTCAAGAATTCTAGGGAAAGTACTTAGACCAACCCTCCCAAAAACCAACACACTAATGGCCAAGCCTAGATTGAGACCTTTTGGGACCATAACGATTCCTCAATTTGTACCATATCTACCATATCCTTGAGCTATGTCAATACCGATGATGACATACCTCTAGTCCACCCACAACTGATAGATTGGGATCAACAAGGATCGTTGAGCTTAGACATATTCAAAAACAATGAAGCCATAGATGATTTTATGAGACTTCAAGAGGGAATACCTTGTGGAGATTATAAAGCTAGATTCACCATAGATCTTGATACTACTTCTTACTTTGGGGAGTCCACTCCGCCTTCTAGTTGCAATGATAAAACAAAAAATAATAAGTCTCCAAGTAAAAACCGAAAGGCACCTCTAGACAAGGAAAAAGTAAAATGAAAAGATGTATTTGATGTAAGGAAGCTAAGGTAGCTAAACAACTTCCTACACTAATCTTGAGAGGAAAATAATGCAATTTTTTTATAGATCTTTAACAATTATAGAAACTTAAACATAAATATACACAAATATCATGCATACCACGACAAAGTGATTTATGTGGGGAAAACCCTTTCGGGAGAAATACCCCACACTCCAAAAGTTGCTCAATATATTATTCAATAAATCACAAAGATTACAATATACTTGTAGAGAAAGCTTCTCACAAGAGTATCACCACTCAGAGATCAAGAGACAACATGACTACTATCAGACCCTCAAAATACATCACCGTCTCTCTCTACCCCAGCCATAATGCAACACCCTCATAAAATAGGATTACATTATAGGGCAAGACAAGCCAACACAATATCCACCATTAGATCTAAAGACTAATAATTAATGGTCTAGATTTACAATGTATCATTTATCTAATCTATGTCAGCCATTTTAGAAGTTTCGTAAAAAAGTTAACAAAAATTGTTTACATGCATCCCACTCTCCCCCCTTATTCCATTGTATACACCTATCAATGTAACTAGGAAATATATATATAAATATATATACATCCTATCAACAATAAATCATTATATAATTTCAAGGTTGAGACACATTTTCCCAACGTTTGAGGGTGAAAACCTCTCTGAGGTGCCCAAGGATGGAAGGTTAGACGTACTCCCTAAAATTCAAGAGATATGACCACTGTTGGTAGAAGAATTAGAAGAAGTTAATATCCGCACAACCAACAATACCAATTAATACATTTTACAACATCTTTGACGAATATTGAAAGACCAAAGTTTATCAAATTATTTTCCACGAGACAAATCAACTTTACCTAGTCTTACACCGACATGCCTGGACTAGACTGTTGCAAGTATGTTAATGGTGTTGTCATTGAGGTCAATAATATGGAGATTGTTGGTGTTGTCAAGTGTTTATGCTAGTATGGATGTGTTGTGGTTTAATAAGAAGGTGTAGTCATTGATGTCTTGTATGGTTGTGATGAATAAGTGTTGTAGTTTCAGTAAGTTCACTTGGTTTCCAAGTGATTTTGAGAAAATTTGAATAAAAGAGTGTGCATTGTGACAAAGGTGTGTTCAGTGTTGTGCTCCACATTTCTTCATGGTTTAAGATATTCTTGTGCATTTTTAATATTATAATTAGATGTTTTTAGAGGTTATGTATCCATAGTTTCAGGTTATGGATCATTTGCAGTGAAAGTTGTGTTTGATAGTGTGCCTATCTATGTAGAAGGTTGTCTCGGAGAAATGATATTGGTTTGCATTTCTCCACAATGAGGTTTATTTTCTTGTGTATTTGGGAACATGCTCATACTATTTGTAACTTCCTTCCCTTGAGATTTTAGGTGTTGAGGTATTCTGCAAGGTTGGTTCATAAGTTGTGTTCTATGGTAGTATGTTTGGTTGTATAAAACGATGGTGTTCTCAATTTCAAGTGGTTGTGGCAGTGTTGTAGAATATTTTGATAATTTTAGAATATTCTAAGATGTTGTGTGGATGTTGTTGAGTGTTTCTATGTGGTCCGTGTGACTTGGAGAACTGTGTATGTGATCGCTTGTAGTGTTAGTTTAGGTTTGGCCGACCTGGCGTGCTAGCACTATTTGTAGAGGTAACTCATGGATTGTGGATGTGTTGAGTAGAATATTGGTGATATAGATTTGGGTCCTAGTTAACCATTGGAATGGTCTTCCTTCACTTCTTTCCACTGTGGAAGTGTTTGGTTCTAACCTATTTTGGTGTTGCATGTTTGACATGCATACGTTTCATTAAGGCCGACCTAATTGAGATTGTTTAGGTCATGGATGGTATAAATGTGAAATGGAGTTTGTGTTGAGGTGTGTGGAAAGTGTTTTGATGTGAATGTGATCAAGTGTGGTGATTTGGTTATGAGATTTAATGCCTATGACTCTAGATGCAGTGAGCAGAAGGTGTCTACATTTTCATTGTGCTTGAAGTTGTTAGAGGTAGTCAACCGAAGGTTGCAGATGGTAAAAATTTGTAGTGGTGGATTTTCCTATTACTCTGAGATAGTGAATCTCTCTATAACAGTTTCTCCTATTCTTCTTTCTTCTTAGCAGTGAGCCACCTGATAGTGAGCATTTCTTCTTTTTCTGGGCAGTGAGCCTAATTGTATTCAGTGTTTCTATTCATATGTATGTGAGCTAATCCTCACTTTGGTTTTTCCCTTCTTGGGTTTTCCACGTAAATCTGACATTCTTATGTGTTTGGATTTTTTTGCATTGTTGTTTCATATGTTTACATTCTGCTAATGCATGATAAGGGTTTAAAGGCTAACAAGGGTTTGAAAGTTAATGAGAGATTGAATATTTTAATGTACAACTGATTCACTCCCCTCTTAGTTGTCCTATGCACCTAACAATTGGTATCAGAGCTATGGTTCCTTAGAGAAAACTTAACTGTTTGAGGTAGATACATATGGCGCACAAGAAGGGCATCAAAGCTCCTATGCTATCATTCATTGGAATGAATTATGCTTACTGGAAAGACAAGATGGAGTCCTTTTTGGTATCTCTTGGATTTGGTGTTTGAAAATTAGTTGAAAAAGGATATACTATGTCTATTGTTGGTCTGGCAAGTGAAGATGAGATCAAGGAATATGAGAACAATGGCAAAGAAAGGAATGCTATATTGAGTGGAATTTCTAATTCAAAATTTGGAAAGGTGATAAGTTTGAAAACTACAAAAGAGATCTAAACAAAGTTGGAGAGTATTTATGAAGGAGATGACAAGGTCAAATGAGCGAAGATGCAAAACTAAAAATCCAGATTTGAAACCCTAAGGATGTTTGAAGATGAAGACATTACAACCTACATGGTCAGAGTGGATGAAGTTGTCAATGCTATCAATGATCTTGGTGGTAAGTTGGAAGAAAGAAAAGTGGTGAAAAATGTATTAAGAACTCTTCCTAAAGCTTATAGTTCTAAAGTTTTTTCTATTGAGGAAGATCAAAATTTGGATATTTATTCTAGAGAATGGATGTTTGGTGCTTTAATTTCTTATGAATTAAGAGAGTTTGGTCAAGATGCTACAAAGAAAGAAACTGCTTTTAAAGTATGCAAGTTAGAGAAGGTTGATGAATTAGATCCGGATGATCTTGATGAGGTGGAAGAAAAATTTGTAAGGAGATTGGAAAAGGGCACTAACAAATACAGAGGTAAGTTACCCTTTAAATGTTTCAATTGTGGAAAGATAGGTCATTATGCTGCTAAATTTCCAATCAAAGTTTCAAACCACAAACCTAAAGATCATAAAGGAAAATTTGTCAAGAAGAGTTACTATTTTGAAAAAGACAATGGTGTATCTAATGATGAGGAATTAGAATATCCTAATGATGGCAGTGATGAATGCTTGTTCATGGCTCTAAATGTTGAAACTAATTCTACTAATTCTAAAAGATGTGTGAAGGAAAGTGCTCCGATAACATGCAACAACATTGAAGGAAATATGGTGACTACTTTTCATGCAAGAGAAGAGAGGAATTACTGGATAATTGATAGTGGATGCTCAAATCATATGACAGGTGATAAGAGCAAGTTTGTTAAACTTTAAAAGTATGAAGGTAGTCTTGTTAAGTTTGGTGATGATACATTTACTAAGATATGTGGAAACGGTTCAATTAGTTTTATGGCAAGAATAAAGTAGATGATGTTATTTATGTCAAGGGTCTCTGGAATAATATTCTTAGTGTAGGATAGATGTGTAACAGAGGATACAATCTTTTATTTTAGAATGATGGTTGTGAAATCAGAAAAGAAAGATCTAGAACTTTGGTTGTTGCAGGGACAAGGACATAAGGTAATGTTTATCAAATTAAAGGTAGTGGTGCTAAGTGTTTTATGTCAAATCAATGAAAGTTGGCTATGGCATAGAAGAATGGGTCACATCAATTTTGACAGCCTAGAAAAGATCAGTTCTATTGATTTTGTTAGAGATTTGTGAAAGATTACAAAGCCTATCAATGCAATTTTCAATGAATGTCAGTTTGGAAAGCAAACAAAGAAGAGGTTCAAGACTAAGGAATATTCTACCAAAGGTCCTTTGGATTTGGTGCATACAGACCTACTAGAATAAGAAGATCTCAAGGTGACGGGTATTTTATGTTATTGATTGATGATTATTCTAGAATGACTTGGGTAACATTTCTTAAGGAAAAATCAAAATCCCTAGATAAGTTCAAAATATTTAAGTCTTTGGTTGAGAATGAATGGATGTGAAAATCAAGTGCTCAAGGTTTAACAAAGGTTGTGAGTTCACCTCCAATGATTTTAATATTTTTTGTGAAGATCATTGAATTAAGAGGCATTTGTTAACTCCTAGAACTCCTCAGTGGAATGGAGTTGCGGAGAGGAAGAATAGAATAGTTCAAGTTGCAAGAACAATGATAAAGAAATAAATTATATTGGATGTCTATTGGAGAGAAGTTATTCATACTACAATGTACACCCACTTAATAGAGGTCAAGAAAGAGTGAACAGTTCAAAGACTCCTTATGAGTTATGTTATGGTAAACCTCCTACTGTGAAATACTTTAGAATGTTTGGAAGTAAATGCTATATTAGAAGAGATGAAGAAAACTTTAAAAAGTTTGATGCAAGATCTGATGAAGGAATCTTCCTTGGATACTCTACAAGAAGCAAAGCTTACTAGTGTTATAATAAAAGGTTGAAAAATATTATTGAAAGTGCAAGTGTCAAAGTGGATGAAGAACCACTACAAAGTTTTGTATTGATAGAAGGATATGAATCTGATGAATCCCCTTGTAATGAAGAAGAAAAATATGAAGAGAAGATAAAAGAGATGGCAGTTGAAGAGAAAGAAGCGTCAGAAAAGATCCCTAAGACTCCTAAGTATGTGCAAAAGAATCATTCTAAAGATCAGATCATTGGAGATAAGAGAAAAGGTGTGTTGACAAGAAAAAAAGTTTCTATGACAGAGGAACAAGTAAAATTTTATTTACTTCCAAAGGAGGAACCCAAAATAGTGACTAGGGTATGCAAATATAAGAACTGGACCAAGGCTATGAAAGAAGAGTTGGAATAGAATGGGAAGAATTAAATTTGGGAATTGGTCCCAAGACTTACAAACAAGAATGTGATAGGAACTAAATGAACATTAATGTATATATACCACTATTTATACATATCTCTAGTGGGGATCAATGAATTATATTGGCATTCATGTCTTTGATGCAACAATTTCTTAGATGTCTACAAATCAAAGAACACGAAAAATGATCAAGTATAATATCACAAGGGAGCTACTAAAATATTATACTATTCCCATGTCTTAGAAAAATTAACAAGCTAATATCACCTTGAAAACACATTTGACAAAACAATAATAGAAATTTGTGAATCACCAATAGATTAAGATTGCTACTATTTTTTAAAATTAATTCATAACAATTACCAAACTTAATCGACTAAGCATCTTCCATCTAGCTTAGAAGTTTTGAATTCATAACTTCTCCCTTCACCACGGTGGCATCAACTTGACATCACAACTTATATTCTTACACATAGAAGTGAAAATCTCCCAAGGTTAGAGTCATTCCTATACCTAGACCTAAACCTCAAGGACTCGTTCACGATGATCCTACCTATGTATCCCCTTTCAAAAATTACAGGTTTCATAGCTCTCACCAATATTAGAGGGAGTTCATTCTCTCATCTTATATGAGATTTATGGTCTCGTATTTAAATCATGACTATTCATTAAGCATAGCTATCAACCTAGCCAATTATAATAGAATGATAATAATTTCCCATCAAGTGTTGGTCCCTTACCATAAATTAGTGTAGAAACACACATAATTATGTATAGGGGTCATATCATTACCATAATTCTAAAATTACACACAATGACTATCTCAGGAATACATCACATATATGAGGTGACTAGCTCATACACATCACAAGTACAACTATAATTAGATCATATGTACTTCACAAGTACAATAGTGATTGTCTCATGCACATATCACAAGCACATTAGTGACTAGCTCATACACACATCACAAGTACAATGGTGCTAGTTCGTATGTACATAACAAGTGCAATAGTGACTAGCTCAAACATACATCATATATATCTAGTGTGACAATCCACACAATGCATCACATGTTCACACAAAGAAAAGCTAGTAAAGAGGAAATGGATGCAAAATTTGCATGCATCATTCCACTACATGATATACAATCATATAAACTTGTAAGTAAATCTCACTTGGAAAAGTAATGTTGGTGCATCCCATATTATACCATGGGTCTTATTATTTCCCCAATCTACCACCATGTGTGACGATAATCAAATAGCCCATGCTACTTGATGTCATCACTAGCAAGGGGATCAGTAACAAGGTACACAAATCCTAGTCCATTTACATAAGTACACAAGGATTGACTAACATGTACACAATGAGTGTCTATCACATCCACAATGAGTAACTAGTACCCACCCTTTTAATGCATCACATATGGAAAAGGGATATTGGTGCATTGCACACTACACCTTGGGTCCCCCCATTTTCTTCAATATTCTACACCATATGTGATGATAGCAAGCATCCAATACTTCTTGTCATCATTGAATAAAGAGCAAGTAAAATAAAACACATCACAAGGAACACACACACATAATTTTTTTGGGTACACCAATACCTATCCACCACATCCTAGTGGATTCTATGGCAAGTGGTGAGAGAGTAGAAAATCAAACCAACCTACAATTCATAGGGTCAACTTTCTAATGACCATTCACCCAAGGTGTTACCTAACTCTAATAATCTAAGATACCATTTCCCACATCATGATAGGCCAAAACTATAATATGAGGATGGTCCAATTGCTACCTACCTATTCTTTATTAGAGACTCTCTTCCATATAGTCCATCAAATAGTTAAGAAAACAAGGTGGTCCATCGCATGCATGTTGTTGGCCTTAAAGCCTGCATGCCACTAGCGAAAAACCATCCAACCCTCCAATATACACTAGAAATCCATCAATGACATGCAATTAGCCCCAAGGCCCACATGCTCCTAGAGGAATCCACCCAAGCCTCTAGAGTAACATGAGGTATCTATTGCTTGCATGTTGTTGGCGCTAAGGTCCACATGCTATTGAAATATTTCATCCTACTATCTATGTGGTACAACTAACAATCCTCCAACATAGTATGCTCCTTGACTACTATCAATCTCGAGCATCAATAAGCTTATCTTTGAGCGGATCATAAGATTTATCCATTGGTGATTTTGTTGAATGGAGATGAGTAGCCTACATATTAAAGGCATGCAACCTCTACCTAAGCCCTTGTAGAATCCTTACTCCATCTATTATCATAAAATTTAGCACATGTACCCAATTTAACACTATAACTGGAAAATAGATTCCTAATTAGGAATAAGTAGATCATAATCAATTGATTTAGGAGCCTATACATAGTCATATAAGTCTAAGGTAAATTTTTACAACACAAAATAAATCACCTAGCACCAACACAAGATGATTTCAACTCAACATGTACCCACTACCAAGTAGTCAAATTTATTCCCTTCATTACTATTACTATTCAAAACACATTATGTATTAAATACAAGTTATTAAATTTTCTTAACTCTTTCATAACCATATAATATCCATTTCAGTCTCATCTGAAGCCTATTGAAGAGAGGTCAAACCAATTAGGAACCCCAAAATATGGGATTTGTTCCTCCTAGACCCACTCCTTGTGGAATTGAGGTCACATGGTCATCCTTCACCTAAGGATTGCCTATATACCCACTTCCAAATGGGATCAAAATCACACATAGTTCTCCTTACAAGGTCTCTCAAAGACGCATTCACACAATTTTCCCCGTAATCAGGTTTCACTTTATCAACATAGGGCTAGGTTTATTCCTCTACATGAAACCAGCTTGGTTCATACAAACCCGTAAGGAAAGCACTCCCATTCAAAATTCACATAATCGATTCAATATTGAGGTTCTTATAATCAAGGGGTCAATAGATATCTTGTAGTCATATAAAATCCTTTACCCCAATACCCACATACCATTCTAGAATTACATAGCCTATCTTATTATTACATTTAGAAAGGAGGATAAAATGGAATTAAAGGAACGTATTATCCCTATTGCCACATCAATAGAATTCCCAAATGGTCCATGATTACATGCATCTTGGTATCTTCTCAATATAACACTACATCTAATAAATTTTCAATATACAAAATATATAAAACCTCATAGGTTTATCCTTGCCTTAGTCATGGTTCCTACTCAAAAATGCCATCAACTAACACAACCATTGTACCCCTTCCTTAGTTCCCATGGTAGCTCTCCTATTGGGGTTATTATACTTAAGAGGTCAATAAAAATCACGTAGTAAATAATGCAAAAGCCTCGATAAGGCTTCTGGTGGGGTCCCACTTTAGTATGGTTCAATGATATCGAGTATTATAATAATATATGACATCATAGATAATACAACCACATAAAATCCCTTTGAACCTCAAAAGATAGATTGACAACACTATGCTCATTATATCTTCATATAAAGATATACACTCTATAATATTGATAGTGATAATATTCTTAACATCCTAGTCATTTCCCTATTGTGCAACCCACTTTTCTTGTAATAGATTGGTTCTTGGAATAGATAATTTTTGCACTTGACACTTATAACTAGATGCTTCTTCTAATTGGAGACACTAACAGGGTTGGATACCAATCATATCATAACATTTTCTTGATATAATTACCAAATAGAGGAAATTTGTGTTTAAATCTCATTCACTTGGACTTATTAAACACAACTTCATAGCCTATACCATTAGCATAGTCCTTAAAATCGTTGTCTTTGAAATAAGTACACCAAATAACTTATAGTACATTATCCAACTATTAAGGTGTATAAAATTAATGATGAACTTTTACAAAAAAAGAAAGATTAATGTCAAAACCAAAATACATTATCCAACTATTAAGGTGTACAACAGTAATGATAAACTTGATAAAAAAATAAGATTGATGCCAAATTCAAACCTAAGATAGGTGATAACACTATATTCATTAAGTCACTTTATGAAGATATACTCTTAACAAGTGTCACATAGTGGTGAGTACTTGCCTATATAGGTATTGTAGTAATTGTATTTGTTGGTTAGTGGATAAATTATTTGTGAAATATCAATTCAGGGAAAGTCAAATAATAATTTAAAAGATTCTTGCAAGTCATATGTATTGTAACCACACAATGGAAAATACCTATTTTTGTACGATTGTAATACAAGTATTTTTTGTGTAGTTAATGGATGAGTCAAGACAACAATTTAAAGGTTGACTACATAATAGTTTGAGATCAAAAAATTATTGCAAGTTATCATGATTTTACTAAGTTTAGGAATATTATAATTGATAGAATTGACTTTGACCCTGAACTTGATTCATACTAAATACAACTATGACTGACATAATTGAAATTGAATTTATTTATCAACATAAATATTGTAAAATATTAATTTATAATTTATAATTTATAATATAAATATGTTGGCTTGTAATGATCACAAGCTATAAATATAAATTTTAAATTTTAAAAAATTAAAAATAATAAACATAATATGTTTGTTTCATTTTTTATTATATTAATTTTATAATTATATGTTTTAGATATTATATAAAATAATATCATCTAAATATATTAGAAAACATTTAATAAATAAATCAAAAAATGACAACGACAACGACTCTGAGTGAGAACGTGCGCGGGCCTGGTAATTTGAATTCCGTTGGAGTGGTTGCAGAGGACGTTGGTGTCGACTTTGAAGATGATGACGATAATGATTGTGGGTGCTCTGTCTACTAGCGTTGGTTGGACGTGCTTGTGTTTGTTCGACCTCTAGCCTTGGTGATGTGGTTGCCCACGACGCCTATTTCTCAGGTGTCTATGGATGGTGTAGAGAGCCTGGTGTGTTGTTCCCTGTGTTGAATAACAGGATAAAACTTACAATAAAAATATGTTGATAATTTTATGCATCCAAATTAACAAAGTAATAAATCATAGCTGAAACAAGATTACAAAAGATATTCAAAACCATAACACAAGAATTACGTGGAGAAACCCTTGCGGGAAAAAACTCCACACCTAAAGAGATCCGAGACTTATATTAATCCTTCAAACAAGTTACATCAATACAACTTCTCCCTTTGAATCACTGCACTACTTCATGGCTTCAATAACATGCAACTTAACATGTTTTCTCTTCAACTCAAGCACTAAATATATAGGCATGAGAGAAAACATAAATCAAGAATGGTTTCCAAAACCATTTTAGTCATAGATCACAAAGAAAATAAACTTTCTCTTCCAACTTGAGATTTAATCCATTTTTTAGTAATGTGCACATGCAACTAAAAAATCTGTTTTCTTTTTCCTTTTTCAAACTCACATTTATCTTCCCTTTTTTCATTCTCTTTCTAATTTGACAATTACAACACTTTGCAAGTTGTCATACTTGCATTTAGCAACTTTCATGACAACTAAAAGATAATTACAAATTTCCATTTAATAGATTGAAGAATAAAGCAAGGTTGAGACATTTTCTCAACACCCTACGGGGGGTGGTGTGATTTCCTCCTTGTGTTTCTTTTACCCTATAGTTGCTGCCTAGTCTGGTGCATTTGGATGTTTCTTTTTCCAAGCTTCTTGCACTTGTTGTGTTGGATGGTGGTTTTGAATCCCCTATTCTTGGCCTTGTTGCTTGGCTAGGGGATGATTTATTCCTTCACAAGCTCCAGTGGGCTTGTGGCGATGGTGGATGTTTTCCTTGTCATCTCCTTTGCTTTGTTGGGGACGTTAGTAGTCATATATTGGCACTTGGTCTACCTGGTGTTCGGTGGGTTTTTTGTCTTGCTTGGGCTCCTGATGGGAGTGGTGGCTTGGCGAGTGGAAGAGGAATTGACAGAGCTTTGAGTCCTGTGTTGGATAGGAATGGGTACGACTCCCATTTTCTAATCATTGTTGTGGTAGAAGGCGGAGCCAATGTTGCTTGGCTAGCCCCTGTCTTCTGCTCTTCGACTGCTGCTCTCCTTTGGAAATTGGAGGTGCATCTTTGTGCTCCCTCTCTACGCAGATTCCTGATGGAATTCTTGGATGGGATTGTTGGGGTAAAAGTGTGGCTTCCTTCCCCAAATCCTTTGTTGTTTGATTATTTGACTTTATGTTGGTGGTCTTGGCATGGTCTGGGCTCAGCTCCTGTGGGGGCTTTCCTTTATGGTTTAGCTCATGTTCTGTTGCGTTTGTTGGTGCTTCATGATGATGGGTCCTCTTGGTGTGGGGGTATTGGTGGGGGTTTAGAGATCTACTCTTCGAGGGAGTTGGGGATTTGTTGTTCTCCCTTGCTTGTCCTCCCTTTGGTGTTTGAGTTTGATTGGGGGAACTTTGATGGTGTCTCTAGAGTTTCATCTTCCTCTACTTTTCGAAGATGTTGGGGTTTTTCTTGTAAGACCCTTTGGTGGTTTAAAGGGCCATGCATTGTTTCTATGTGGTGGGGTTTGTGCTTCAGGTGGACTTCCCAATCGGTGGAATGGGTTGTTTTGGTGCTTTTGATTGGTTGGGGGAGGATGCTAGTGCTTTTCTCTCTCTCCGGTTCTTGCAACCATGGTGTGGCCTGGAGATGACTTTTTCCCTCTTCAGGCTTGGTTCTTTCTTGCCATGGGTGGGATCCCTTGTGGCTTGTTCTGGGTTTATGGTTTGTGGGGGCTCCCCTGGCTTGTTGGTTGCCCCTTGTGGTGGATGGAGCGTTTTCTAAGAAAGGAGCTTTTTTGTGGTGGATGCGGTTGGGTTTTCTAAAGGGTGGTGTGTTTACTTTTTCTACGGGTGTGGTGGCTTCCTCCTTGTTTCTGTAGCTTGATCCTCTCGAGGTAGATTCCTCTTTTATCAAGGTGAAGCTGGGGGTTGTGGTTTTGGTTGGAAGCTTCCTTTTTTGGTTTTCTCTACGGCTGTCCCTTTTGAGATGGGTTCTATTCCTATGGAGGTGGAGTTTTTGGTTGTTGGAGATCTCTAGGTCCTATGGGAAAAGTTTTCATATTATCCTCTCCATTAGAGGGGAGCTCTCTCTTTTTGAGGCGGAGTATGAGTTGGCTTCCTAGTTCAGTTGGTGGGTGAAGAAGGGCTTAGAGTTGTTGTTCCTGTGCTGCAAGTTTTCTACAGTTTGTTGGGTCTATAGTTGGTTTGGCTCATTTTGATCAATTTTGAGCAGAAGGTCTGGTGTTGTCCGACTACTCCAGGTGGTTTATGGCTTGGCTGTTCCAGGTAGTCTCTTGGGACCCATTGTTTGTGGGCCATTTCATGGCTCAAAGCCTTTTTGTTTAAGGTTTGGCTTTGTCTTGGTTACTGTGCTCCTGATGAGGTGTAAGGTCTAGGTTGTTGTCTGTCTTAGGATTACTGTTAATCCTAAGTGTGTTGTCACTCCTGGTTTCTAGTAACTAGGTTGTTTGTGTGTCTGTTGTGTTTCTACGATGCATCCGATGTGTCTGTCTTTCTGTTTCTTGGGTAATGTTGGTGTTTTAGCTGTTTGGTCTTGATCTTTTTGGCCCCTGAGGCCCGATGTGTAAAGGGTACGACACCTTGTAAATGTTGCTTATCTTATCAAAAACATTTAATAAATAATGTTTAAAATTTTATTAATTATTATTAAAATAATGTTAATAAAAATAATAATTTTCAATTAAGAATATAAATTTAGCTTAAATAAATAATATATTTGTTTGAGTTTTTAATTTTTGTATTAATAATATTATTAAAAATATAAATAATTCTAAAGATATTTTTATAAAGTAAAAAATAATATATTAAAAAATCAAAATACAAATAAAAATTAATCATATATATTACATTAATATTAATTATTAAAATTATGTAAATGTTCTATAATGTTACATTTTAAATTTATATAAAAATATAATTTTTTATTTTTTTTTCATTTTAATATAAAAAGTATTAATTTTCAATTAAGAATATAATTTTTGGTCATGTAATTAAATTGAATTAATAAACCAATAATTATAGACATGACTTATTTTTTAATAACCAACACCTATATTATAGGATATCAATATATTGCATGTCTATATTGGAGGATGATATTACATGCTCATATTGTAGAATATTGCATCTCTAATAATTATTTAAAATACATTAATATTAAATACTCCTTCATGGGAGAAAATGAAACTACATATTAAATACAATTTAAATATATTTTGTAAATGTTAATATATTAATAAAATAATTACATAATCATTTAAAATACATTAATATTAATTATTAAAATTTATAAATAATATATAATCATTATAATGTAAATTTTAAAATGTTATATGCCTATCTATATAAACATAAAGGAGAAGGAGGACTTGCGTAGAGCTACCAAAAGAAGTTATGACTCCACGAAGATCAAATTTCTTTGGCGGGAGGTGTTGAAGGTAATCATGGCATATATTACGCTGGATGGTAGATATACAAGGGTTTTCAACTACCATTTTATGCTTCTGAATCACTTTCAGCATCAGTTTAGGGTTTCCTTCCCTTTCTATCTTTCTACCTCGCTGAATGCTAGCCTTCAGGACCATAGATCGAACCCTGTTAGATATCCCATCTTAATGAGGGTTTTCTTGTTTTAATCTTTGAACATTTCAAAGCTATGTTGGCTCTTTCCCACCAGACCCCTTCTCCCCACTCTACGTCTGCTAAGGATGAATTGGGTGCTAGCTACACAGACAAGGATGAATGGGAGACTGAAATGGAGGATGAGGAAGATCGTCCCACAAAGATGGTGAGGAAGGGTAGTAATAAAAGTAAGGCCAAGGTTGTAAATAGTTCAAACTCTTTAATTCCAAGAAAATGAAATTCCTTAAATGAATTCATTTATATTCTAAAGAAAGTCGAAAACTCCAATCATTATCATTTCATAAACTCCAAAAGATTCCAAAATATCGACTTAAAGTCTACAAATAAATTCCAAATACTTCCAATTAAATTCATACACGTGTCATCTTACATGACATTAATAATATAAAAGCATTGTAAAAGATATTTACAATTCGAGACTTAGGCATTATGTCGCCTTAAGCTCTACAATAATCATACAAGACAGGCATTATGTCACCTTAAGTTCTACAATAATTAATTAAAGAATACAATAATACATATATGAAGAAATCATCCTTTGATCTTCAATCGAATAGCATATCTTCAAACATGAAGACGAGAACAAGAATCAGGCGCTTGTTCCGCCCAACCTTGAAGCTTACACTTCCTTGGAATTCCTTAGTCATTCAAAGAATACCCGACCCTGCATGAATCGCTTAGCAAAAAGCAATCGACAAGCAAGATGGAATCTGGTGCGTGCCTAGTATAACTAGTAAATCCACAAGAATTTTCATTTTTCTAATTCATTTAAGAAACAAGCAAGTTCGATACTAGGATATGGTAGAGAGTAAATTAAATTCCATCTATTTCAATGGTCCTTAAGTTACTTGGCCAAGTAAAATGTCATGCACGACAAATAATAGTAGTTTTGGAAAAGCAAAACTACGCTCTCTAATAACCCATATTCGACACCCGTCCCAGAAGGTAACTTTCCAAACACATGTCATGCACATTCAATTATCATGCATGTATGGCTCCATTCACAATAAAATGATCTTTCACAAACACATGAACTGCACTTTATCTTTCAAGCAAACATGGTATTTAATGCAATCATTTCACAGATTTAAATCTTAAACAACATTAAGTTCATTTAAAATAAAATAATAAAATAAATTTAAAAGAAGGTGTATCTCAAGTATGTAATCTAAGTACATATTTAAACATGAATAAATGAGCACACATTCTTTTGGTTCATTTACTCATATAATTTATCTTCACTTCGAAATAATTCCTTTCTAATTCGTTTTTCACATTTCCGTTAAAAAAATAATATCTTTTCAAAAACATATCATAGCAATCTTTAAATCATTCCTTGAGAATTTTCAAATTCCACTTTTACTTTTCAAGCATGTTGAAATAAACAGAATTGTTTAATCTTATCCTTGTAAATTTAAACCAAGAACTTTCAGCTATTTATTTTTGTAAATGTTTCCCTATCTTTTCTGTTTCATTCATTTTGAAAATTAAATCTATTTGACAGTTTTGGTTTTTCTGAAACTTTTCTAAATCTAAATGAAATATACATTTTTCTGTGTGAATCTTTACTAAACCAGAATTTCCTAAAATAATAAATCTACTACCTCTTGATTGTTTTCTGTTCAAGATCATTCTACAATTTTCTGTTCAAATCTCTACTTTGTCTTCACTAAACAGTGACAGGCACATTTTTGTGTGAAAAGAAGGAAAATAATTAAACTTAGATATTAAATTGCTATGAATGTGAGAAATAACAAATTAACTATCGAATCTACCTGTAGCTGAGTGTTTTCCCAAATCTGAAAATGAATTTTTCCCTTTCTCTGTCAATTTTCTGTTCTATTCTTTTGTTGTGAATTTCCTCTGTGTTTGTGCATGTATCTCAGGCAACATAATTCTCCTTTTTGTTCTTACCTCTGTCTATTGGCTGTGTGAAATGAATGGAGGGCATATTTATTTTATTTTGTATTAAACTTCCCCTATTCTCCTTCAGGTAGTGCGCATCACCTTCCTGTCTCTCTTCCTGTCGCACCATGCCTTCTGTCTTCTCCTATTTGCCTCTCCTTTCTAATTCCCACGCACCCTCTCCTTTCTCCTTTCTATCCTGCTCCCTCCTTCCTTCTCATCCCTGCTAGTTGCATCCTCTCTTCCTTTATTCTAGCGCATGGGGGATAGCTGAGTAAGGTTCCAAAATCAGTAACACTACCTTCCTACTGGCCAAGCGCCCTCTCTTTACCTCTCTACACTTCCTCCCCGCGCATGATTATTTCTGCTTTCCCTCTCTCTCCTAGCCGCACGTGGGGTATATGGAAATGAATAAAAATCAAATCAATAAAAGATCTCCCTCCTATCCCTTCTGGCGCATGGGTGATTTCAAGCTTTTTTTTTTCAAAAGATAAATAAAATCTATGTTTTTTGCTTGTCTTCCAAATCAAAAATGGATTTTACTCTTTTGTCCCCCTTCTTCAATTTGAATTTCTTCTTGTCAGTCTCATGCAAAATGGTGAAGTTCACAATAAAGTTTGATCCACAAAATCAGTGCTTGATCTCCAGCCAAAATGCCATAACTCCAAGTTTCAATTTATGATTACATGCAAAATTGATTGTGATGTAATTATTTTCAATTTGATAACTGTTGTTTTGAATTCAATTTCAATTTTGATTGCAAACGTATTGTTGTTTTCTAATTTTCATTAAATAACTAGTTTTGATATTTATCTATTTCTTCAAGCAAATCTTTCCTCTCTTATTTATTAAATGAGAAAATATCAAATAAATCAATAACACTATTTTACATTTTTACATATTTTCACAATTAGAAGTTTATTCCATTAATTTAGAATAAAAGCATTATTATTTTTAACTAATAATAAAATATTTACACAAGAAATTTAATTATTTAAATAAAATCAATTTCCTCACATAAATAATCAAATTGTCATTTAAAACAAATATATTTTTTTTCACATAAATTTAAGCAATCGAAATAAACTTATTTAAAATTTTCAAATAATAATCATTATGAAAACACATTAATAATAGCTAAGTGGTGTGTGAGATTCCATCATCCTCATAAACGTCTAATGGCTAAAATGACTCTACCTGATCAATGTTCTCGCCTTCATTCTCGTTCACCTGTTCTTGTGTTCACTTGCACTCAAATTTTCATCAGCAATGACAAACCCCGAATTCCACAATAATGAATTTCAAATCATTTCATTTGCATTTAAATTTCAATATAAATAATCATCTATCATTAAAATTAAAAATCTCATGATTAATAATTGCATTTAAATAAATGACAAAAATCAATATGTGACAACGGCCCATGCCCTTCCTAAACCTAATGCTATGATCTCTACAAGCAGAGCTAAAGTCATTTTCTTGGGTTTTGAGGTTACTAAATAGAAGGCGAAAGGTAAATCCAGTATTTCTCCTTGGGAGAAGGGCAAGAGGAAGATTGTGGAGGACCCCTCCTATGAAACCAATCAAGATGAGCCTCAGTCGACTCCTTCGTCAGAGTACCCCAACTACCTTGCTACTAATAGAGAGGGTAGGCTTCGGTATCCTAGTGACCTCAAGGAGGATGATCATTATTTTAAGGCTAAACGCGAGTTTCCTGTTGATATCCTTGCTATCGCTCGTAATGGGTTTGTGGATTTTTTCAGGTTGATTAGGTGGGTTTTCTTTGAGATTAGGGAGATTAAGCTGAATCAAAGGGCTTTTAGTAGAAAATTGGAAAAGAATGATATGATGGATAAAACTAACAAAGACATAGATAAGGCCAATGACTTGTGGACTGAGGAAGAAAAGAGATATATGGTGGACTACCTCAAGAAAACTGTGGAGGATTCACAACAATTCAAGAGTAATCATGATGGCAAGCTATCTGCAATGGAGGAAAAGCTTAAGAATGCTAAAGAGTCTATTAAGAAGGTTTTGGAAATGAGTCACAAGATTTTAAAGTCCACCGCGAGCACCATGAACATGATGGTTGAGAATCTGGAAAAAAGGCCTATCAAGTCAGGACTGTTGTGGATTTGGAAGATGAGAAAGAACAAAGCCAGGTGGAGGGTGTTGGGTTGAGTAAAAGAACAAGAGCCAACTTGAAGAGGAAGGCTGATAAGATCCTTGTTGACATTCAGGAAATTAAGAAAGCAACAATAAATATGAACAATTTGGAGTAGGAGGTGGCGGACATCATGAGGAATCTGGCCTAGCGGCTGGACTTTCGCTAGGTTTTTTGTTGTGCTGCCTTTGGGATGGTTCTTTGTTCTCATATTTGTTGGAAACATTATGTTTTTTATCTGAACTCTTTCATGCTATATCTTTCTTTTCTTTGTTGTTAAAGGGTTTCAAGATCCCTTCAAAACTTATTTTTTCCTTAATAAAAAACATAAAGGAGAGTTTGTGCAGCCTATCATGGCCTTTTACTTGCTAAAGAGGTTGGGGTGATGAAGTTATGGTTGGAAGGGGACTCCCTTAATATTATTAATTTCCTTTTGAGGGTAAATTCCCCATCGTGGTCTATTTTGCATTTAATCTAGGATGCTCTTTCTATTATTCGTTCTTTTGACGATGTTAGAATATCACACGTATTTCATGAGGCAAATTCTCTTGCTGATGGGTTTGCTAATTTGGGGGTTGTGTCTCATAATTGTTGGTATTCATATGATGCCATTCCCATTAATATCCAAAGTATTATTAATCATTGCCAACTGTCTTGTCATGGAGGCGAAAACATTGGAAGATAAGTTTTTTATTTCCTCTTTCTTTGGTTTATGAACTTTGAGTTCAAAGTTCTTCTGAGTAATTATTGAATATCTTATGAAAAAGAGATTATGGAATGGGATTTTATTGTTGATTGTACTCGAGGCGTTAGGTTAACATGGTTTATGGGTATATTTTAACTCTATTTCTGGATTGTTCGCTTAGCCCTTTTTTCTCATCGAAACAAGGTGAAAGTTCTGGTTTCATTGTCTCTAGTTGCCATGGGTGGTGATCATTGCAAACTCGAGCCACTCTCCTATGAAGAATTTAGTGGGAATGAGATTGTTTGGGAGTACCTGGAGAAAGATGGCATTTGCCCCTACTTGCCCAAACTTCATGATTCAAATTCAGAGGTGACTGAGGACTTTGTGAAGGGGTGGAATAATAAAATGTTGTGCTACCAATGGGTGGAGATGAATGTCATGGAGGAGTTCATCGCGGAAATCATTGGTTTATCTACGAAGGGTAAGCAATTTTATAAAGACCGTGTTACCTCTAAGACTACGTTGGCTAATTTTGGCTAAGGTGGAGATGAATAATAAAATGTTGTGCTACCAAGGGGTTGAGATGAATAATAGAGATTGTGTGCCTCTAAGACTGTGTTGGCTAATTTTGGCTAAGGTGGAGATAAATAATAGAATGTTGTGCTACCAAGGGGTGGCTATGGTTCAGATTTAGAGGTGACTAGGGACTTTGTGAAGGGTGGAATAATAGAATGTTGTGTGTTTCTTCTAAGACTGTGTTGGCTAATTTTAGCTAAGGTGGAGATGAATAATAGAATGTTGTGCTACCAAGGGGTGGCTATGGTTTAGATTCAGAGGTGACTAAGGACTTTGTGAAGGGGTGGAATAATAGAATGTTGTGCTACCAAGGGGTGGAGATGAATGTCACTGAGGAGTTCATTGCGAAAATCACTGGTTTATCTACGAAGGGTAAGAAATTTTATAAAGACCCTATTGCCTCTAAGATTGCATTGGCTAATTTTTTTGAAGGCAAGGAAAGGGAGAATCTTAGGTGTGTGGGAAGCGGTGGATATGATCAAAATTCCATTAAGCCACTGCGGAGAGATGTGGTGTTATCTATCATGAAATACTTCACACTTGATGACAAGTACTCTGTGATTTATAGTTACCACTTTATGTTGCTAAATCATTTCAGACACAACAATTTGGTGTTGTTCCCCTATTATTTGCTTTTATCTTTGGAAACTAGCATAGAAGACCACAAAAAGAACCCTAGTAAAGAAATCCTCCATGAGGGTCTCATGAAACTTATAATTGACCATATCAAATTGAAGTTTATACCCGAGATCCCTAAGATTTCCTTTGCTCGCAAGAAGAAGGGGATTGTGCTTGGTTATGATACTAGTGAATCGGTTGAAGAATGGGAGGGTGATTATGAGGAGGATAATTCTAATGATGAGGAGTCTTCGGATGAAGAGGGGAATTCTGAGGATGATACAGAGGTTTCTAACTCATGGTTGAAAGGCTGTGAAACTAAGACTGAAATGAAGGAGGTTGTAACTCCTGGTGCTAAGAAGGGTTCGAAGGGGAGGAAAGGGGGTAAAAGGAAGGAGAAGTGTGTTTTAAAATCGGGTGAGGAAGGGGTGAAAGACGAGGATGTGCCCCCTGTTCTTACTGATAACGGGATTCAAGGGAATATTAAGGATGATAAGGGGCAGGCTATGGTGGAAAAAATCCTCGAGGGTGAGTGTCTCATGAATTCTAGGGAGGCTTCCCTTATGCATGGTGGGTTGGTTTCCCCTATCTGCAAGGGCTTTGAGCAGGTTGAGCAAATTGAGGACAAGAAAGGGCTTCTAAAGATGCTGGCAAACTTGACTGTGAATTTTGAGAAACAACAGGTGGAGGTTGAAGTTGTTGATGTGGAGCAGACTCTCCTGTTGGGGAGACTTTGGAGGGTGAAGGTGTGGATCAGAAGGGTCGCGCCTGTGAATTGGGATGAGATCGATATGGATCTTTTTTGTAAAATGGTGAAGAATGGTAGCAAAAATCTCCATTCTCTTGTTAAATGGCTCTTTTTAGAGGTCAAGGACCTCAATATAAAGTTGAATGAGTGGCAGGATGTTTGTGTGACATCGATGAAAAAGAATGGTCGATGAAAGGCAAGTTCAGATCTATGAATGTGGTTCTCAATAAGGTGGTCGTGGATGTTGAGAAACTTGGCAAGGACCATGAGGAGAGGCTAGTAACTTTGGAAGTTGTTGTCCATAGGGTTCATGAGGAGCGGTTTGTTTCCTTAGAGGACAGAGTGAATAAGATCTATAGTGACCTGCATTCTATGGTGAAAATTAGCAACTAGTCCCTGAATTCTAGTGCGCGGGGATTGACTATGTTGAATGAGAAAGCCCTCAATTTGACTGGTAAAAAACTAGACCTTGGTGAAAATGAGGAGGTGATTGTTGAGATTAGCTGATTGAACCAAATGGAGAAGAGTGTGGATGAGGGGCCCTATTTGCATACTAGGAGCAAGACCAAAAAGAGAGCGACCATTTCTTTCCAAGAGCTCGAGAAAGTGATGGAGAAGCACGAAAATGTCATCTCTAGTAATCTGGAGTCGACTAAGGTTTTAGACAATATGCTTTTAGCTTGTGTTTGATCAACTTTCTGTGTTGATGTTTTGTCATTGGTTTTGTTGTCAGTCTGTCTAGGCATCTTGATTAAAAAACTAACACATAGAAACTCTCATCGATATGTTAATAATTATTAAATGTCATATATTTAGACAATAATTATTAAATTTATGTAATTGTGAATATATTAATTATTAATTATAAATTAAACATATTAAATATTTTTATGAAGTAAAAAATATTAATTAAACAAATTAAAATTATGTTAATGTGAATATTGATTTTAATTTAATTTATAAAAATCTTATAATTTTGATATAAAAGTATTAATTTTCATTTAATAATATAAATTTTGATCATTAAAAATTCAACTTTATGTTTAAATTATTTAATTTACCTACTATTATTTAATATAACAGTGCACTTTTATTATTATTAATCCATAACACCAAAAAAATATTAATTATTAAAAAAAATAACAATGATTTTTTTTAAAAATTTTAATTTAGAGCTTAATTTATTAAAAATAATGCAAAATAAATAAAAATTTAAAAATAATAAAAACAAAAAATTAATCCATAACACCCAAAAAAATTTAACCATGTTGAAGAAAAATAATTTCTAAGATTTATAAAGTTGGTTAAAAAACATTAACTAATTAACAAAACTCATTGCAATATTGGGCGCTAATAATCATATTTATCTTATGATTTTAATTATTAAATAGTGCAAATCAATATTCACCTTAACTCACAATTATTCCATACTAGATTAGGTTTAATGAACAATAGTAATTAAATTATTATATGCCACATTTTCCATACATCATAGTTTTCTATGTTAGATGACATCAATTTGGCTAATAATTCTCAACACCTAATTTTTTTAAATCCATCTAACTAATTAACAAAACATGTTTACGCGCTAATAATCATATTTATCTTATGATGTTAATTATTAAATAGTGCAAATCAATATTCACCTTAGCTCATAGTTATTCCATACTAGATTAGGTTTAATGAACAATAGTAATTAAATTATTATATGCCACATTTTCCATACATCATAGTTTTCATGTTAGACATCAATTGATGGCTAATTCTTGACATCAATATATGCCACATTTTCCTAAGATAAATTAAATTAAACCTTATTAGTATAAATAATCAAGACCATGTCTAATTTTCCATGCATCATAATTTTCATTTTAGACATCAATTGATGACTAATAATTCTACATGGTTGACATCAATATATATCACATTTATCTCAAAATAATTAAATTAAACCTAAGTTATTTATTAATAATCAACACCATGTTTAATTTTCCATGCATCATAGTTTTCATGTTAGACACCAATTGATGGCTAATAATTTCTATATGGTTGACATCAATATATGTCACATTTATCCCAAGATAATTAAATTAAACCCAAAACATGTTAATAATCAACACCATGTTTAATTTTTCATGCATTATAATTTTCATGTTAGACATCAATTGATGACTAATAATCCTACATGATTGACATCAAACGAAAAAATTCCCCAAAAATAACGCCCTCCTGCCTTTTTAACCATGGCCTTTGATCTGCCCTATACACCATGTCTTATCTGATTTTGAATGGCCAATTTGAAAGCCCATTCCCACGCCATGACTCAGCGCCTCCAGTAGTAGTAAGTGGTCATCATGAGACCCTACGGACTCGCCCATACTTGCACCACAATCAATGCAGGTTGTCTCCTCGACTATCCTTCTTGCTTTCTGGTCTTTAACCGTGGGGATGTGACACCTTAGTTGTAGCAGGTCAACCAAATCTCGAACAATTTTTAGGAATTTTAAATGAATAACAAATTTTTTATTGATGTTACAAAGAATAAAATGCAGTGATAAAACTGCAGTAAAAGGCTCTACGAAATAGAAGAATTTTTACAAAACACAGAATAACAATTAATTGATATGATGCAAAAATTCTCACACAATCAAAGTCAGAAATCATTGCAAAGAACATTATGTATTGTGGAAACTTGATATCTTTAATAACCATCTATTTTCGAAGAAGATATTCCTCATTCAAAGAATGCCCTGGGAGACAGCACATGGTTTTTGGCCAGTATGCTTCGTGAGTTAGTAACACCTTAATACAAAATCATTACTAAAATCATAAACAGGATAATTTTTCCATTGTGTAATGGTGTATCCTAATGGATATTCAGGAATCATCAGAATTGAAATTAAATTCCAGATTTTAGCAGAGATGTTACAAGATAAATTTTCCATGGTGTATCTTATGATATTCAGGAATCATCAGAACTGAACTGATAATTTGCAGATTTTAGCAGACGCTGGTAAGTTACAATGCATACGATACTGCCCATATTTGTTAGGTTTTGGAACAGATAAATTCTGAGAACACCAGAGGCTGATTGTTACTCAAATTAACATTTTCGGGAAGTGTAGCTGTTGAAAGTAATAATAGTGCTTGTCGAAAGTAATAATAGTTCTGATTGCTTTCTAAAGCCGTGGTGATTTGCTGGAGGAAAAGGCTGGGGGGCTGAGAGACATTAGAAGAGAATTATTTAACTCAGTAATGAAAAGATTTGTTATATTTTTTAGTTATATTTTATTTTTAGATGGGGTTTTTTTGTTTTTAGATTATTTAACTCAGAAATGAAAAGAGTTCATTGCATAACAGAGTAATCTGCTCAGTTATTGTTAGAGTTTCACATCTGTCTTTTGAGCTACCAGTAATAGATTTTCACATCTAATTGCTACAAAATTTACCTCCAACTGACAGATCAATGAAAACACATCTGCCGAAGGATACATTTAACTGGCTCAAACACAATCTCAAACGGGGCTCTGCTAAAAACCCTACGAAAACATTGATATCCTAAGCAATGAACAGTAACAAAAATTTATTCCTGAATATCAAAAGATTAAGATGAATAAACCAAATTCATTTCCAGAAATTATATCAGAAAAGAACGATTAATTTAGTGAGCACAACTCCGGAGAAGAAGAGGCCACACTGTGAATATTAATCTACTATATGTTGAAATGGGTCAATTCTTTCAATACGCACAGGTGATAAACATGCCAATATGTCAAATAGAAATGAAAACATCAAAATATGCAAATGATTTCTGAAGGCGCATACAGCTGAAAGATATTTCAACAAATGGGAAAATTTGTCATAGGTATACCAACAAGTGAAAAATATTATTGAAATGGGTCAATTCTTTCAATACGCACAGGTGATAAACATGCCAATCTGTTAAATAGGGTTCAAGGTCCAACCAATCCAACTAGGCCAGGAGATTAGCAATTCCTCTCTTTGCCTCGTTCCTAAGAATGCCCTGGCAAACAGAATGGATGATTCTATTCAAGATCATGGATAATCGTCCATGCCAAAACTATCAATGCCGTCATAATACATGGAAATATAGAAAGGAAACAGAAGCATTGGCAGGCATGGCAGTTGAGATCACCAAAGAGTTGGAGGGAGTACAATGTCTTTTTGAACTACCCATAAAATCCAAGTACTTTACATGCCAAAACTACTTGCAAGAAGGCATGGATAAGTAATTTCTTCTTCTTTTTCCAAAGATTTCTCCGACAGGTGCTAAGCCACTGAGCCTCAGTCATAATTCCCTCAAACTCTCTGGTGATCTCAACTGCTATGTCTGCCAATGCTTCTGTTTCAATCCTATATTTCCATGCATCAGAACAGCTGGGGCGCTTATCTCATGAATATTGATAAACTATAAGCAGAACGCTGATACAATATCCCTATTAAACAGGACAACTTGCCCTCTAAGGGAAAACAAAAATGAAATATTCTGGATAAATCAGCACGACACTGATATACAAGGTAATTTGAAAGTATATCTTATGGGTCTCCAGGAATCATCAGAGGACTGGTAAATTGAAAGTATATCACATGGGTCTCCAGGAATCATCAGAGGACTGATAAATTCTTGTATAAGCTTCAGGACTAAGAATGTCAGCAGGCTAATTATGCTTTGAACACACAACCGTTATGCCCAAGTCATCAGCAGAGGGCTGATAGAACCCTTACACTGGAGAAATCCCTATAAATGAAAAGTAGCTTCAGAACAGGGTAAATATGAATTTGAAAATCTATCTCTGGCATCCTAAATCAGTTTCAAAGAATTGAAAAACTCCTTATAATGAGTGTCCCTTTAGGCATCGGATTGTGGATGTTTCTCGATGCAATTTTTTTCAAGCCCCAGAGTGAGCTAGACCTATCATCAAAAACATATGCATTCAACAAGAAACACACTAATCTGCATTCAAATGTTGAAGACATACCTCAAGGGTTGAACACATTTAAGAACAAACGTCAAAGCAGCAAAGTCATCCGGGAAAGCAAATCAGGCATTTCACTTCTGCTCTTTCACTACACAAAAATTCCATGTAAAGAAGCCTTAGGCAGATGTGCTAAAAAAAAATAAAAAAAATCTGTTGAGCATTAATCACCCCACATAACCTTACCAGTTAGTTAGCTGCAAGAAATTAACTTGCATGACCATAGGACGAGACCTGAGATAACAGTCAAGGTAATGGGAAGAGAAAATTGAGAGCACCATCTGAGAGGGCCCAATTTAACTTCCACACTGGAGCTCTTCCACCTCTTAGCAGGCTGAGGCTCTTTTGACAAATCAAAGCTCACGCCCTTCATTCTCAACTCTTGAATGCATCTGCTTAGAGCCCTCAAATCAGTCTTGTCCCTCTGCAACATCTTCACAGCATTCCCTTGAACAATCAGCCTGTGCAGAATAGTGCATGTAAGAACCAAAGAGGTCAGAAAGGATAGAATAGCTGGGATCCACCATCTCGTACAGCTGTCAGCATTTTCCTGAATGACAGCAGTAAAAAGAAGAGTCAGAAAAATTCCATGAAAAGCAAAAAAGGAGCAAGTTAGTTGGAAAATCTCTGATCTGATGCTGTCAATCTTTGATTCTTTCGATTCAATGTGGTGAGCAACAAATTCCTCCTCCCTCTGCCATAGTTTGAGCAGAAGCAGGTGGCCCCTGCTATCTGCAATTTCTTCCAGTGGGTGTTGTGGAGAAGAAGAAGAATCGATCTTGATCTGCTCCTCGTCCATATGGATCTCCACAATATGATGATCACCACCCAAACTTGCTTCACATATAACAATATCGGTGCATTTATCAGCATCCATCTTGACAAAATAAGATCTCAATCCAACTATAAAAATAAAACCGTCAAACAATCAGAATACTGCTGCAAATAAAGCTCGTGTCGCTTTCACCAGCAAATGACAGAAAAAGCAAATGCAGAGCTTTGACTGCTTTATCTGTAGAATTCGAGAGAGCATGGAATGAATGACAGAGTGCTTGTACGATAATTGGGTCCACAGATGATGTATTTGAATAGCCTTCTGCGGTGTAACGGCTAGTTAGTTCCTCGAGGTAACCGTTATGGGTTCGTACATTTCAATACCCGTTGCTTTCTCGTTGTGTGTGTTTTTGACCCATTTAATTTTTACACGGTGAAATGCAAACCCATACCCGTTTCCGTTATGGTTGGGCCCACTTCTATTAGTGTGTCTTTAATATAAAAACAAATATTTATTTGCAATATTATTTTAAAAATCTTATTACTATCTAATTTTTGTAATTAAATTTAATTTTTGGATTTTTTATTTATCATTGTAGATGAAATGTATGGGTGTAAAATTGGTCCTGAACATTTTTGCAAATGTACATTTGAATTTTAAATTTAAAAATTTAAATATACATTTTGTCAATCTAGTCATTGTTGGTCAATCTAATTCATAATTAGATTTTGTGTTGATTTGATTGTGTTATGTTGTTGTATTTAACATTCATTTTGTTCATTTGAAATCATCAAGGATATCCTAGGAATCTAAGGATAAAATAATAATCAAAGAACATTTAGAACATCATACAACATTATTAAAAGATACATCATGTTGGGCTAATTGTGTGCTTGATTGTTCTCCTTGATCATTGTTCATTTCATAATCACTTCTTCTAGGAGTTTGACTTAGGAGAACATAAACCTCATGATTAAGTAGATTCCACAAATGTGTACATGTAAACACCACCTATTCCTTGTTGAGAGTTAGACATAAAAAGATCAAGGTGAAGTGTTTTCAATCAACTAGATTTATGCCAATTCAATCTTGTTGAGATAGGTTCGTGTATATGTGTCAATTCACTTTTGTAGGCATGTCTAAACTAGAGTAATGTATAACCAATTTGTAATTTTTGAAATATTTTTTTGATCAAGCCTTTAAAAAATTAGGTGAAGGAATTCCTAACATCTTCAACATCATTTTGACATCTTAAAGTTTTAATTGTGTCATATTTAATTCATTTAAAGTTAACATTTATTATTCCATAAATAGTTCATAAATCCTTTATTTAATTATTTAATTATTTTCTCTAAGTAAATTGTAGTGGAAGAACACATATTTTTTATTATTTTTTGAGAACCCGACTTTCTTGCACAATAATATAATTTTTAAATAATAATTAAATATTTGTAATAACCACCTTGGTTGCTACAAAACAAATTCTTGATATCATTACACCTTCGCTACTATTTTAATCAACCATACACCTTTTATCAAATTTGAAAGGATTGGCTTCAAAGCCCTACCAACCATAATTGTGGCAACAACACTATGTTAGGACTCATATACTTACACTAAAATATGGTAAGCTCGTAATGTTAGGGTCATCACTAGACCCATACCTTTAAACATTGAGGGTTCATTCATAATAACCCTGCCTACATATCCTTTCTGAGTAATCAAAGGATTTATAATTCATACACCGGTAATAGAAAATCTTCATCCTCATATTTGAGAATTAAATCTTTAACCTTTCTTTAAATTCAAGATATTAATTGAACTTATGCTTCTAATTCAATCTATATATACTAGTACTTTGGCAAATGTTTTCTGATTAGTGTTATATCTACATCAATATCAATGTAGGAACACACACAAATCTATTAAGTGATCAGCTCATATATACATCACATTTACACATAGTGATTAGTTCATGCATATAACATGTGTACACAATATGTCTAAATCATGCATACATTGCATATACATAAATTGACTAACTCATGGATACATCAATTAAATACATGGTGTGACTTGCTCACACATACATCAAATATAAATAGTGTGACTAGCTTGTGCACACAACACATGTACACACTAGATTATGCATGCAAAGATCACATATGCATAGTGTGACAAGCTCATATGTATAACACACGTACAAAATATAAAAAACACATGCATGTATCACATGCACACTGTGTGACTAGCTCATGCTTACAATGTGCATATACACAATGTGAATAACTCAACATTATTACATGCACACATAGTAACCAGCTAGCAAAAAAGATGTTATTACAACCTTTCTACAAGCATCTTCCCCTTTATCTAGTTCACTAACACATGAGCCCTTAAGTACATCCTAGCCATAAAAAGGAATGTCAATGCATTCCATACTACATCTCAGATTGCATCATTTTTCTCAATTTATTGCTAGCTATGAGGACAAGATCTAAGCATCCCATACTATTGATGGTCATTGTTGGCAAGAGCACAAGTATAATGACACAAAATACATGATGTCACTGGTCCACATGTACATAGTGATTGACTCAAATATATAATTACCAAGTAGAAATAGGAAGTGGAAGTGACCCTACTTCATACATCTTTGACCTCCTCAATCACCTACTAATTTACCTTTTTTCAACTACCCATGAATCATGTTGAATTAATGTGTGCTTGATAAAATTATTAATTATTTAAAATAAAATAAAGTGTATAGTTTAGTTTAATAATTATCAATTATTTGAAGTTAAAACATTGTTTTTGATTCAGGTAAAAACAGGTTTCGAAGGGACCCGAAACCCTTTACAAACATGAACAAGGCTACAAAAAGAACAGCTTGCAACCAGCCAAAAGCCATCCCCCAAACAAGACCCGTCAAGATTTACATTTAGAACTACTCTTGTGGGAATGGGGAGTCATATCAAAAGAAGGTCGAGTGAAGTTAAAACATTGTTAATCTACTATGAAAAAATTATATTTTAAAAATAGAATGTGATGGTAAAGTATTCAAAGATTTCTAGTGGTTACAAACTCTAAAAAAGAAAACACATTGAATCCCCATTGACTTTGGAGTAGAATGTTCACTTATCAATTTCTAGTTGCTTGCATGAAATCCTAAATTGCCAACAAGTACAACAAATTCATCCACTCTTTTGTTTGTTAATTTCAAAGATGACCCTTTTTATGGAATCCTACTAAGAGTCATGATTGAAGGTGTTCTCCTCATTACATGCTTCAAAGAATTAAAGTTGCATTTATTTATATAACAAATTCATTTAAGTTACTTTAGGGGTGAACCCACAAAAGTGGTTTACAATTCAAATGAGGAAGGAAAACTTCCAAAAAATGCCCCCACTCAAAAAAAAATTATTTTGAGGGGTTCAAGTGAACCCATTTTGGGTTCGTTCGAACCCCGTTGAATGTGGAAACATGCATTTTCCATTGTGGAAGGGGGGTTCGATCGAACCCTTTAAGTTCACTCGAACCCCCCTTTTCCCACCTTCCCACCCTCCCACACAAAAAACTTCCAGTTTTTGCCCTTCGAAGCTCGGGTTGAGGATGAAAATGGAGGAGACTTCACAGATCCAACTGGAAGATGGCAGTCCTTGGAACGAGCTATCCAACAAATATAATTTTAATATGTTTTGGTTTTATTATGTATGTGGTTTTTTAGTTTTATTAAACATAGGTTTTTCACCGAAAATCAAGCTCTTTGTTTTGCACATGTGGAAAAATAGCAGATTATCAAAATAAAAATTTTAAAAATATGTTTGTGCTGGGTATTGATGTTTTTGATCCATTAAAAAATAAAATTGAATTTCAATACATACAGAAAAAGTTATGTTGTATACAGTCCGCCTATGTCTGAATTGCAATTGGTTTGACTTCGAAACTTGATTAAGGAAAAAATATTCAATAAAAAACTATGAGACCAAATGAAAGTGCTAGATATCGTAGTTACAAATCTAAATTCAAAAAAAATAGAATTTATCCTTCATACAAAAAAAGTTATGTTGTATACGGTAAGCGTCACTCCTTAAAAATGTTGTTTTTTTTTTAAGCTAGTTTTCGAAGGAGATGAAAAAAAAAGTGCAATCTGATTCCAAAAATTTTGAAAAAAAATATATTTAAAATCTATAGATAAAATGTCACAAATCACTAATTTGCATCATCTTCAAATTCCTCATGGTTTAGCCGCTATAAGAACGTAAAAGTGAAGATTTAGTTAAAAAACATCAGTTCAGTGTCCAGTTTGCCCAAAAATTGTAAACCAATATTGTGGGATCACCCTTAGTTAAACTCAAACAATGTATACATGCTTGAGTGTGTCATTGCATATTAAGATCTAGAAGTAGTTAGATATTAAAAATAGATGTTAGTGTTTTGGTGTATATCAATAGTATTATACAAAAACAATGTTAAAATTCTTATTATCTAAGGAATTTTAAGATATATAATATAGTTTTATTTGTATAGTCATCTTATCTTTTGCATATATTGATACCTAAAATTAGAGATGAAATAATGATATTTTTTTCTCATGATTAGTACAATTAGATCCAATGAACCATTCTAATATCTATAGAATTGACCACTTGCTTGGAAAGGAAGAAGTTTTAGGAGTAGAGGTAAGCATTATCTATTTATTGCATGATTAGATACATAGTGTTCATATTATATTGTTTGTAGGAACATTATATTTGTTATCAGTGTGTATAAATATATATGTAAAGAACATCAAAAATTTATTTGATGTTTTGTTATTTCATAGATATTATTTATTAGTCAATATAGA
Organism: Sequoiadendron giganteum; assembly: GCA_007115665.2. Taxonomy (NCBI): domain Eukaryota; kingdom Viridiplantae; phylum Streptophyta; class Pinopsida; order Cupressales; family Cupressaceae; genus Sequoiadendron; species Sequoiadendron giganteum. The sequence continues at coordinate 475,939,994 of CM021106.1, forward strand.
TAATTTTGTTCTAGAGATAGTCTTTTATTATTTTATTTTTATATTTATTAGTTAACATATTCAATACAACATATGAATTTTTTTTCTTATATTAATCATTTAAACTTAGTTGATTAGGTTGGTTTGCTAGCATATTTTACTTTTAAATATAGTAGATCAAATGCTAACAATGAATTCTAAACCACCCTCTTGCATATAGCCTTTGGACATTACTCGGATTGACAAGAAAACTTTTTATTAAAGTATGAGGTTCAATGAAACTCATTATGGGGGCCATGGTTTGTAAACTCATAGTTTTGAGACACATGATATATGTAATACCATTTAGTGATTTTGTACAATCTTGTTTCTACAAAAGCAAGCACATAAGAAGTTGTTGAGGTGGGCTTGTGTAACATTTAACTTGTTGGTTAAAATTAGAGAGTGTGTATCTATTATAAGTTATATTCATAGAGGGAATATGTATTGGGATGGCCGACTGACTACATGGTTCTGATTTCCTTATTCACATGGAAAAATGATTGTTTGACGCTTTAAAAGCCTTGCATAAAAGCTTCCTTGCATAAAGGCTTTGCAAGTGTGTTTCTTGAGATAATACACTATAAGCCAAGTTCTAGTGAATTGTTTAAAAAAAAGAAGCCTTTCATCTTTTATTTATATATATTCAAAATGCAGATATTAAAATCTCTACTTTAACCATAAAACATTTGAGCTTGAGATTTGAAAATTTGCCTAAATACCTGGACAAAGAAGCCCAATACATAGAGCAACTGAAGATTTGGAAGCCTGTGAAGCAGGTTCAGTAGAGGAACATCCATCTCTGCTTCCCTTTCAAAGGGATCAGCCATGTAGATGGTAAATTCCTTTTAAGGACTGGAAATTGCCTACAATGTGAAAGAAATCTACTTTCTAAGATAACTTTTGGTCTGCATCCTTGTGAGCTGAAGATGGAAAGTTCTCTCGGAGTACTTGCACAGTGCATTTTAAGCTCAAAGATGGCATAAGAAAGCTCATAGAACCCTACACAATTTACACTCAAATCCTCGTCACGTACCCCGACAGCATCTTGAGCTTGGGGCAGTTAATAAATAGAGACTTTACTCTTTCCATACGCAAATGTAATAGTGGATGAAAAGATTACGACATTACCCAAATCTGCATCTTCTATTATTTCAAGTTTTTGCAAAAGGGGACACAACGAAATCAAGGAGACTAACGATTCATTTGTCAATTGAATACCATGGAGATGGCAAGTAATGGGGTGGGGGAATCAAACGAAATTGATTGGGAAATTGGTAAGAACGTCATTGCCCAGATACAGTATTGCAAGACGAGTACATGAAAAGAGGTCAGGGGATGGGATTTATTATAAAGCACCGTCAAACAGAGTTATGTGTTGAACATTACACCAGGCAGCATATCTTACCCATTTGCACACATTTTCGTGAGAGAAGCGCTTCAAATCACGTAATTCTGGGTACGAAAATTGAACAAAAACATTACGACATCTGTTGATTAAAGAAGCAATTCAGAGGATCAATCGCCTCTACACATAACAGACCATAAAACCCAGATATTGAAACTGCAAGCCAATAATAGAACAGATTCTTTGTTTTCCCAAGAGTAATTACATTAAAAGGAGGACTCAAGCAAGACAAGAAAGCATACCTTATATGAAGGGAAATTAGACAACAGGAGCAGAACTGAAAAGGGGCAAAGCTAGATCTCCGACCCCCTTGTGTAGATCCTCCCGTAGAGACAGCAATCGATAGACTATAGGTGTTCTGGAGGTGCAAGGCCTCCAAATTATGGGAATGCAGGAGCAAGATGTTGGCTCAACATTTGGCCTGAGAAGTGGATCGAAGGAAAGGCAATCAGTACCCAAAACAAGATATGGGGAGAAAGTGAGTTCGGGTAGCTCAATATAGAGAGATCTCCACATCTTGGAAAGAATACAACATTTCACAGCATCTTTTATTGGGATTTTTATAGTACAAAAGAAAGAAGAGAATCAAGAAGCATGTAGATTGCGTCCTGGGCAAGCATGATTGTGACATAAGCTACAGAACAAGAGAGTGGTGAGATTGCTTTAAAAAATACAAAAGAACAATGAAATCAAACACTCAAACATGGACCATAGCAATTAATAGTAGATTAATGATATCAAGTTTTCACAATCCATATAATGGTTCAATATTGCTTCTGGATTTGATTCTGTTCAAACTTTTTGCATCAACATTTTCTCTTGCTCTGTTTCCTCTTGCTCTCTACCCTCCTGATTATGAATCACGGAGTGTGATCTGAAACTTTGATGCAAAAAAATTGAACACAATCAAATCCAGAAGCAATTCTGAACCAATTAATAGTAGAGTCTAATGGTGAGAATTTATTTCGAAACGAAGTCGGATGGCTGGAAAAATATAAAATAAAATTGTCAATTATGTCCATGTCATTTCTCATTTAGTCTTGTGTTCACTTTGATGAAATGTATTAATATAATAATATATTCATAAGCTATATATTATTATTTGATTTGGTTCATGGTTCAATTTTTATACATTTCTCTTTATCTATTATAATTTCATATTTGCAATTATTTTTCTACATTCATTTCTTGTTTTGAAATAATCATCCTCAGTCCAATGTTTATTTCTAAGTGATGTAAGATCAACCTAATTTAATCTCAAGGGAATGATCTTCATATTGAAATATTATATTCAAAATTCAACTCTCATGTGCCTTTTTACTAGCTATTATGAGTTTAATCAACACTTTTATGTGACATGTTATTATGTGATGGTATTTAAGGACATTGAATGTGCAATTAATTCATATCAAAGAAAACCATTAAAGCACACTTTGTTTTCTAAAGGGCAATAGAGAATCAAATTCACATCATGATCATTTGCATATTTGTGTATGTTGTCTTTCATATCATTCATCATTATTAATCCGACTTGCCAAGGGATTTGAGCTAGAAGAACTAGTTTATCTATTGAATTGGAAAAGTCATAAATGGTGTCTCTCAACACAACCTTTACAAATTCAAATACTAAGAAGGCAAAGGTGGGCAATTCTTCAAGTGCACATTCTATCAATTCATCCATGCATGACATAGATCAATTTTGTCCATTAGATTAAGGATCACAACAATTGGAATCAAATTGTAGTGTTTGGAATCAAACTGTAGTGTTTGAGATTGATTAACAAATTTTATGTGCTAGTTTAGATTTTGAGATAGTCATCATACTTAAGCCATTAAATTTCAAGCAGTGTAGACCAATTTAGCATGCATCAACAACATTATTCCCCCATCATTGGTTTTAAAGACAAGTACCCGTAACCTTTGCATTGAATTTTCATACATTATTGCAATAATTTGTCCCAGTTATGTAATCTAGGTTAATTCATGCTAATTGATTGCATTTGTAAAATCAGCCTAGGTTATTTACATAGTGTGTTTTATTCCTCTACATTATTTAGTGAACACGGTATTCTTACTTGGCCTAAGGTTTGCTCTTAGTGTTTCTCCTCCTTCATTAGAGTTTTCAATCTAATTTTTCTAATTGCTTGCATTTCATATCAAATTTAATGAGGGTGTCATTGTGCTCTTGTGTAATTTATTTGTTATTAGAAAATTCTTTTAAGGTTTTTCTTACCATTGCTTAATCTCAATATTCATCCTTGTTTGTGCCTTTAGGTTATGTTCCATAATTCTAAATCAAATTTAATAAATGACCTATTTTTTAAATTTATACCAACCATTTGGGTCATTCCCATGTCATTTTCTTATTCGGTTTTGTGAGCTATTTGCATGCCAAAATGTCATTCATCTCACACTCCTTTACAAAGGATGCACACTTGAGTCCTCACATGGCTCAATCTACTAAAAATGGTGTGCCTAATGATGTTCTCATGAGTACCATTGTTTGTTATTAAGGCAAAAATAGGTTATGAAGGGACCCCGAAACCCTTTACAAGCAGATTTTGAATGGATTTGGAACCCTAAACCAGAAGGTTGTCAAAATTTAAAGACATGAAGGCCAGACAACCAAGAATAAAAAGGCCATCAAACAGCTAGCAACCAGCCAAAAACCAGCCCTGAACCATCAAGATTTACATTTAGAATTGCTCTTGTGGGAGCGGAGAGCCATGCCAAAAGGAGGGTTAGAGGACTTATCTTTTTTTCCCTTTACAGTGATCCAACCCTCTTCCACTTGCGCTGCATTATCAAGCCAAGCTAGTGCACCATTATCCATAGGAGGAAAGCCAACAACAGTTGTCTTAAAGATTCCATCTGTATTCCTCTCAGCAGGCGTGGCCAAATCAGGAGAGCCACCCGAAAAGATAGTCGGAACACTGTCACAAGAAGTGGCAGCCAAAGGCCCACTCTCAACCTCAAAATGGGGGCACAACATTGTTGTCTTGCAAAGCATCAACAATCTTGCCATTAGAGACAGCCAGAGAGGAAGCCTCAAGGCCTTGTGATTCATGAGTACCATTGTTACTCCTATTGTTGAGCATGAAAATACAGATTTTAATTGTGAGGAACATGCGGCTTAACAAGAATTTGTACAAGGACTTTCTAATTTAGCTAACATTGGAAGTCCTACACAATTGGAAAATATGATCCATAACTTGCTCATTAACAAACCATTCAGGTTAGAGATCTTACAAATCATTAATGTCAAAGTCTCTCTTCCTAGCTCTTTTATTGGTGCATCTACCATCCCTCCTCCATCCATGGCCATGCCTTCTACCATTATCCCTTCTTGTGGTGTATCTTCTTATGTTTTCCATGTGATTTTGTTCCATAGTATGCCCTACCCCTAAATTTAATCCTTTCACCATAATCGGATCTCATAAGCAGTTTTCACAACCATGTCTCCTTCTCAACCCAATACCACTTCACCTAGCACCTCGATAACACCTTTCTCTTCCATAGCTCCTACATCTTTCATTACTCCTACCACTTCCATTATTCCCACTAGTGCTACCTTATTCACATTGCCTCTTCATCCATTACAGCTACTCCACATTTCATTCCTCATTTTATTCCTCATTCCGTCCCTATGTACCCACCTCACTACATGCCTTCATCTATTCTTTTAGACACCTAAAATCCATATTTGCATTTTAACCTATCATTGCCAACATTTTATCACTAATCCCATATCACTCCCACAATAATAATTATTTAATTACTTAGGTTAACACTCTCCTACTAGATAATAATTATCTAATTAACCTACTCTAACTTTAGTTAGTTAAATATATTTATTTATTTAATTAACTAAGATAATTATATTTATTTATTTATATTAGCTTTGAGATAACTAAACAATCCAATATAAGGAAAGCAAAGAAAGGTAGAAATAAAAGGATTATTGATTCTTCATGAAAAGGCTAAACAATATGAACTATGAATTATATTGATTAATTTTGTATAATTTTATATGATGATGATGTAATTGTTTAGTGATATTAAAACAATGCATTGTATTGAACATATTCTTAATGTTAAAAATTGATACTTGTGGTATTCAACTTATGATTGGGGATAAAGGCTTTATTTGACTATATGATGTCTATTAACATCTTAAGCATAAGAACCCTAATATGGGAACTATCATGTGAACTAAGGAAAGGGTACTATAATTGTAAGGACTATTGTATGGTTATATATTAAATGGAAGGCAATTTGTCATTTAATTTGATGGTATTGCTGAGATTCAATTAAGAGATAGAAACAATTGTAATCATACTATATAGTATCTTTTAATATCTTATTGTTGATCAATAAGATCATATTTAATCTAAATGACAAGTCTAAATATTATCTAGTCAATGAAGAAGACTATTATAAGAATATGGGGTCGTACCATAAGATAAAGGAATCAAAAGATCAAGAATATTATTAGGCATATATCTTCATATGTTGGTCCAATGGATATAGTGTTGGCATTCGTCTAGAGTATGACTCGAGTATTGATCATGCTTAGTGCAAATTTATAACTAATGTGGTATGTCTTACAAAGTCTAGATGATTTTTATGCGGCCTTGTTGATGCATGTTATGTTTCAACTAAGAAGGATTTCCTAATATCAAATGATTATGACACATGATTTTATTGAACATATTATAATAGGACATCACTTGGAGCCATATAAGGTGTTTGCATAATTATTGCACTATGAAGATGTTTTGACCACTATTGTCGTGTGCTTAAGGATGATTGGATTGCTTATGTTATGCATACTTCATCTTATAGATTTGATTTTGGTAACGATGGTAAGTGGTAATATGAAGTTAGGTGGCAACAAAACTAGACTTGTTTGATGGCTTGATATAAGGTGGGTATTAATGTTAGTTAACCTAAACGTACATGCATATTCAACCCAACATTTTATTAACATCAACATGGGATGATATATAATTATCATTGAAATGTAATCTTTCATACCTAGTAGAAAATCTAGAAGGGGTTGTGGAGTTCTAGTTTGACTCTTATTTTCCTAAGGGATCTTTGCAAAGAATTGAACCACTGATTACCCTTGTTTGGCAAGCATTATAAGTTACATGAAGTTATTGTAATACAATTGCTTTTTGTTCATAAGTAATCAACGTAGCGTATGCATTAATGTGATGATCCTATCAAGGATTCTAACAAGTTCTTGTTGAATTGTGAATAGTAATGGGGCAAGGTTTAATTGAGATATTGATGCCCTTAGATGGAAGTGCTTTAGGACAAGGTTTAAGAATTATTAATTGTTGGGAACCATTTTAAGAAACCATGTAGGGGTATGAAATAGTAATCCAAAAATTTGCAATTTTGTGATTAATCGATAAATTTAATGAGTTGTGGTTAAATTTGGAATGTGTATTTGTAAATAGTCAATTATGACATTGATCTTAAACCCTTGTATGGTTTTTCTTTTATCATATGCTTTCTACCTCATTTCCCTAAGGAAAGTTACTTGAATAATTATGCAAGCTTGAGTTTAGGAACCTATGTCCCTTGAGAGATTAAGGTAAGACAAATTACATGTGACTTCAATGTTGTTTAGAATTTAGTATGCGAGCAATCTTCGGGTGATAGATACCCTTGGACCCAAGTTAACTTGTTGTAATTAGGTTTTTCCCCCATCTAACTTTCACTTATAGGTCCTATTTACATGTTAAGTTTACTTAGGTCCTAGGGAATCTTTCTAGAAGTCTTAGGTGTCATGTGATCTTATCTTATCTTATAATGGCATTTAATACGTGTGTCCTAGGTCATTTAATAATATGTTGAGGTAGTTGTCTCATTGTACAGGATTAGACATGCCATGATCTTGTCCAATCCTATCTCACAACCTTGTCTATATAAACAAGGCATCTTATGCACATTTACATATTCAATTAATTATTCAATCAATCAATCTTGCATCCATAATCAAGCAAGCTATTCTTGCCATTTTCTCTAATGGAAAATATTTTGGTCTAGTAGTTGTTCCTAGGGATTTGGGAGTTCAACATTAACTCGTACACAAAGGAAAGTTACTTGAATAATTATGGAAGCTTGAGTTTAGGAACCTATGTCCCTTGAGAAATTAAGGTAAGACAAATTACATGTGACTTCAATGGTGTTTGGAATTGAGTATGTGAGCAATCCTTGGGTGATAGATACCCTTGGACACAAGTTAGTAGAGGGTTCAAGTAATAGCTCCAAAGTTGGGATTGTTCCTAATCATGGTCATCCATCCCTCTTAAGTGGGCTTTATCTAGAAGTCAAAATTTGTATTCAGTGGTTAGGAACTCATCCTTTGAATTAATGTCCCCACTATATAGGTCCAAACTAATAAAAAGGTAATTCATCAAGCTTATCCACTCAAAGGTTTTGTAGTGTTTGGCTTTCTAAAACCTACTTCAATCTTGGATGAACTTTTAGAGTTTGTCATCATGGTCTATCTTGATGTGAATGTGTGAGAATGCCTCTGAACTTATTCGAAGTAAAATATTTAGAGTTTGTGTGTTGGACATTATCACCTTGTGTCTTGGATCGATGACAAGTATAGGAAGGTGTAGGTTAGTCTCAAGACCTAGTGAGGTCTATTCTTCCAAGAAATAAGGGAATGATAAACTTGGCCACATTTGACTATGAATGAGTTATGGAAACCTACTAAGCTACACTAAATGATGATGTTGAATTAAGCCATTATAATTTGATGGTGTGAGCAATTCTTATTATGTATGGATGGTTTGCTTGCTTCAGTTATGTATTTAGCATGAAATTCCTTATGACTACTTGTGCTAACCATGGGAATTGGTGGTAGTTATTACTAAATATAATATGGAGGTTTTCCCTTAAATATGTTTGGTATATATTTTTATTGGTACTATGCAAAAATGCTATGTATTTACAAGTATGATATTGTTTAATCTTACTAACATGGGTTTAATTTCTATCTAACAAATAATGTATTTCCAAATGATAATTTAATGAAATAAATGTTCTTTGAGATTGTTTTATGAGTTTTTATTTATGTATATGTGTTCAAGTAAAGACTCGCATGGGTTCAATGTGTTACATGTGTGATAGATTTTTACTTTAATTCGTATAAGACTATTGTATAGTCTAATAAACCCCTTTGGGTTAATGTAACCAAATTAACTAGCCTAAGGTGTAAACCCTTCAAATAATATGTTTTAGATCAACATTTTGGTACTTTCTAAATATCGCAATGTTGAACTAAGATTGATACAAAAGTTGACTTCTTAGCATCACAACTAAGGCTAAGAATAGGACACAAGGGCATAGGTAGAGGATAATTTTTCACTTAATACAATTTGTCCCACTCATCCTACAGTGATCACCAAAATCATAAAACCTACGACCCACTTATAGATAGGATTATCATTACTCCAACATGACAAAAAGTCAAAGAGTGTACTCTACCTAAAGAAGCATTCAATTGTATCACAAAGTTAGTCAACTTTCACCAATTGTATGCAAGTGATAGATGCCAAGAGCTACCCAACTTCATAAGGTTAGCCAATGTTCACCAATAGCATGCAAGTGATAGATGCCAAGAGCTACCCATCTCAAAAGTTCAATATTGTCATGGTAGTGTTGTGTTTGTCTGAGATATAGTTCTCACAATTATGCTTGTTAAATTAGTCTAAGTGATCAATAGTATAGACATTAATCTTAGGTGAGGTAAAGCCATTCGGCATCTTGATTATATTTATTTAGTTGTAAAATGAAGTGGAGGTTTAGTAAGTTATGAAAGCCTTATTAATGGCCTTATGTGATGTATGTTGTTACCCTTGTGACCTTGTTGGTGATGACAACAAATAATATGAGATGCTTCTTCATCAATATAGTTGGCAATAATCTAGAAGAAAAGATGGAACCCACGATACAATATTGAATGCACTAGCATTCCTCTTTCTAACTCGGATGTACTTAAAGGCTTATCCATTAGTGAACTCAATAAAGGGGAAGATCCTAGCAATAGGTTACCACCACTTTCCCTTTTGCCAACTAGTCACGATGTATGCATGAGATGTTTAAGTTATTCACATTGTGTATGTGTGATGTACGCATGAGCTAATCATATTATGTATTTGAGGCATGCAATTAATAGTCACATTATGTTTAGGTGATGTATACATAAATTAGTAACATTGTGTACATGTGTTCTATAAATGAGTTAATCACTATGTATATTTGCAATGTTATAAGTTGATCACTATGTGGATTGTGTAGATGAGTTTTATTATTTTGGTATGTGAACTACAACCCCTTTAATTCCCAAAAATGTACATGTAAGCAAGGCCATCATGAATGAATTCTCAAGGATTAAGTCTACCGCTGCAAAATTGTCATGTTATGTGAGCTTATCTTCTTTAGTGCAAGATCGTACATTTGTTGTGTAAAGCTACCACCCTTGCTACAATTGAGTAAAGTTATGAAACTAGCTCTTCTAATTGAAAAAAATTACTTGATCAATCAAGAGAATATTAAAGTTGTAATGAAATTTAAAAAAGAAAATTGTAATAGCCAAACATGATTATTACAATGTAATACAAAAATTAGAACTTGAATGTTGATAGCTTCATTTAGGTCTAGACAAAATTCCAAGATGGCTTGACCAGTCTAGTCTAAGAAGATTTCTTCTTGTTATTTGATCATAATTGAATTTTCTCCTAAAAACTTTCATCAAATTTCAGGCGTGTTACCTCTATTATATATAGCACCATTATTGGGGTCTAATTGACTTGTTCCATCTACTTAATCTTCCGTTTTAAATTTACTTTCACCATCTTTCTTCAAGTTTAGAGCTCACCACCTCCATGAATGTTGCTTCAATTTGAACAATGCCTTCTAATGATGTACGCTTTTCTACAAAGATCCTCTAGTTTCATTATGAGAGATCGCATGGAAACCTGGCAAAACACTATGATGTATGCTTGTTAAAAAGAATGACTGAGGTTCCAAGAGTATTCTCCTTTTAATAGAAACTGTTGTAACAGCCCTGTTTTGGTGTGCTATATAGGCATAGTTAGTAGAAGTTTCCTTAATCAAGGGACTACTAATATTTAGGGTTGTTTTTCTATTTATAGTAACAGTTAAGAGTTGCATGTGTTTGCAGGAAAAACGGAAACAAATGTAAACTGCTAAATATGTTCACTAGCTTAGTGTAGGTGGGTTCCTATGCTTAGGGTGGGTTCCTATGGAGAGGGATTTAAAAAAAAAAATTGTGGGTGTTATGAAACTTTTTAAGATTATTTTAAAGTGGGTGGTCCATCAATTTTGTAGCATTGTTTAAACTTAAAAGTTTAAGCTCTCATATTTATGGAAGCTGGTGATCTCATGGATTTTATTATTTTGCCTATTCAATTCAGCAGAGTTAATAAATAAATAATAATTTAAAAAATTGGTGAGAATTTTAGAACTTCATATGATTGACAAGTTGTAGGAAAAAACCTAAGCTGGTGGGGCAATTTCTAGCCCCACCCCTTTTTGAAGTAGGGGCTGCTATTGTTGAGGAAAAGATTCCAATTAATCCTTTATCATTTTTATTTTTTCGTTTCATGAGACCCCTTGCTCTTTCACTATAGATTTTGAAGCCCCCAGAGCCCCAGCTTAGAACTTTGGACAGTTGGATTAGAATAGAAATTCCTTACCGCACTGGGCAATATACGAACACATTTGGTTTTGAATGAACGGTAAAGTTCAAAATATGTAAATGTTTACTTTTCCAAATAAGAAGGATATTCACTGTGTTTTATGTTTGGCTTTATAAGGTTAATTATTTACTGCATGTTGTGCTGTTTACTGCTATACTATTCTCTTGCCTGTTGTGATGGATTCTTATCAAGAGTGAGTTAATGGCTTGCATAGCTGAGAATAGAGATTAAAATTTGCATTAGTTAAAGTGATGGGTTTTGTTTTTGGCTTATTTTGTTTGTTGATGCATATCCTCACCATATTTCCCTTCTATTCTGCTGTGTTCGTTGATGTACCTGTAATAAGATTTTTTTTTTTAACTGGAAGCAACAGAGGTTGTCTACATCACATTACCCAAACACAAAGTAGGAGAAAAGACATTCAAAGGGAGTAATTGCGTATGATATACAAGGAAAAGAGGCTTTGTGAGCTTATTGTTCTTAACTACAATTTTGCACAGTTTTTTCATGGCATGCATCAACAAACTCTCAGAGAGGAAAGATGAAGGAAAACATAAGGAAGATCTCAGGTCATCAACATGAAAATAAGAAGAAAAAGAGTGAGGAAATGACATATGAGATAGCTAATATATTTGATTAAGGCAAGGAACCAAAAAAAAAGCAGATTTGTTTCGAGGTGGATCGCAAGGATATGAAAGTGATCTTTGATAAGGGGATTCGTGGTTATTGGAATTCTTGTAGCTCAACACCTCTTTCTTTATACTAAAAAACTTGTGGGAAAAATGGGCAACTGAGAAGTTGTAAAGACATACCACCAACCACTCTTGATGAAACATTTTCTTAAGAATTCTTAGGTCCTTAAGTTTATTAATTGTCATTTTATAAAGAATAAAAACCAATACGTTTACCTATAGTTTGAAATGCAGACTCTAAACTAAGAAGAGGGCACCAGGGATAGAGTTGTTGCTCCTATTAATCTGCATCAGCTTGTCCCATGCAATTAGAAAACAATAAAATTTTAAATACAAATATTTTGAATTGACACTTGATGGAGACCACCTCTGTGGCTGCAAATCACAAGCTCTGAAACTGATGCAGGCCGCCTTTGTAGCTGAAAATTACATTCTCTGTTCTAGTCAATAAAGAACTGAAAACAAACTAACAAAATAAAACACAGAATAGCGAATGAGGCAAAACCCAAGATTACAGAAAAAAAGAAACATTGTATTTCCCAGCTTGAATACAGTACATGGGCCTTCTAGTAGCTTCCTCAGCATGTTCCCAAAAAACTAACTTCTATCTGCAAACCTCGCCTTAAAAAGCAGCAAAACTAAAACTCAAGTGACCGCTACAGCCATCACCAATGGCAGCTACAACCCAAAATTTATATATTAGCTAAGCGAAAGGAAAGAAACAAGTAGTGGGGAACCCATCATAAAAGGCCAGTTAAATCATCCTCCCTGACTTTAAAAATTATGAACCTCCAATTTGAGAGGAATCTGATTTGTAAACTTCATGTTGAATTTTGTGGCTACCAGTATGGGGGTGCAGAATTTCCAGTAATCTTGCCTTCAAGGTATTCTCTTGGGATTCCTTGACACAATCTGAACCACCATTAAAACTTCCAACCCATGCTATTCCAAGGTCAAGGAGAGTCCAGTGCCAAGTTTATGCAGAGCTGACCAAATAATTGATGCTACTAACCCACAGACAAACGCAACTTCTTCCCAATCTTTCAATATTTACTTCAAATGAAGATCACAGACAACTGAAACTTCAACACCTATCTCCTAAAATGCACCTACAACCTTGCTAGTTGAATCTTGTTGTAACACCACTTCTTTTTCATCGATTCTCTATTGTATGACTTTCTTCAATGCATTTACACTTTTGGTGCCCAAACATGCTTCTAGCTTACTTCTTGGCTTATCTAGAATTTTGTTTCTCTTTAAGCTCAAGTCTAGTTTTAATGTTTTTATTAGAAGAGAAAAAGCTAACATTTCAAATGGTCCCTCCAATTCCCACAGTTTTAGATGTCTCCATCCATCATGTTGTATCTCATAAGTATTATCTCAATCATGACGGATTTGTCACATTCCTGCAAACTCTATTTTCGTTTTGTATTTACTACCTGACATTCCAATATAATTTGGACTAAAGCAGGAATTCTAACACTGAAACTATAATCATGCTTGATATTTTGAATGTCTGTATGAACTTAATGATTAATGCTAAAGAATGAGTGCTTTAATTGTTAACTGTCGCAATTGTCAAGTAATTGAAAGTTATGAATTAATTGGTTTTCTTTTAATATATGACATGATTATACATGTAAGTTACATTTTGAACTAACTAGGTACTAATGCTTTGTGGCAACTTGTGTGCATGAGAATTGAAATGGTTTTGTAAATGCCAAGAGTGCAACAAAGAGGATCTAATAATTTTATCCTGTGAATAGTCATGACGCCTTTCTAACCCTGACTTTGTAACCATGTTATCGAATCACACTATATGGATTCCCCAACTGTGAATTCCTTAACAGATGCATGTTGTGTCCTTGATCCCTAACTAGTCACTTCCCTCTGGAACAAGAGTCGAGTAAACCCGTTACCCTTTTAAATGATCTATGAGACATTGAGAATTATTTAAAGTGAGCCGATGGATTCCACAGTCCCATTGATCAAGCATCATCAACCCTATTCCAAAAATCGATATCTTATCCTGATTGAATAGTATGATGTACAAATAATATAAACATATTTGATTATGTTGATGTATAATATTGATAACCTTCACCAAAGACCCTATGAGGAAGGAATAGGGCATTAATGGGGCTACTCTCCCTCCTATGACTTGGAGACAACCCTGATTTATGAGGAAAGGTGCAAGCATACAGAGGATGGTAGTGCATTTAGAAGAGATGACATCCCTACTCTTTGGCCGTCCAAAGCTACAAGTCAGGGACAAAATCTGGTGCATAGGGCAAAGAAAGAGGACCTGTAAACTCTTTAAAATGCATTTTGGGCAGAGATTGAAAGGGAGAAAGCAAAGAAATGTGTTGGAATGAGGTTGACCAGAGTTTAGGAAGGATTGTCGGGTGATTAAGTGCTGGACATGACAGATTGATGACGTTTTAAGTTTTAACAGGTAAAACATCTTCCTGTCAAGTTAGGCGTTGCTCATTGGGGTTTGTTCTTAGCAATAGCTGTTTAAATTTGCATATGTAACAATTAGCTGCAATTTCCCCATCATCGGTGCCTAATGGTTTCATTTTCTTCTAATTTTCTTATGACAAGTAGCTGTGAAGAAAATTTCAGAACTGTACGTAGATCTAAGAACATCTTACAATTTGTTTGATTTTATCCAATAAGCCTTGAAACCAAAACCTGCTGAAACCCACAAAGGATTGTGCTAATTAACTCATCATAACATGAATTTTTGTTTTAGTTTTACACTCATTCATAATTGCATGAAGAGTAGATTTATAGTAGCTGCAAGTTTAAAAAAATGTTGAATCCAATAACCAAGAAATGTTACTGACCAAAAGGTTAGATAACTAATTTTACCATTATGGAATAAGATTTTATAGCTACAATATATATATGAAATCTACCACCGATAGAAGGAAAGGAGTAGATTGCTTCGTTGATAAAGGTATTCATTAATGAAAGGAATTATGAAAGGGCAATATATCATTAACACTCAGTTGAAAATAAAACGTTTAGCCCTCAAATTAACCAAACAAGTTGGTTTTCCCTTGCACTCACAGTTTTCAAACCAATCCCTTAACCGTATGGTGAAAACCTTAGGAGCAAGAGGTCAGACCTGGTTATTAAGATTATCTTTTGATTTTTAATCCTTAATCTAAGTCTCCTCTTCAGGCCATCTACGTGGTAAGATGATTGCAAGGAGATTATAGGTCAAAATTGTTAGTGATATAACATGTTTCAAACACTTGTTCAATGCAAGATTAAATGCTATACAGATAATAACAGCCATTATTGTATACTTACTAGTTCCGTACAACCATACTCTCTTATGCTGGGGTAGATTTTCGGCTTTGGTGAGCTTAAAGTTATAGTATTTTCAGCGAGAGAGGTATTACCTCTTCAATGCAAGAGTAGGTAAATTGATAGAAGCCAAGAATATGGAATAATAATGCTCAAATAAAATGCTGTAGACCACAACTATGCTTAAAAGGTCTTGGATTCCAAGAGTCATTAAATTCACAATAAATATATTTCTATAAATAGAATGTTGGCAGTGGGTGTTCCTTGTATGATTCTGGTATGTGTGTTCTTTTGGTTGGCCCCACAACTGTCATCGTGCAACTCTCCCTTTAAGCAAAAAAGTGATAACATGCAGACCCTTAAATTACACCTGGCTTGGGTGAATCATGCAGCGTAAGGATGTATTTCTCTAATGAAGCAACCCCATGAACTAAACTAATAATTTGTTGGCATTCCCAACAACCTATGGTCAATTTAGACCTTGCTGTTTTGATATGAGAAAATACCCCATAGCTTCCTCTCCACGTTGGATAGGATATCCATTAATGAACTTTGAGGTTGATGTAGTTCAGAAGTCTGAGAATAGTATTCCTGTGTCTCCAACTATCTTGGAATGCCCTCCATCTTAAGCCTATTATGGCTAGAACACCAATAAATTCTAGGCTAGTAGATGACCACAAGCCTAAGCATCCATGATACTGGAGCAGTTAGTAGGCTGTCACCAATACTAGGTGACTAATGCCAAGAGCTACTACCATACCGTTTGGATTAGTCGGCCTTCACCCATAACACAAAGGTGAAGAGTATTTGGAGCTATCCTAGTTGTGATACTGAAGCAATTCAATAGGCTGTTACCAATGTCGTGCACATAACGGATGCCAAGAGTTGACCATTACATCAAGGGGGTTAGTCAGCTATCACCGATGGCATAGAGCTAACTAATGTCAAGTGCTACACATATTGCAAAGGGGTTAGTCAACAATATCACCAAGCCCATGTGGTGTTATATGTCCAATACTACTATCTTCTTGAGTGGATAGACTTATTGCCAATGGCCTAGGAGCAATAGGTGTCGAAATCCACAATCTTGAAAAGGTCCATCACTTGTGGAAATCTTACCTTTAGCTTGCAAGACCATTTCAAGATTGAGGATGGACCTATTATCTCCTGGATTTGCACCCTGTTGAATATGAAATTCGATAATCCAATGAAACATGGGAAGACCTCTAAAGTTGTGGGTATCTTGTAAACAGAGGTCAACCTCCGAAGAAGGCCAGCTTCCTATGGTGTCACCTAAAACTGCTTTACTGGGAAAAGGGGTAAGAAGGAGTACATAAACTAAACATACTACTCCTAAGGCGATACACCAAACTGAACTTGAACATAAACTTAGACAATCAACACTTGCTTAAAATGATTGAAAATAAACTTGCACAACTCATTCTTGTATGTCTTTGCATAAGTATTTCATAATAAAGTCCTGATGCTTAGACTTCTAGAAGGAAGGTGACTTCACAACTTATAAGCCATTCACAAAATTTGACACAAATTATGACCTGCATAAACTAACTCCTGCATAAAGGTGTTGAACATGAGACAAAACTATAAGGAAAAAACAATACCTCACAGATAGCTTGACCGAATCATCTGAATGCACACAATGAAGCAAGGAAAAAGAAGGCAAAACTCCAAAATCATTTATAACCAAGGTTTCCTCTATTATTCATGTCCAAAAAATGTGAGTTACAAAAGTATGCATTTTCTCCAAAGGACTCACAAAAGTCACAGAGCAGAAAAATACAAGTCAGAACTGATTACAATGAGTCATATAAGTGACTATATTCACTTCCCAAATGGTTCCACCAAAAAAGTCTCTAGAAACTTGATTTTCGTGAGCCTCCTAAAAGCCTATTTTTAAGCAACTGAAACCTCCCTAAAAGAGCTCCAAAATGTTTGAAAAGGTCAATTTTGACCAAATCTACCATAAAGGCATGAGAAACTAATTCCAAACTTGGTCAAAAAGGCCTAATTTTCCTCCAAATGTCTCTCAACCTCTCTCAACCACCCCTAGATGCTCTCCACATGTTTGCAAAAGCAACAAATCCTAGCTAAGTCATTCATAACATTTACAAGGCATCATACTTTTACTTTGCACTCAAAATAACACTTATAATTAAGTGATTTATAAATCATCACTTAACTAAAGTGTTTTACATTTATAATCAATGCAAAAAGTAAAAGCAAGGTTCGGCCAATGTGAGCCAAATAATAAGCAAATGACTAAGTCTTAAAGACTCCTAAATAC
Source organism: Sequoiadendron giganteum (assembly GCA_007115665.2). NCBI lineage: Eukaryota > Viridiplantae > Streptophyta > Pinopsida > Cupressales > Cupressaceae > Sequoiadendron > Sequoiadendron giganteum. Next base: position 475,957,484 of record CM021106.1, read on the forward strand.
ATGGCATGGTGTAAACACAAAACATAGGACTCAAGGTCTTATCCCATTAGTATGCATTAGTCACATAATGTATATATTTAAAAGATAGACAAAAATGTCTAACTTCCATCAGCATATTAGTTTGCTTCAAAAATCTTGAAATAAAAGGCAAAAAATCCTTTATGCTATCGGCATATGCTTTAGGGTTATGAAACCCTAAAAGAGACTCGAGCCACACATATTTTCATTTTATTCCATTCATACTCCACTGCACATTTTTTGCACTACCATGGTTCTAAACTGGAGGATTTTGCTTGAGCCTTCATTGAGTCGGGACCAAGTTGGTTAAGTCTTCATTATCTCCACGGATAGAATATGATGTTTCAAGCTTTGTTTATGCAAAGGAATAATAAAATGCCTCAGATTTTCTCTGTACATTTCATGTTCAAAGCTTTGTTTCAACTATAGGTATATTGGAAATAAAATGGGCTCCTCCATAATTCTATGGCTACTTTTGGTTTTTTCTTATGGCTGTATTTGTTCCCTGTGGCGCTAAATAGTAGCAACCAGTAGTGTCAAAATCCCCTTTGCTACGATAAAACTGTGACCCATGAGAGGGTGGTTGGTCGAAACTAGAACTATCTCAGTCATCTGTTCGACAAGAAGAATGCTACCCTGCAAATCAAAAGTGCTTTCTCCAATACTCTGCCATCGCACCTTATCATTATGCCCATCTTCACTCCTTTGGTGTTGACTATCACAGTGATGTTTTTCCCTTTTTCCATTCTTGCAAGGCTTTATCAACTGTCCCTCTGTTAAGGGTTTCATTTTCTGTAAATCATGGCCATGCAACTATCTTATCTGTCAGAATTGTAACAATTTTTTAAAATTTTATGGCCATGGCTTTGGCTTATTTCATATTCTGTAAAAGACAAATATAAAAGCTCCTCTATCCTGGTCGCGGCTCTATAAATGCTCATTTTTGTTGACTGCCCTTGTCTAACTCTTAAACCAGCAAAGCATTGCATATGATAGTGACATTGCATAGCATTTGAACACTCCAAGCATTTCTTGTATTCTAGTTAGCATTATCAAAGATATTTACCTTTGTCTCTGCCATCTTTTATAACTATGCCCTTGATATTGGTTATCCTCTTTGGCTGTGATATGTTGTCTCATAAGATCACTATCTCTTACATCAGACCCTATTCCCCCTTTTGTCTTATGTCACTGTGCCTTAAATTAAAAAAAAAAACTGCTCTCCTAATGAGATTAATGACTGCATAAGACATCCTCATGGCTTATGTCATCAAAAAACGATTTGCCCCTGTTCTAGTGATCTACCTTTGTTGACTACTATGTTTAATCAAAACTCATGTTGCTTGGGCTGTAATTTGTTCTTTTCCTTCTAAAAGTTTACTAAAGGCTCAAAATTCTCTTGTTTCCCCAAAGCTGCAACCTTACTCATGCCTTTATGGTGTCAAAACTATCACCAAGTCTTTATTTTACATTTATGCACTGTCCCAAATGTAGATAGCTGTTATATATTGTCTTATACTATGCTCCTCACCCGAAACTTGTTGAGAAGTCATTTCTTTATATCCTCTAATGCTTGAGGACTGGGATTTCCCTGCATTTCTGATAATGTCTTTATCATCATTTACTTGAACATTGTATGATATCCTGCATTGAATGTATGATAAACTTGAGAAAACATAATCACATAGTAACTGACCCTTGTATTATTCTTCTCACATAGTAACCGTCCTTAAAGATACAAAGCTTTTAACTGCATCATGACTGTAATTTAAAATCAAGCTTCTAGCCTCACATCACATATCAATCAGCACCACTCCAAACTTGAAACTTGGGCAGTGACTCTCTTGATTATAAACCTTGAATCCGCTCCAGGTAACTGTACTTGATAGCACCATTGTTCAGTTTTAATGACACTGTGACTCCATTGAGCATGTGTTTTTCATTTACACCAGTAAATTCATCATCCTTACTGCTATGAATGATGAATTCATTCTCAATTACATCACAATGTCATGGAAAACTTAACAAGCTTATCATGTCAAAACACAAAATAACAGCATGTTGGGCTCAACCCTTGTGGGAGCCACATTTTAACCCACATGCTGAGATGTTTGACAAATAGATCTTGCAATGATATTCAACCTGTTCCTGCACAATGAACAAAAATGTTAGATAAAACAATGAACTCAGAAGTTGATGAATATGGATGATGATCTTCTGCTTTGTTGTTCTGAACTTAATGATACTGCAAAACTCACTTCAATGCCTTATGATAGTACATTATATTTTTGTTGAAATTGAATAGCTTATGATGAGAAAAAAGTATCTAGAGCTCTAACACCAAATTTTATCAACTCTTGCAGGCATTCAGGAGCAATGGAGCAACCTTCTGGTGGAGGACTTAGGAGCTATCTGAAGACGCAATAGATCAACGTCCATCGTCGCCACCCAGGCAATGATGGATGCCTTTTCCTTTTATATGCTCTTCTTTTCATCAAATGTATAGTCTACTTCTGTATTGCATTAGAGTTAATCCCACGGCTTGTGTGGGAAATTTACACTTGAAATTATCAATAAAATAAAGTTTTATGCAAGCACCTTTTGCTATCTTTCTCTTGTGTACATTTGCAATCAATTTGATAATCTTTTGTGCATATGAATGTAACTTTTAGCAGAAATGTGTACCTTTCATTTTTACTTTGCAAATGCTAACATAGCTTTACCTGATTTAGCTGAAAGCTAAAATCAGGTTTGATGTAGTATGAAATGCATCATAGTCCTCTTCCAAATCATCTCCTCGAAAAACCCAGATCTCACCCCCTTTTTCCCTCGTTGCCATAATTCAGGATTGTCCTCTAAGATATCTTACTAGGTCCACTTGGCTGTGGTGGACAAGGTAGAGGCTCAAATGGTTTGCTTTGTTGCACTCTTGGGTGGAGAAACAAGAACCCAAGCATCCAATTGATATGCATGAGAACTCAAACTCTTATACATCTCCAAGTACTCTTAAAGTATGAGCATTGTGTTTTGATATTTGCTTATGCATAGTTGTATGAATTGGACAATATTATGTATTTATAAATGCTCCTAGTTATAATGATTTTTTTGTGTTGATAATTGCTAGATCAAAAGAAAAATTGCTCCTATGGCTTATTTTTACAAGATTACTTTTCAATCATGTTGTCAAGTCCTACCTAATAGCAAATAACAAGCATCCATCAGCACCACATCATATGGCACTTCAAATTCTTGCCTTCTTTTAGCTCTTCGCTCATAGCAAGTTTTGAGGAAATTTATTTCCCTCTATTCTAGCTGAAATTTTTTATGTTGTTAAAATCCTACCAGAATTTAGAATCCATTAGATTCACTATAGACGAATTTTTCGGTACTTGTTACCATTAGGTAACTAGTCTCAATTATGATTGAATTCAACGAGAGGAGTTGGAAGAATGGTTGTGTAAGCTTTGAGGTGCAGAGTGCATGATAGTTCACTGAATGATTTTGGTATGGTTGGAAGCCAATATAGTGATTGACATGGTGTGAATGTTGTGATTATTTTGTGAGAGTAATAATAGTGGAATTTTTATGCAAACACCTCCATTCCTGCAATTTAGTATCGAGAAATATATACTCTACCTTACCCATCAACTTGAGCAGGTGACTCTCTTCTTGAGATCCATATTCAGGAATATAATAGTAAAAAATCAAGATGCAGAACTTAAAAGTAGGAGGAGACATGTTCAGATCATACCAATAAAAAAAAATACTGCACTGTTTCTTTTATTCAGGATAAAAAAATAGATATAGAAATGACACCCAGCACTACAAGCCTTAGAACAGCCCAAGGAAAAGAACATTGCTGCTCAGCACCGTCAACTACTCTAATATCTCTAACCTTCCAGTATTCCCAGATTGCCTGTGAAAAATAAACTCCTACCCAAAACCCCCAGCACCCTGCTACCAAAGGAAAATTCCCCTAAATAAAAACAAGCAGCCGTTACACACCCAAATATAACACAATTGAGAATATGGGAAATTGACAAAAGAGTGGGGAACCCTACCATAAAGAAGGCGGTTATATCAATTTTGGGATTGGAATTCCTATTTTGTACCCAGGTTTGCTGTACTGGAATTTGTGCTTGCTTCAGATTAGAAAAAAAATTGCATGTGGCATGTGATAATTTGTTTTTTCTTTATGACACCATTTTTTCTGTCTACATTAATTGTATGGGAAAACAAACCAAGATCATGGAAATATATTGGGTGCTTAAGTTTTTATCTCAAATATTTTTGCTCTCAGGGTACTTGAGTTATATAAGCAGTTACTCCTTAGTCCTTGCCACCTATAGGTTTTGTTTTCAGCTGTACTTCGTCAAGCTGAAGTGGACAATTTTTGCATGATTCTCAAAAGAGACTATTTCTTGTGAGTGGGCCAAATAAGCATCCTCACAATCAATTGATTCAATCATTAAAGATATTTTTCTCCATTTTAAAATAAAGTGATTTTATAACAGATGTAAATGAGATGATTAGTAGAATGTAAACCCCCTTATTTGAAAACAAGAGATTGAGATTTTAAATCTTACCATTTTAGTCCCAAAAAAAACTTAGATCTAATTAATGTTTATGCAGACCATCGCTTGCCACATGCCAAGATTGAGACTAAAGCAGCTCACAACAGAAAAACAAGCAGTTGTCGACAAAAGATTTTTTTTAAAGTGGAGGAAATTAAAACATTGAAAGCGGAACTTAGAAATACCTTCATAAAAAGACGAAGAAACAGATACTAATACCTTTAGAAATAAAAACTTGAAGTTTTAAACAGCTCCAATGAAGTCATGAGATACTAGCATCTATCATTCTTCTTCATTCCAAGGAGTCAGTTCTTCCACACATTGAATAACTCCGTAACCATTCTGTATGTTTTAAAAGAAATCACCAGACTGTATTGCCGGTTAAAGCAAAAAAGTTTCAACAAAATAAACAACTTTTTGAATGAAAGGAAAAAAGAGCGTGGAATCAAATACCATAAATACAGAGGACACAGTATGAAGTTCAAAGGTCATAGTTTTTTCGGCCTACATTTCGTTCAAATCATTCATTACAATTATCCTTGCTAATAAGGATGCTCTCCTCAGGTACAAAATATCTTTAAAGAAGCGCATACATTCACCTTCATCGTATTCGTCAGGTAGATGAATTTCCATTCTTTCAAGAAAGGGCATGCTCTGAAGCAAGCAACTTATTACTGCAATTTCCTTGTAGTCAAACTCAAGTATTTCTACCTTAACTTTCTTGAGGTTAAGGTGTGGAGAGGCAAGGCAGACAGGTATAGGATCCCTTGCCATCTCCTGCGGTGGAGTGACATGAATAAGTAACGGTGTTAATGTTTGTGGCATTTCTAATGGCGAATAATAACAATGATATTATACATTAAGTTGGCCAAGGTTGTGGTTAAATCTCTTACCCCTTTTACCATGATTATAGTTAACATAGTCCATAAATATGCCACTAATTAATACTAGCTCCCTAATAATAACATTAATATTTCTCATGGGATGCAGTTGACGGAGGGTCTTGAAGTTAAAGATGAGAATTCAGTAGATATTGATCGTATGGAGTAGGGTTTTTGTTATGTTGATGTTTTAAAGGTTTTGCTGCAAATTGAAGTCTGTTTTTTGCTATAATGGTGATTTAGGGCTTTTATCTTCTGGATTATATATGATCGATGTAATTTTGTATGACATCAGAATGCATACAATGCTCATATCTATTGTATTAATCTGAAAATCTGCAAAAGGGGGTGAACTAGGTGGTTATCAAGACTTGCATATTTCTAAGTAGGACTGACAATAATTTTCCATTTTGTAATGCTGAAGACAAATCAGTATTTCGTAATCTGTAACTTTTCATTTTATCTAATATATATATATAGGCTCCCATGTCTTTTATCAAAAAAAAAAACATTAATATTTCTCGATAATATTAACATTAATATTATTATCAAATCTTTTGGTATTATCATTAAAATTCATATCAGTCTATAGACACTAATATTGAACAATAATACTTGAATGATTAACATAAATATTAATTATTAATGTTATGCATATTGGTATTTTCTTATTATTATGGTCGACACTATATTTACTAGAATGCCCTCCAATAGTGAAATCTATGTTCATTATTAAAATCATTTAAGTATCACGATTAATAGATATTAGGATGTTATTAGTTTCATCATCTCGCATTAAGAATATCTCCACTATAACATTAATATCACCTGTCATTATGGATATCATAGGTACTGAGTAGTAGTATTGTTGTCACTAATAATTCGAGGTTTCATAATTTTAAGGTCATTTTTCGCTATTCAATAATGTTAAGAATGACATTGCCACTTATACAAATGTCCCCATTAAGTTTAAATTATTAAAAAAAAATTATTATAATTATTATTAATATTTTATTTTGCTATTATTACAATTATTTATATCAACATTAATATCAGTTTGATTGAAATTGATATTTATATAGATATAACCATATACTATTATCCAATATGAAACTCTTATCTTTACTTTTATTTTTTCTCTATAAGGTTATTAATATTGATGGTAATAATAATGTTAACATTTTGACTTTTGTCTTAATATTAGTATGAATATTGAACCCATGAATGCTAATACTAAATATGAATGATAACACCATTTCCAAAGAAGCTAATGTAGCCACTATATAATATTACAGTAATATCTATAATAATTCGATAATCTCTAATTTAGATTCTTATCAAATTCTACAATTAGCACTTATGTTATTCAATTTCAACAATTACTCACTCCACGCTAGATACTAAACCCATATGTCATGTTGTATAAGTGAGTGGGGGCTTAATTTTTAGGAAGAGAATAAAATTCATTTTAATGGTTTTTCCCACGTCCATTCAAAACTCCCATGATACAAGCTTAATTGTTGAGATTTTAATTAGTTTACTTAAATCAATCTGCAATTTAGCATAGAAGATAAACTCTTTTTAACAAAACTTCTCGTCCATTTTAAACCAAGTGGCCTGCATGCCACTTATCACGTGGCTTGGGGAATGGCATTAGTTTAATTTTATAAAATGCGAATCCGCCCTAAAGATTGGGCGTCTTCAGAAACCCTATCTATTTTCCTTTACCTGTTTGCTTTGTTTACCATTTGTTGCATATGTGCAGGGAAACAAATGGAGACAGGGGATGAGGTTTGAGGTAGAGGCAACCTTTCCCAAGGAATCATTCATTGTTACAATAGCTTATCTTGAAGCTAAGAGTGGGAGGGATGGAGATGACCTCCATTGAGGAGGTCGTGGCCTCCACAGAGGGTCGCGACTCTCTCAATGGGGCTGCACCCTCTAAGATCAAAGATTTAAAATGTGTACGAAGGTTTATAAGTATTGTAAATTTATTTTCCTACATGCCAAATTTGTTGCTCCTAATTATCTTTTTTTTATGGTTTAATGCTCCCATTTATTCATGTGCAGATCAATAATGCAACGATGGTTTGGGCAGAATGTTTACATTTGTTTTATTTTGCTCTGTAATTGCAAGCACAAAAAAAGGGGGTGTGGGGGTTGAACTCCCATAGGGTGGGCTGACCTCTTTGGAGGAGGTCGTGTTGAGCACTTAGGCTATGCCTCTCTTTTTTTTTTTGACATTATTATTATATATATATTTTTTTAAGAATAGACCTCACTTTCTTATTTTTGTTTGCATGAAACAAAGGGAGGAATATGTTTCTTTCCAAATTGAAATGAGATTCGAGACAAGATAGCACTATACTATTTTGCCATGGCGGCAGGGTTTGTGGGAGTATTTTACTACTACTATATGTATATATATATTTTGTTTATATTGATTCCTCATGAAACTATGTCATATATCTAATCGAATCTAAACTTCATTCCCAAATAGAAACTCTAAATTAATATCTACTTCACATTATAAACTTTCTAAAGTGTTAATAAAACAAGGAATAAACCAGTAAATATAATTTCAAGCATTATTGGTATACCCATTACTAGCAGGTTCATTTCCTTCAAATTTTTTTTTGTTGCAGAAAATAACAAAGTATGAAATCACTAATATCTCCTTGGTTGTTTACTTAATGATTTACTATGCTATAAAAGCAAGGAGAGACTCCATTTAGCATCTTAAATTTAGACTAGCAACCGTTACAAGTCTTGCAATCTCTTTATAAAGTATTTGCATTTTCTATACAAGGAAAATAACCAAATACAAGATCAAACCCTGACCTAGTTTACATTGTAATTTCCTTCGCTATCACAGTATAGGCTCAACATTTTGCAGGACAAGTAACTCATCCATATGCAATTCACTGGAACTCATTGTACTATTAAACAAAAATTTCATAATAAAAAGGTTTGCATTCCAATTTTTTAAAGTTCTATAGAACTTCCTTTCATTACATCATTTGTTTCTATGGAACTTGTACACAGGAAATAATAACCACCTATAACATCTACAACTCCAGTTTTTTTATACTCAAGCACAATTGGTATTACAACAATGTTCATCTTTTGCATGGAAATGACAGGGTGGGAGAATAAACAACATTTTGTTGCACAAGAAGACCTCCTTTCCAAGTATAATTTTTGCACACCCACATAAACATGACTTGCACACCAACACAAACATGGCCTCCATAACCAGTGGGAACTCTCCTCCTAACCATAGGGCTAAAAACAACCCACCCCCAAGCTAGGGGAAACACCAAGGTGAAAGGCCTATTACATAGCCACCACTAATACAATATGACACACACACACACATTACAACTACATTTTCAGTCTTCCCAAATACATTACAGCAGATATTTTTGTTGGAACACAACAATCTACTAAGAGTGGGGTGAATCAGTAGATCTTAAAATTTTAACCCTTAAACACTTTGTGCAAATTAATTCTCTAAATCCTTAATGTGCAGATTGAAGCTTAACATGCAAATACATGAATATGCACACACACAAGCATCACATAACATAATATGTACATGGAAAATCTAAGATGGAAAAAACCACGATGAGAAATGTTGTTGGGAGCTACTATCCTAATCCAACCTCACAATCAAATCTTCAATTACAGTGCTTTAAGAGAACCAACCCTAAGGAGACACCAATCCCCTGGTTTTAGGAGCACCCACTCCAAGGAAGCACCCACTCCCTTATCTGAGCACATACCCAAATATCTGATGGCACCCACCAACCAGATTTACAATAAGAGATATAACAATTTGATTACAGTTCTATGTTGCAAATTTCTTTACAATTGCTCAAACCAATGTTGTTGTCTCTGTAATTCCCTTCTCTACACACACGTCTCTCTCTCTTACTCTCTCTCTTTTGTTCCACACTTAGTCAAAATATGATCTTCTATTTTGTATCTTTTTCACCGACTTGTGGAGATTGCCTCGAGATTCTCACATGTGTTATGATCGTCCAGAACCTTATGTTAATTTTTTCCTTCTCAATTATTTGGGAAGCACATTTTGCATCAAGCCACACCCACATTAAATTCGAATAGACAAAATTTGCTAAGAATTGTTAATCCGATATGATCTTGATTTTTCTCAACATGATGATCTGTGTCGCTAACCTACAAATCAAATCTCCATTCATATTGGTTATTGTATTAGTTTCACCAATTAAACTTTGACCTTTGCATCGGTTACCAGTTGAAACACTCATTTACACAAACTTAGCCGTTTGAGATCTTCACATTTGAATCTAGGTTGTCGATCCTGTCCCTTTGTGCCATGATCCTTTGGCTCTCTGTTCATCTCAACATCTTTGAAACATGATTGTTAGATCAATATTATTTGAATGTGTGGCATTGATATTTACTGACTGGTGATCACTTTTATATATTTTCCTTTTGATCTCTAACGTCAATCTCCTTTAAACACCACTCACTATAGACAGGGTACACCAAGACACGTGTCCAAAGCTCGTTGTCCTGTGAGCTCTAACAACAGGCCCACTAATTCTCACCGAGATGGTGGGCTATCACCACCTATCTGCAATTGATGTCACGTTCCACTACCATTTCTCACCTTAAATCATGGTTGTTATATCTTTTCCTTTAAATTTGCATTTTTCCCTGCTATATTGTTAGCAAAATACATGGGTCCACAAAAATATAGCAGGCTAGGGGGTTGTCACCATTTGTCATCCACATCATCATTATGCAACTCACAACAACGATGTGATTTGGTCTATCGATCAATCACTAAGCGCCACCTGTCTTCGTGTCATCACCTTCCTTTGTCGCCTTTCACTTAATCTGGTCCCACCAAACTTTGTAGCAAGCATCGTCTGATCAACAACATTCAATCTCCACTATTCCCCATTGTCCCGCGGGACTTAGCTAGGACCCACCAAAAACTCAGAGGGCTAGCAGGCACCATTGATTTCCAATTTGCTTGATCTCCACCATTGATCAAGCATTATCGTTGTGTTGAAGGGACTTAAAATAACTCCTACCGATATGGTGAAGTCTCCCTAATGTAGGTCCAAATATGTGTTGCTCAGCTTAGGAAATATTAAGATCAACAAACATTAGCTCGTTTGGTCAACATAAGATGAAGGGGTTGGTCACACCCATGACTTCAAAGACATAAGTTGTAACTTATGTGACCTGCAACCTACGATAAGCAATCAACGACAAATAGAATTTTTGTTCACAACACCATGACTATAACCCTAGGGTTTAACTGGTAAACCCTAAACCTTGTCTAAGAGCACACATAAACCACTTTTGAGCTCATCTTTCAACCTTTGGACCTGCAAATTACGTTTTTGAGAAGCTCTCAGAAATCCAATGTCGAATCTGGCAATAGATTCTCATTTAAATGCTCGGAAGCCATTGTTGCAAAAAAGGTGACAATATTTTTTCAACTACGCAACATTTGAAAAATGTGTTCCTTTGCATATACAACTACTCACACACTTCCAAAACAAGATCCACATATCTCATAATCATCTTCTATCATCATGCAAACAATCTTCCTTTCATGATATCCCCTTTTGACATCAATGATAACAATATGCCAACAATCTCCCCCTTTGTCATTGATGGCAAAACTAAATGCTCAACCTGCCAATGGTCTAATAATATATGAGCTCAATTCTCCCCCTTTGACATACCTCTCTACTTTTCTCATGCTTATGAGCATTTAACACCTTCTCCCATGCTCCTACTTTGAGAATTTTCTCACCTTTCTCCCCCTTTGACATCAATGGCAAAGGGCACACTCCCCCTGAAAACATACTCCCCCTTTGACAAGTAATTCAAAGAGAAAGTGAGAATCCTTGAATCTACAACCATCAAGTCATTAAAAATTTGTAAAACAAGTTTTACTTGACTTGATCTATCCTTACTTTTCCAAGGTGAATAAAGAACCAATGAAGCTCCCCTAGATTCACGCCCTTTCACCAATGTTTAGTGATATGATGTGGGAGAAACTACTCACAATTTTTGCTTCAGATGTTCAAAGTGCTCTATAGGGAGAGGCTTGGTGAAAATGTCAGCCACCTACTCTTTTGTTAGGAAAAATGTCATGTTGACTTCCTTGTCTGTAACCTTTTCTCTAATGAAGTGTCTTTATGGATATGTTCTTTATTCTAGAGTGTATCACTAGATTCTTTGAAATGTGTATTGCACTTGAATTATCACAAAGAATAGAGATAGGTTCATTATATTCTACCTTAATGTCCTTAAGTGTCTACTTCATCCATAGGGCTTGAGTACAACATGCTACTGTTGCTACATACTCTACTTCTGCTATGGAGAGAGTGACCGATTCCTACTTTTTGCTCATCCATGACAAATTGTAGTGCCCCTCCATTCTCACCGTGGATGTGCGGGTAATTTGGCTTTAGAACTTGGAGATTAAGGTAAAATAATAGGGATATTTAAAGGTATGTGCTAATGATGTTTAACAGTTGAGGTTGCATAGTATGAATCTATGAACTAATTGCTATGATGATACTTTGATAACACTTTTGCTACTTGGGTTTCATACACATGTTATGATCGGTATATGGTTATCTTATCATGATGATTATCTTGTGACTAATCTTATCCTAATTATTATATATTTGACTATTATATGAGTTGATTTGACTGCTTGGTGTCGTTCTTATTGTTAGGTTTGGGTGAAAGGGGCAATGTCACATCACTCACTTGGGAGTACCCTGTGACGTTGTGATTCCATTTCACGGTGTGACTATTTATATGGATATGTATGCACGACCATTTTGTGTGTTGTAGGTTGCAAGTACTAGACATTGACTCCACCTGAATTGGCAATTCTGAGCATGCCTTAAACCCAATGGATCAGTTGATTGGAGATAACACTTGGTCCCCTAATCTACCCATCATCCTCGAACAAGATGAGTATCCGGTCTGTTACCCCATCAGTTGTGTTAGTTTGTCAGTTTGGTCAGTCAGTGTTGCTTGAGGTTTTGCATGTTGACCCTTGGATAGTGGTCAGGTAATCATTTTGGCATTCAGATCTATTTAATTTAAATCATTTCATAAATGTCGTTGGTTGTTTTATCCATTAAAATAAATTATTAAGAAAAACATATACTTTGATAAATAAATATATATAAATATAAATAAGTAATAGTCAATGGTAAAATAAATGCTAAAATAAATATATAATAATATGATAAATAAATAAATGTTATAAGATTGGAGTATATAATTGATTATAATTTCTAAGTAAATGTGGGCAAATGATTTCACCCATTTGTGTAAATTGGAAATCTATTGGATTTTATTGCTATGATTCTTAAATGGAATTCTTTTAATTAACTTAAAATGTAATGGAAAGATTAATTCAACAAATCGAAAGTTAATTATAAATAGTAAAAATAATATGACAAATAGAAAGGTTTTACATACAGTTCATGCAGAACATTGAACAGTTTGTCCAAAAAGAAACTTAATGTTTTTGGGGATTTTGAGAGATTTTATTGGATTTTTGGTTTGAAAAAATGAATAACCTTCTTCTTGGATATATTTTTCCTTTTGGGGAGATTTTTGGATTCAGTTTTGGCTTTTGGGGATTTCTAGAGGGACATTTTCTTGATAACCGTTGCAACAGTTTGACAAGATTTTGGGCCTCGCATGAGTTTGGACAGCCCACAATGGTATCTTTTGATGCCGATCTTAATATCATTGTTCTGTAGAATGAAGATCGGTTGTTCTAGAGAAACTACCCAAAGTTTGTTAATGGTATCTTGGGGAAGTTTTCTGGGTTGATCACTATGGGTGATGCCCACAAACGAAAGAGATCTTTGGCAGTGAATATGATCAATACTACGAAGAAAAGCCCTGGTTGTTTAAATGATATCGAGTGGCATGAACCTTATGTTTTTATTGTTGAGATCATCAATAGAACATAAAATTCTCCGAAGAGGCTAAAAGGGTGTCCATCACATAATAGCTTGATCCTGTTTGAAGGGCACATAGGGAGGGAAAGTGTGCGAGAGATAGATTTTGTGCTGAATCTTGAGGTAAGTATCATGCCATAGTTTCGGTTTTAGACTTGTGAAGCTAGTGATTTCACCATTATTCCTTCCAGTATTAGATGGAGTGTTTGTTTTGATTTTAGCAATCTGCATGTTTTGAAATACTTTCTTAATCTCATATGCAAATTAACATTTGCATTAGATGTTATATTTGAAGATTAAATTTTAAAGATTTTTTTTCAGAAAAAGGCTTGGACTATCATTCGGTCTCAAGTCATTGGGTATTTGATACACACAAAATATTTTATCTTCTAATTTTCTTTACCTATAGGTTCATCTTCGCTTGATTTAGACTTTAAAACGTAAGAACATTTCTCTAGACTCGTGGTATGAACATCACGTACCCTTATCTCTGCAATCTGAATTTTCTTGACTCATTATTTTGTCGGTTAGTATTCTTTTCTTCATCAACCAACAATGCTTTCTTCCTTTCCCTTAAGCCTTATTCAATAATCTTATGATCTTTCGATCCATTGGCGGTTGTCTCTATTAAATCTACAATCTAAATTTCTAGCCGAACTATTGGAATTCTTGCATCGACTTTAAACCATGTGATATATCTCTCTTGCTATGAGTATCTATTTTGTTGTAATGCTTAAATTTCTGCTTCCTGTCACTGTGAGGCACCATCGGTTGGACTGGCATCTGAGTAATATGGTTTAGGGTGTTTCCAAGATAGCCAACACGGGCATGGAGGTCAACCATGCACTCCTAATGATCAATTATATATGTAATGCAATAAGGGTTACTGTTGTGTGTGGTATGTGTAGCCCTCATTCTCTAAACCTGTGTGGCTACATGTGCCTAGAACACAAGCAAAGCTTATAATGTTAGAATACGTTCTAGAGTGCTTCATTTAATCAAATATTTTGAGAGCGCATGAATAAGGTGGTTACAAGCAATTTCACAACATATTATCTATCAACTAAGACAGTCATGTCCCATTCTTATTTGTTATTATATTCAAGTTTTTATAGAGGCTTGATTTTGGATTAGAGTGTTGACAAAAGAAGGTAGAAACTAAGAATGGATCTATTGAAGAAATACCTATGTTTGTTGAAGCAATCTCTGTGTAAATATTTGAGTTAGGAATTTACCTTTCTTTCATAAACAAATGTGTTGGACTCCATTCTCACTCTAGAACGTGCCAAAACAATCTTTATTTTTGCAACAAACCCTAGACCAGACACGTTGAAGCTTGATTTGTAATGGGATAGACAAATCATGGTTAGGTTATATAATTTGACGATTACATTTGATGCCTATCCTGCAATATTTGCAGGAATCAAGTAATTTGTTGGTTGAGTTTATCCTCCATAGAAGCTAGCACATGATTAGTGTTTGAATCTAGAACATTTCGTTTGTGCATTTAATTTTGCAATACCAATGAGCCTCATCAAAATATCTAGACTTGTATTCAGCTCTATGTACAGCCCGCAACTGACTTGTGGACTTTTCTTCTTGCCTTCTTCATTGATGAAATCCCCTTCCCTACTTCGCCTTTGAATCAAACCCAAAATAGTATCTAACTTATTTGAGAAATCAATTGAACATTCATTGAATAGATTTTGTAATGGGTGTGCTTGTGCGCATTAACATACCTAAGTGTTTAGATTAATTCATGAAATTTATTTAGAATGATATAATTTACACCATCAGCACTTATAGGACTCTCTGGCGTCTTCAATTATTTATCATCTAATTTCAAGTTGCGCTTAATTCTGATAGTTGTGACTGTAGTAATATAATTATTGTTGTTTGTAGTATAATTTGGGTACTTGTGATTTGGACTCTCTAACATAATCTTTCCGCGAGCTATGGTTGGAATAAAATGAAATCAAGTACATTTATTTGGGAGAATGTTGTGTCTACAGCTTCTTGAATCTTTTCTATATTAGTAATCTCCTATTGTTTTATGTTCCTTTTCTCAGTCATTCCGCTCATGTCATTGTAAAGGTAGTTATGGGGTTTAGGTAAGTTTCTTATATCAAAACCCTTACCTAAAATTTATAAGCAAAATGTTTAATACATATATACATTATATTATATTTTGGATAATAGAAAAATAATGTTTTGATATGTGAAAGATTGGATGATAAGTGGAGAGAAATAAAAAGGGTTATTTTAATAAAAGATTTCAATTGGAGAGAGCTATTATTAAAATGAATATTCATATTATTATAGGTAAATAAACCAAGTGATTAACTAAGTAAATTGATTTATTTCACAAATAGGTAATTGGCAATTAGGGGATTGTAAATATTGAATGAGGGTAAAGTACAGGGATTGATTATTTAGTTTATATGATTCTGGATTAAAGGATAAATAATTTTAATTGGATTGTTATTGTTAAATTGAGCACTTAATTGTTATAGATAAGGGAATTGGGTAATTATTATTAAATTGAGTATTTTATTTGTTGCAGATAACTGGATTGTGTATTTACTTAAAGTGAATCGATTTACTTCGTTTTAGCTAGCTGAAAGTTAGGGTTCACTAAAGGAGATAGATGAATCTATATTTACATAGTTCGTTCACTTAAAGGTTAAATGATAAAGTTAATTAGGTTATGTTGTGTTGGAAATAATACCTTGATTAATTGTTATATCTTTACGATAGGAAAAATGACTAGATTTATAGTTGTCCCTCGTGATGATAATTCATAAGTTAGTTTTGTGAGCATTATCATGATGTGGATTATTTGATTGAATGATTTGTAGACTAATTAGTAACTATACAAATATTGGTGTAATTAGATTCTAAATTACATTAAATTGTTATGTTTCATTATATGAGATGTGAATGTATCCATGGCTATGATTACTTAATTGTGTTTTGATTATCTGTTAGTGTTTATGTAATTGTTATCAATGGGAGTCATCTATGTAAAGTATGCGCCATCAGGAGATGTGTTTGTATGTTGGTATCCAGAGGCCTAGGAGGGTATATTTGTATGAATGGACTTTATGATTATCTTACTTTGGAAGTGGTTTGGCAATGTTATGTGTTTTGTGCAAGATGGTCAATGCCTTGCATTGTGTATTGATTCTTATGATTGTGATAAGTGTGCAAGAAGGTCAATGCCTTGCACTGTGTATGGATTCATGTGAATTATTTTAACTATGCAAGTATGGATTCATGTGAATTATTTTAACTATGCAAGATGGTAAATTCCTTGCTTGATATGTAGGGTTTACAAGTTGCAAGTAGGGGGAGTGGCTCTCAATGGGGGTCGAAACCCAAAGTGGTGTCTAGGATAACTCATTTGAGGGTTTCTTAATCCAGTGATAACCTTAATAATGAATTAGGGGAGAGGGTAGATTTCACATTAATCAAGATAAAGTTATGCCTCACTCATGGATCAAGTGCTTGTTTAGGCTTGAAATGAGACGGGAAGGCCTAGAATGGAAAGATCAATTGTCTTGTCCTCATGAAAGGTAAGTTGATTCTGCATGAGTTTGTAAGGGGATCGGGGATTAGTAGAGGCTGCAAGGATAACCCAGGATGGGGGTCGAGGCCTAGGAAGATATGCCAGAATAACTCATATCAAACTATGTGATGACTTTCCTCCCTATTGTAGTCTAGCATTCCCTAGTTGTACTTTCTCTCCTCTTGTTTGTGTGCCTCTGGAAGTGAAGTCAGTGTTGTATGATATGTTGGTTTTGTTAGAAGTTTCGTGTTGGAGCCATGTACTGCCCTTCATATGTCAGCCTGTTGCTTTCCTAGCGTCTATTTGTAGTGGGACCTCATGTTATCTCCTAGCACGGGGGTGGACCTTAATTAGGGTTCCACATGGTCGGGAGGTTGGTTCTTTTTCTTTCCTCCATTGGGTATCCTTACTGCATGTTCGTGTGCGTGGAAATTGTTCATTATGTTGTGGACTCCAGATCTTGTTCCAAAATGAGGAGACAAAATTTTGTGTATATGTATTGGATTGTATACCAGTTGTATCTCTTACTGTAATCTGATGTATTATTCCCACATGTATTAGGGAAGCATTGTTGAAAGATATTGTAATGATGTAATAATTATTGATGATCTTTCTTGTAAAGGGTACTATGATGTAATGCATCTTTCATATGATAGTTAATTAGAAAATGATCTTTGATGTTTGATTATCATATGTCTCATTGTGGAAGTGAATAATGTAGAATCATTTAATGTGGTGCTTTAAAATGAACCTTGCATGTTTTAACGTTCTTGTAATCTTGATTTGTGAGTAGCGTAGTTGAGGAACCTTAGAGGACTTAGGAATAGTTTACCATGTTATTTTATGCATTCTATTGTTGCTTTAAAAAAAAATTTATTCCATTGATTTTTCATAGTTAGTGTTTTCCTCTGGGGTTCCTTGGTGGGGGCGTTACACCCGGTATCAGAGCTAGGTTCATGCATTGGGTACTCTGGATATGTATGAGCCCATCATGTTGTCCTAGTTGCTTAGACTCTAGAGATTATGTTTTTTCCCTTTTGTCATCCTCGCCTAACAACATGAGATTTGTTCTTTGGTGGTGTTTGTCCAATGGTGCAGAAGACCGGTTGAAAGGATAGGACCCATAGTGTATTGTGTAATGCACTGATATTCTTTCTATTTGGGATGCATTATGGACCCTTGTGTAGCCTTGTGATATGATTTCCAGTGATGTGAATTTGTGTGTGTATGTGAATAATGTATGTTAAATCATGAATATAGTACTTATGAAATGATAAATTGTGTTTCCATGCTTCTAAAAAGGTGTAAAATCATGATCTTGTGTTGAATATGTTATGGGATTTAGTGTTGTATAATGAAAGAAGTGAAATGTCTTGTTTGTAAATGATGGAAATCTAATGAAAAATGTGTGCTTTGTGTGCATGATTATGATGTGTTTTATGGAAGTGTAGTATTCTGAAGTAATGAACCAGCTTTGATGTTGGTACTAATATGTTATGTTTCCACCCTAGTTTGTAACTTCCAGGAGTAAGTCAAGTTTTAGGGGAGAGGATGTAGTGCCCCTCCATTATCACCGTGGATGTGCAGGTAGTTTGGCTTTGGAACTTGGAGATGAAGGTAAAATAATAGGAATATTTAAAGGTATGTGCTAATGATGTTTAACAGTTGAGGTTGCATAGTTTGAATCTATGGACTAATTGTTATGATGATACTTTGATAACACTTCTAATACTTGGGTTTCATGCACATGTTATGATTGGTATATGGTTATCTTATCATGATGATTATCTTGTGACTAATCTTATCCTGATTGTTATGTATTTGACTGCTATATGAGTTGATTTGATTGCTTGGTGTCGTTCTTACTGTTGGGTTTGGGTGAAGGGGATAGTGTCACATCACTCACTTGTGAGTACCCTATGACATTGTGATTCCCTTCCACGGTGTGACTATTTATATGGATATGTATGCACAATTGTTTTGTGTGTTGCAGGTTGTAGGTACTAGGCATCGACTCCACCTGAATTGGCAGGTCTGAGCGTGCCTTAAATCCAATGGATTAGTTGATCGGAAATAACACTTGGTCCCCTACTCTAGCCATCATCCTCAAAGAGGATGAGTATCTGGTTTGTTACCCCATTAGTTGTGTCAATTTTTAAGTTTGGTCAGTCGGTGTTGCTTGAGGTTTTGCGTGTTGACCCCTGGATAGTGGTCAGGTAATCATTTTGGCATTCAGTTCTATTTAATTTAAATTATTTGATAAATGTCATTGGTTGTTTTATGCATTAAAATAAATTATTAATAAAAAGGTATACTTTGATAAATAAATATATATAAATATAATTAAGTAATAGTCAATAGTAAAATAGTGTGCGGTTGGGGGGTGGCCCTCTAGGATGGTAGAGGGCTTTTGTCAGATAAAGATGAGTGGCATCCACAAAGGGGAGTCTAGTGCTAAGATGGAAGCTGGAGCAAAGGGTTGGTGATGACATCCAAGGAGAGTACTTGAATTGATGGTTGATAGTTTGAGATCATTTTTAATGATGGCCTCGCATACAAAGTCGGGTTTGTAGGACAACATCGCTGATGCAAGGACAACTTGTCTTGCCTTGAAAATATTCCTCACTCATGTGTCGATAGAGTTGATGGGCATATGTGGGCTTTATTAATGTGTGGAGGTGATGGTTTGTGCAGTGTAGTAAAGTTTTTGATGTTGATGCTTAGTTAATGGTGGTGGGTTGGTTGGTGGCTTGGGCACGGCTTCAGGAGTTATCTTTGGGAGACAATGGTCGAGTGCTCGAAGTTTATTATTGTAGTTTTGGTGGAGGGGTTGTTCTAGTTTGGAGCAGAACCCCTAATTTCCCTATTTGCGACGTCGAGGTAGGTTGCATTTCAAGAGATAAAAGACGAGAGGTTGAAGCGAATTTTTCTCAACATTGATCCTCTCACAGTTGTGGCGGTCAAGATTATTCTGGGTGTTGGTCACCTTATGCGCAATGAGTATGGGAGGGACAATGCGCATATTTCCTCACAATTTTTGGCCTCTTTACTCAACATCCAAGTTCCCAAGACGGAGGCAAAGAAGCTGTTGGTGAAGCTGTTCAGGAAGGATTTGGTAGGTGGTGTGGAGGACGTTTTGAAGGCGACAATTTTAGGCACCGGGATCCCGCATCCAGTTGATTTGGAGCTCTCACGAAAAACCGATGAGGTAGTTAAGTTTTATCCCTTCCTCTTGGACCTGAGTGGGGTCGCTCTCATGCATCACCGAATGATTGTTGTTGTTGTAGTGGAATACCTAAAGAAATTGCTAGGGTTAATGGTGGTCAGAGGCTTCAAATGGGTCAAGGACTTCAAGTCCTTTGCGAATCTTAATGGGTTTCTGTAATTTGGTTGGTTTCTGCTTTTTATCAGTAATAGCTTTAGTCTGGTAGTGGATAGTTTGTGTCTAGGGTTTTTTGGGTTTGATAGTGGCTCTTCCAGTTTGCAATCTATTGTTATGATCATATTCTCTGTGTTGGTTAAAGGTAGTATAGTAGTCTTTGGGTTTTCTTCGAACGACTGATATTTCCTGCTTAGCAGACGATTGTAGGCTTCTTTTCTAAATTAATAAAATAATCTTACCTATAAAAAAAAAGTCAATAGTAAAATAAATAAATAATAATATGATAAAATTGGAGTAAATAATTAATTATAATTTATAAGTAAATGTGAGCAAATGATTTCAACCATTTTTGTAATTTGGAAATCTATCAAATTTTATTGCTATGGTTTTTAAATGGAATGCTTTTAACTAACTTAAAAAGTAACAGAAAAATTAAGTTAACAAATCGAAAGTTAATTATAAATAGTAAAAATAATATGACAAATAGAAAGGTTTTACATGCAATTTATGCAAAACATTGAACAGTTTGTCGAAAAATAAACTTAATGTTTTTTGGGGGATTTTGAGAGATTTTATTGGATTTTTGGTTTCGAAAAATGAATAGCCTTCTACTTGGATATATTTTTCCTTTTGGAGAGATTTTTGGATTCGATTTTGGATTTTGGGGATTTCTAGAGGAACATTTTATTGATAACCATTGCAATAGTTTGACAAGATTTTGGGCCTCACATGTGTTTAGACAACCCATAATGGTATCTTGTGATGCTGATCTTAATATTTTTGTTTTGTAGAATGAATATCAGTTGTTCTAGAGCAACTACCCACCAAAGTTTTTTAATGGTATCTTGGGGAAGTTTTTTGGGTTGATCACTATGGGTGATGCCCACAAACAAAAGCGATCTCTGGTAGTGAATATGATCAATACTACGAAGAAAAGCCCTGATTGTTTAAATGATATTGAGTGGCATGCACCTTATGTTTTTATTGCTGAAATCATCAATAGAACATAAAATTCTCTAATGAGGCTAAAAGGGCGTCCATCACACAATAGCTTGATCTTGTTTGAAGGGCACATAGGAAGGCAAAGTGTGCGAGAGATAGATTTTGTGTTGAATCTTGAGGTAAGTCTCATGCCATAGTTTTGGTTTTGGACTCATGAATCTAGTGATTTCACCATCATTCCTTCCAGTGTTAGATTGGGTGTTTGTTTCGATTTTAACAATCTGCATATTTTGAAATGTTTTCTTAATCTCGTATACAAATTAACATTTGCATTAGATGTTATATCTGAAGATCAAATTTTAAAGATTCTTTTTCAGAAAAAGGCTTGGACTATCAATCAGTCTCAAGTCATTGGGTATTTGATACGCACAAAATATTTTCTCTTCTAAGTTTCTTTACCTATAGGTTCATCTTCGCTTGATTTAAACTTTAAAATGTAAGAACATTTCTCTAGACTCATGGTATGAACATCACGTAAGAACATTTCTCTAGACTCATGGTATGAACATCACGTACCCTAATCTCTGCAATCTGAATTTGCTTGACTCATTATTTTGTTGATTACTATTCTTTTCTTCATCAACCAACAATGCTTTCTTCCTTTCCCTTAAGCCTTATTCAATAATCTTATGATCTTTCGATCCATTGGCAGTCATCTCTATTAAATTTGCAATCGATTTCTAGCCGAACTATTGGAGTTCTTGCATCGACTTTAAACCATGTGATATATCTCTCTTGCTGTGAGTATCTATTTTGTTGTAATGCCTAAATTTTTGCTTCCTGTCACTATGAGGCACCACCAGTTGGACTGGCATCTGAGTAATATGGTTTAGGGTGTTTCCAAGATAGCTGACACAAGCATGGAGGTCAACCACACACTCCTAATGATCAATTATATATGTAATGTAATAATGGTTACTGATGTGGGTGGTATGCTCAACCCTCATTCTCTAAACCTACGTGGTTGCATGCGCCTAGAACACAAGCAAAGCTTATAATGTTAGGATGTGTTCCAGAGTGCTTCATTTAATCAAAGATTTTGAGAGCGCATGAATAAGGCGATTACAAGCAATTTCACAACATATTATCTATTAACTAAGGTAGTCACGTCCCATTCTTATTTGCTATTATATTGAAGTTTTTATAGAGGCGTTGATTTTGGATTGGAGTGTTGACAAAAGAAGGTAGAAACTAAGAACGAATCTATTGAAGAAATACCTATGTTTGTTGAAGCAATCTCTGTGTAAATATTTGAGTTAGGAATTTACCTTTCTTTCATAAACAAATGTGTTGGACTCCATTCTCACTCCAGAACGTGCCAAAACAATCTTTGTTTTTGCAAAAGAACAAACCCTAGACCAGACGCGTTGAAGCTTGATTTGTAATGGGATAGACAAATCATAGTTAGGTTATATAATTTGATGATTGCATTCGATGCCTATCCTGCAATATTTGTGGGAATCAAGTAATCTATTGGTTGAGTTTATCCTCCATAGGCGCTAGCACAGGATTAGTGTTACATTTCATTCGTGCGATTAATTTTGCAATGCCAACAAGCCTCAACAAAATCTCTAGACTTGTATTTGGCTTTGTGTACAGCCTGCAACTGACTTGTGGACTTTCTTCTTGCCTTCTTCATTGACGAAAATCCCTTCCATACTTCGCCTTTGAATCAAACCCAAAATAGTATCTAACTTATTTGAGAAATCAATTGAACATTCATTGAATAGATTTTGTAATGGGTGTGCTTGTGCACATTACCATAACCTTAGTGTTTAGATTAATCCATGAAATGCATTTAGAATGATATAATTTACATAGTCAGCACTTATAGGACTCTATGATGTCTTCAATTATTTATCACCTAATTTCAAGTTGCGCTTAATTCTAATAGTTGTGACTATAGTAATCTGATTATTGTTGTTTGTAGTCTAAGTTGGGTACTTGTGATTTGGACTCTATACCATAATCTTTCCACGGGTTATGGTTGGAATAAAATGAAATCGAGTAAATTTATTTGGGAGAATGTTGTGTCTACAACTTCTTGAGTCTTTTCTATGTTAATAATCTCCTATTGTTTTATGTTCCTTTTCTCTTTCATTCCAGTCATGTCAATGTAAAGGTGGTTATGGGGTTTAGGTAAGTTTCTTAGATCAAAACCCCTACCTAAAATCGATAAGCAAAATGTTTAATACATGTTATATTATATTATATTTTGGATAATAGGAAAAAAATGTTTTGATATGTGAAAGATTAGATGATAAGTGAAGAGAAATAAAAAGGGTTATTTAATAAAAGATTTAAATTGGAGAGAGATATTATTAAAATGAATATTTATATTATTATAGGTAAATATATTGAGTGATTAACTAAGTAAATTGATTTATTTCACAAATAGGTAATTTGCAGTTAGGGGATTGTAAATATGGAATGAGGGTAAAGTATAGGGATTGATTATTTAGTTTATATGAATCTGGATTAAAGGATAAATGATTTTAATTGAATTGTTATTATTAAATTGAGCACTTGATTGTTATAGATAAGGGAATTGGGTAATTATTATTAAATTTAGTATTTAATGTGTTGCACATTACTGGATTGTGTATTTACTTAAAGTGAATCGATTTACTTCGTTTTAGCTAGTTGAAAGTTGGGGTTCGTTAAATGAGATAGATGAATCTATATTTACATAGTTTGTTCACTTAAAGGTTGAATGATAAATTTAATTAGGTTATGTTATGTTGGAAATAATACCTTGATCAATTGTTATATCTTTACAATACAAAAATTGACTAGATTTATACCTGTCCCTCGTGATGATAATTCAAAATTTAGTTTTGTGAGCATTATCATGATGTGGATTATTTGATTGAATGATTTGCGAACTAATTAGTAACTATACAAATATTAGTGTAATTAGATTCCAATTTTTTAAGTTGTTATGTTTCATTATATGAGATGTGAATGTCTCCATGGCTATGATTAATTGATTGTGTTTTGACTATTGGTTAGTGTTTATGTAATTGTTATCAATGGGATTCATCTGTGTAAAGTATGTGCCATCGAGAGATGTGTTAGTATGCTGGTATCTAGAGGTCTAGGAGGGTATATTGGTATGAATGGACTTTATGATTATTTCACTTTGGAAGTGGTTTGGCAATGTTTTGTGTTGTGTGCAAGATGGTCAATGCCTTGCACTGTGTATTGATTCTTATGATTGTGATAAGTGTGTAAGAAGGTCAATGACTTACACTGTGTATGGATTCATGTGAATTATGTTAAGTATGCAAGATGTTAAATGCCTTGCTTGATGTGTAGGGTTTACTAGTTGCAAGTAAGGGGATTGGCTCTCAATGGGGGTCAGAACCTAAAGTGGTGTCTAGGATAACCCATTCGAGGGTTTGTTAATCCAGTGATAACCTTAATAATGAATTAGGGGTAAGGGTAAATTTCACATTAATCAAGATAAAGTTATGCCTCACTCATGGCTCAAGTGCTCGTTTAGGCTTGAGATGAGACGGGAAGGCCTGGAATGGTAAGATCAATTGTCTTGTCCTCATGAAAGGTACATTGATTCTGCATGAGTTTGTATGGGGGTCGGGGATTGGTAGAGGCTACCAGAATAACTGAGGATGGGAGACGAGGCCTAGGAAGATCTTCCAGGATAACCCATATCAAGTTATGTGATGACAGTCCTCCCTATTGCAGATTAGCATTCCCTAGCTGTACTTTCTCTCCTATTGTGTGTGTGCCTCTGGAAGTGAAGTCAGTGTTGTATGAGATGTTTATTTTGTTAGCAATGTCGTGTTGGAGCCATGTATTGCCCTTGGTATGTCAACCTATTTCTTTTCTGATTGTTTGTCTGTAGTGGGACCTTGTGATATCTCCTAGCACAGGGGGTGGACCTTAGGGCTCCACATGGTTGGGAGGTTGGTGCTTTTTTTCCTCCATTGAGTATCTTGTTGCATGTTCGTGTGCATGGAAATTGTTCATTATGTTGTGGACTCCAGATCCTGTTCCAAATTGAGGAGACAAACTTTTATGTATATGTATTGGATTGTATACCATTTGTATCTATTACTATAATCTGATGTATTCTTCCCACATGTATTAAGGAAGCATTGTTGAAAGATATTGTAATGATGTAACAATTATTGATGATCTTTCTTGTAAAGGGTACTATGATGTAATGCATCTTTCATATGCTATTTATTTAGAAAATGATCTTTGATGTTTGATTATCAGATGTCTCGTTGTGGAAGTGAATAATGTAGAATCATTTAATGTGGTACTTTAAAATGAACCTTGCATGTTTTAATGTTCTTGTAATCTTGATTTATGAGTAGTGCAGTCGAGGAACCTTAGAGGACTTAGGAATAGTTTAGCATGTTATGTTATGCATTCTACTGTTGCTTTAAAAAAATAAATTAATGATTCCATTAATTTTTCATAGTTAGTTTTGTCCTCTGGGGTTCCTTAGCGGGGGTGTTACAACACAAGTTTGTCTCCCAAGAAAAATGCACCACCACTATGCTCTTCCAATCATCCACACTTCCTACCCAATTTATATTTGTATATTTTGTTAGAGTAAAATATTTTCTCTTGGGATACCATAGTCCATAGTCAACAGTACTTTTGATGTACCTAAAAATTCTCCTTACTGCGTTGACATGAGACTTTTTTGGTGTAACCTGAAATCTTGCTACCATACACACTGCTTTCATTATATCAAGTATTCATGCAATTAGGTACAGTATGCTTCTGATTATTGACCTGTACATAGTCTTATTTGCATCTAGTGATTCATCTGATTCGCTCAACTTACAACTATTTATCATGGGGATACTAACTGGTTTGCTATCCTCCATACCAAACTTCTCGAGCATTTCCTTAGCATACTTAGTTTGAGATATAAATATCCCATTTTTTATTTGTGCTATTTGTAAACCAAGGAAAAATGACAACTCTCCTAACATTGACATCTCAAATTCATCTTGCATGTGTGTAGCAAATATTTCACACATTTTATCATTGCTACCTCTGAATATGATGTCATCTACATACACAACAACAATAATCATGTGCTCACCTTCTGATTTGAAATACAAATTACTGTCTACACATCCCTTTTTGAATCCTTGTTGCAAGTACTAGTCTAATCTGTAATACCAAGCTCTTGGTTCTTGCTTTAGACCATACAACGCTTTCCTCAATCTGCATACTTATTCATCATCCTCTGAGAGCTAAAAACCATCTGGTTGTTCTATGTAGACTTCCTCTCTAGGTTTCCATTCAAAAATGTAGATTTTTCATCCATCTAATATACCATAAATCCTTTATATACTGAAAATGCAAGAAACATTCTAATTGCTTCTAATCTTGCCACTAGTGCAAATGTTTCTTTAAAATCAATGCCTTCAACTTGTGCATATCCCTTGCAAACTAGTCTTGCTTTATTCCTTACCACAATTACTTCTTCATTGAGATTGTTTCTAAATACCCATTTAGTGCCTATTACATTTTTTCTTGGTGGTCTAGGAACCAATTCCCATGTTTTGTTCTTTTCAATCTAATGTAGTTCTTCCTCCATGGTCTTCATCTAGCTCTCATCCTTGTTGGCTTCAATAAAGTTATTTGGATCAATTTGAGATAGGAGCGCAAAATTTACCTGCTCCTTATTCCTTGCCAGTCTTCCCCTAGTCTAAACTCCTTCATTTTTGTCCCCAATTATTTGATCTGCTGGGTGATCTTTTTGCACATACTTTGCAAGTGCCTTCTCAACTTCTTCTTCAAATTGTTTTTCATTATTAGCAATATTTTCTTCAAAGTCTGAATCATCTTCAATTTCTTGTCTATCTAATTTGATATGCTTTATGCTCTCATCAATCTTGACATTAATTCTTTCTACCATCTTGTTCAACCTTTAGTTATAGCATTTGTAGGCTTTACTTTAGGTGGAATATCCTAGAAATATTTCTTCATCACTCCTTGACTCAAAACTTCCCATGTTTTCATCTTCTCTTTTGATATAGCACTTGTTGCTAAATATGTTAAAATATTTAACAAAATTTGGTCTACCATACCATAGTTCATAGGGTGTGTTGTCACCATGAGCTCTTATTTGAACTCTATTCAAAATATAAACTATAGTATGAACTTCCTCCCTCCAAAACATATCTGCTAACTCGGCCTCATTTAACATTGTCCTGGCCATTTCCTTCACCACTCTATTCTTTCTTTCTACAACTCCATTTTGTTGTGGAGTTCTTGACATAGAGTATTGTCTTTTGATTCCATATGCCTCACAGTATTCAACAAATTCACTTGATGTGAATTCTCCCCCTCTATCTAACCTTAAGCATTTGATTCTTCTACCTATCTCCTTTTCAACCATTTTCCTAAATATTGTGAATCTTTCAAATGGTTGTGACTTGTCTTTTAGAAAGGTTACCCATGTCATTCTTGTGTAATAATCTATTATCAACATGAAGTATCTTTCTCCTTTCAGACCTCTTGTCCTTGTAGGACCACATAAATCAGTATGGTCCAACTATAAAGGCTTAGTTGTTGAGTATTCCTTGGTTAGAAAACTAGCCTTTGTTTGTTTTCCCTGCTAGCATTCTTTGAATATAATATTTGCAAGCTTTTTTATTTTAGGCATGTGTCTTACCAGACCCCTTGAGTTTACTTTCACCAAATTATCAAAATTTACATGCCCTAATCTTCTATGCCACAACTAGCTCTCATCAACTTGCCCTATCACACAACTCTGACCTTTTACTTCACAAAGATTGTTATTAGTTTGTAATCCTTGTGCAATTGTTTTCCCATTTCTTCTTATCTTACATCATTCTAAATCAAATGCGACATTGTAGCCATTGTCACACATTTGGCTCACACTTAACAGGTTGTGCTTTAGTCCCTCAACATACAAGACATCTTTTGTGGGATTTTCGCCATCTAGACTCAATATGTTTTTCCCACATATTTTAACTACTGTATTGTCACCCAAAATCACAGATCCACGATTGCATTTCTTGAGTTTGATAAACTTTCTTTTGTCTCCAGTCATATGCTTTGAGCAACCACTATCTATTAACCATAAATTTTTTTTCTTTGCATGCAGTGTTTTTTAGGAAATCATAGATTGAGTGGAACTCTGCTCTTTCTCCTTCCACACCTTCTTAGGTTTCTTTTCAAATTTCTCTTCCTCTTTTTCAAGAACCTTAGTTCCCTTTTTCAATTTGGGAGCTATGATTTTATTATAACTTCTCAAATTGAACATTTGGTCTTATAAATTTTGTTCTACAGTTTATAGCTACATTACCAAAATTATTGTAGTTGTAATAGATTATATCTATATGGACATCAAAGGAGAAAAAGAGTTATTTCTTACAAATTTTGTACTCCTTTTAGGGGCTACTCTACACTCTCTAGCCATATGACCAAATTGATTACAAGAATAGCAATAACCATAGAAGTATGATGAACACCTAGTCATAGTGTTTCCTTGAGTTGGATGAGGTGGTCTTCTTTGTCTTGGCATCCTTGGATCATGCACTCTTGTAAATCCATCAGAATTCATTCTTGTTATGTTATGCTTCTTCTTTTTTTGATCAAGGACTGACTGGTTGTCCTTATTGTCAGATACATACTTCTTTTCTTCCTTAGTTTTCTCAACTTTTGCAAGTTTCTCTTTGAGTTCACTCCCTTTGCAATCACTTTCATTGACAGACTTAGAATTTTCTTCTACCCTATATATTTCATATAATTTTGTAGAAGTGTCTATGAATGTGCTCTTACCTTTCTCAAGGCCTAGACTAGATTTTTCTTTGCTAGAGGGCTTTTGTGTTCTTAATAGCTCATCCAAAATTTATGAGCCACCTTTTAACTTCAATCCTTTTTCAACATGCTCCTTAGCTTTCTCCAAATCCTTTCTCAAGGCAACTACTTCTACCTCAAGCTTCATGCATCTATCCATTTCATATTCTAATTTGGATTTCATCACTTCTTCCATTATTTTGGCTTCCTCCACTTGAAGTTCCAGACTTACTACCATCTAATTAGATTTCTCAAGATCTTTGGTTAGCTTGTATAACTCTTTTTGTGCAAGCTTCTTTTGGTGCTTATCTCTTTTCAATTTCTCAATCTCATCTCTAAGATAATCTATCTCATCTAGGGCACATATGAGTTCTCCTTCCAGGTTAAACTCTCCTTCTTCTTCACCTTCTTCACCAATATTTTCAACCTTTCCATCCTTCTGTTCCTCAAACTCTTTTTCCATGAAAAAGAATTAATTTTCTTTTACAATAAAGGAACAATATTGCTCATCATCTAAGCTATTAAAATCATTTGATACATCACTACCCTCCTGGATGTATAGACTTTTCTTTTTGTTTTGAATACTTCTTCTATTAGGATAGTAGGGTTTCTTCATTTTAGTATCCACTTCTTGCTCAGAGTTTCCTTTCTTGTTGTATGGACATTTAGCAGCAAAATGACCCACTTTTCCACATTCAAAACATTTAAAGGGCAACTTACCTTTGTACTTACCAGATCCTCTTCTAAGTCTCTTGATGAAATTTTCCTCTTCTTCATCAATCTCATCTTTCCTAGATGTGGTAGTCTCAACCTTGTCTCTCTTAGGAGATACATCCTTCTCCTTATTGGCAACCTTGAAAGCAACTTCCTTCCTGGATGGTTTTGCATCTCCCATCCTCATTTCATATGAAGTGAATATACCATGCAACTCATCAAGAGTGAGTTTGTCTATTTCTCTTCCTTCCTTTATTGTAGAGATCTTGGGATCATATTTGTTTATAATTGACCTTAGAACTTTTTGTACAATGAAATTTTATTTCACTTCTTCTTCGTACCCCCTAATAGAGTTTACTATATCTTCAACTCTTAGAAGATAATATTCAATCTCTCCTCTTCAATCATCTTCAAGCCTTCAAATCAATCTCTGAGCACTTGTAGCTTTGCCAAATTTACCTCATCATCTCCTTCATGGATGTTTTTTAACTTATTCCAGACATCCCATGCAGTCTTACAATGCATAATCTTGTCACACACAAATCTAGAAAAACTGTAGATAATGGCATGCCTTGATATTTCATTTTTCTCATAGTCCTTTTTCCTTATAGCATCAGTGGGAGGAGTGGGAGAAATGAAATAGTTGATATTGATAGAAATCCAAACATCAAATCATAGAGATCACAAATATGCCTTCATTTCATGGCTCCAAAAAGCATAATATTTTCCATCAAACTGAGGTGCCCTGTTTGTAGAAAAAACTTCCTGATAGTTCATTGTGTTCATATTTCCTAAATCTAGTCGAGCTAATTAAGCTTCACCTAGGGAACCTAGTGCTCTAATACCAATTGTTGAAACACAACAATCTACTTAGTGGGGGGATGAATCAGTA
Organism: Sequoiadendron giganteum; assembly: GCA_007115665.2. NCBI lineage: Eukaryota > Viridiplantae > Streptophyta > Pinopsida > Cupressales > Cupressaceae > Sequoiadendron > Sequoiadendron giganteum. The sequence goes on from CM021106.1 coordinate 475,988,342, forward strand.
GATCTTAAAATTTTAACCCTTAAAAACTTTATGCAGATTAATTATCTAAACCCTTAATGTGTGGATTGAGGCTTAACATGCAAAAAAAAGCATCACATAACACAAGATGTACATGGAAAACCCAAGATGGGAAAAGCCATGGTGAGAAATGCTACTAGGAGCTACTGTCCTAATCCAGCCTCATAATCAAATCTTCAATGACAATGCTTTAAGTGCACCAACCCTAAGGAGACACCAATCCCTTTGTTTTAGGAGCACCCACTCCAAGGAAGCACCCACTACCTAATTTGAGCACCTACCCAGGTATTTGATGGCACCCACCAATCAGATTTGCAATAAGAGAATAAAAATTTGATTACAATTCTATGTTGCAACTACTCAAACCTTTGTTGTCTCTACAATTCCCTTCTCTGCACACACTTCTCTCTCTCTCTTTTGTTCCACACTTAAGTCAAAAATCGATCTTTTGTTTTGTATCTTTTTCATCGACTTGTGGAGATTGCCTCAAGATTCTCACATGTGTTTTGATCGTCTAGAACCTTCTGCTAGGGTTTTCCTTTTTACTTCTTTAGGAATAACATTCTATATTGAGCTAGACCCACATTAAATTTGGATACAGAGAATTTTCTAAGAATAACAATATGCAAAACCCTAGAATCATATATCCATTTAATTTATTTCTTTGTTAATATGATATGATCTTGATTTCTCTTGACATGGCGATCTATGTTGCCGACCTGTAAATAAAATCTCCATTCATATTGGTCATTGTAGTAGTTGGACCAATTAAACCTATCCTTTGTGTCAGTTACCAGTCAAAACCCTCATTTACATGGACTTAGCCATTTAAGATCTTCACATTTGAATCTGGTTTGTCAATCCTATCTCTTCATGTTATGATCGTTTGTCTCTTCGTTCATCTCAACATCTTTAAAACATGATAGTTAGATCAATCTTCTTTAAACATGTGGCATTGATCTTTACTGACTAGTGAGCACCGTTAAATCTTTTCCTTTTGATCTCCACTATCGATCTCCTTTAAACATCGTTTTCCATAGATGGGGTCCACCAAGACACGCGTCCAAAGACCACTTCGCTATGAGCTCTGATAACAGGACCACTGATTTTCAGTGCATTAGCGGGCTATCACCACCTATATGTAGCTGATGTCACATTCCACTACCATCGCTCACCTTAAATCATAGTCATTAGATCTTTGCCTTTAAATCTGCACTGTTCCCTGCTATACCACTGGTGAAAGACATGGGCCCACAAAAACATAGCGGGCTAATGGGTTGTTGCCAATTTTTGTCCACATCAACATCGTGCAACTCACAACAACGATGTGAGTTGATCTATCAAGCAATCACTAGGCGTCACCTGTCTTCGTGGCATCAGCTTCCTTTATCACCTTTCAGCAATTTGGTCCCACCAAACTTTGCATCAACAACATTTAATCTCCACGGTTCCCCACTATCCCACAAGACTTAGCCGAGACCCACCAAAAACTCAAAGAGTTAGCGAGCACTGTTGATTTCCAAGGCTTGATCTCCACTATTGATCAGGCATCATCATTGTGTTGAAGGGACTTAAAATAACTCCTACCGATATGGTGAAGTCTCCTCGATGTAGGTCCAAATATTTTTCACTCAACTTAGGAAATAATAAGATCGACAAACATTAGCTCGACTGGTAAACATAAGGTGAAGGGGTCGATCATACCCATGACTTCAAAGACATAAGTTGTAACTTATGTGACCTACAACCTGCGATAGGTAGTCAACGATAAAATAGAATTTATGTTCACAACACCATGACTACAACCCTAGGGTTTAACTGATAAACCCTAAACCTTGTCTGAGAGCACACATAAACCATTTTTGAGCTCATCCTTCAACCTTTAGACCTGCAAATTATGTTTCTGAGAAGCTCTCAGAAAACCCATGTCGAATCTGGCAATAGATTCTCATTTAAATGCCCGAAAGCCATTGTTGCAAAAAAAGGTGACAACATTTTGTCAACTATGCAACATTTACAAAATGTGTTCCTTTGCATATACAACTACTCACACACTTCTAGAACAAGATCCACATCTCTCATAATCATCTTCTATCATCATGCCAACAATCTTCCTTTCATAATATCCCCTTTTGACATCAATGACAACAATATGCCAACAATTTTCACTTCATTTACACGTTTTCACACAACACAAGGTCTCTTCTCCAAGAGCCCAAAGAGGGGGAGTGGGGACATCAACAAAAAGAGGGAAGTAGCAGAATATTGTGCAAATACAACCTTGAATATCCTCATTTCTCATCCCATAACAACCACCATACTTCCACTACACAACCACCATAGCAAACCCAATCATCTCCATAGCATGCCATGTATCACATATAATTTTTTTCACACAACCCAAGCAAGTTTTCATGGATACTCATACCCTTATAACAGTCCCCTCTTATGGACATCTCATCCACTCAACCCCACACAAAATGAAACCCCCATACAATGGTGGGTTAATCCAACATGACAAACAACCCCCAAACAAACAACAAAAATATTCACAAACAAAATGCTTACACTCATTTTCATAAAATTGACACAAAAAGGGGTAATAAAACCAACCTAAAATGTCCTCAAATTGGCAATGATAAATGCAACCAATAATACATTGCTCCAAGTTTCTTCTCCCAAGCTTCCTTCAATCCTTTCAAAGTTGATAGCCAAAACTAGAATGAATGAGAGAAAACCAATGCTAAAGTATTTTCAAAAATAAAAATCCCATAAGAACCCTAATTCCTCATCTTCAATTGTGGGGGCGACAAGTTTTGCCTCCATAATTGATCACTCTTCACTCTCAACCTAGCCCTTCACACTTTTGGTGCGAGGGTTCTTTTAAGCATGCCTAAGAGTCATATGCCTTATCCTCTTTTGAATTTCGTCACTTATGAAAAAGGCTTCATAAAAGGGATCCTAATGCTCAAAAACTAAATTTTAAACTCATGAAATTACCCCCAAGCCCTAGTCTTATGACCTAGGGTCATGAAAACACCATAAAACATTAATGAAACACATTAAATCACATTAAAACTTGGACTTAAAATGTCACCATAATCAATTTGCACAAGAAACTGCACTAGACATAAAACAATAACTCTCACAAGCACATCACACACATTATCCACATTATATAGAAGCATGACATGTAATACCTTATCCTCTCCAATGAGTTAGGCCATTTGCACAAGAAATGTATGTATGTCACCTTGGTATTCCCCAAGTCCACTTGTCATGGACTAAACCTACACACTCAATCACAAACATTAATCTATCATCATAATAAAACGAAGCATGAAAGATACGACATGATATCTATGTATTAGAATTTAAAGAACTAAATAACTCATCACATTCATTCATCCATCCCATGACATTAGATTAATAACTAACAAAATCAATCTCCAAACATGATAGATCATAAATGCACTACATGTGAAATTTTGTCAAAATTCATCTAACCATATTAACATATTCTCATAGAACAATGATAACAAAATCATTAGATTAGTTCAATTAGTTGCATAACATGTAAAACCATATTGATAAAGATAACATACATGCATGAGATTAATATATCTATGATAACATCAGAGTATGTCAAATTCAAAATCTACGATATCAAAGCATCCATAATAAAAAACTGTCTACAAATCTCATAAGTGACAAAATCCCTAGTACTAAAAAGATAGGTCTCACAATTTCTCACCTTCATTAGGGTTTAAAATATTAATTTTTTGACTAATTATATTTATCATCAAATTTAACCAAGGTACGATTGTGCTCTTGTGTAATTATTTATTATTATACTTCTCTTAAGGTTTTTCTTACAATTGCTTGATCTTAATACCCATCCTTATTTTTTCCTTTAGGGTTACATTCCATGATTCTTTCAAGTGTATTTAATGACCTGTTTTTTAATTTATACTAACCCTTTGTGTCATTCCCATATCATTTTATCTTATTGGATTTTGTGAGCTATGTATATGCCAAAATACCATTTATCTCATTCTTTTGCAAAGGATTCACACATGAATCCTCACATGGCTCAATCTACTAAAAATGGTGTGCCTAATGATGTCCTCTTAAGTACCATCATTAATTTCATTGTTAAGCATGAAAATGAAGATTATAATTGTGAAGAACATGTGGCTCAACAATAACTCGCTAATTTAGCTAATATTGGAAGTATTACATAATTGACAAATATGATCCATAACTTTCTCATTAACAAACCATTTGGGTTACAGATCTTACAAGTCATCAACATGAAGGTTTCTCTTCCTAGCTCTTTGAATAGTGCATCTACCATCCCTCCTCCATCCAAGGTCATGCCTTCTTCTACCATTATCCCTTCTTGTGGTGTTTCGTCCTCTACTTTCCATGTGATTTTGTTCTACAATGTGGCCTACCCCCTAAATTTAATCCTCTCACCATAACCACATCTCATATATATAATTTTTCACAACCACCTCTCCTTCTCAACCAAATACCACTACACTTATCACCTCCATAATACCTACCTCTTCCATAGCTCCTACATCTTCCATTATACCTAACACATCAATTATTCCCACTAGTGCTATCCCTACTTGGACCACTGCATCTGAATCCATTATAGTTATTCCACATTTTGTTTGTCCTTCTCTCCGTATGTACTCACCTCATTACATTTATTTATCTATTCCTATTGACACCTAAAATCTATCTCTATATTTTAACCTAACATCACCTACATTCTATCCCTAATCCCACATCACTCCCACATAAATAAATTAGTTAATTAATTAGCTTAACCATCTCCTGCTAGGTAATTATATAAATTATATTTAATTAATTAGCTTTCTCTAGCATTAGTTAATTAGATGCGTTTATTTAATTAGCTAAGATAATTATATTTATTTATATATTAGCTTTAAGATAACTAAACAATGTAATTTGGGGAAAGCAAAAAGGCTAAGAATAAAAGGATTATTGATTCTATAAGGGATTTTGATAGGTTCTTGTTGAGCTGTGGATAATAATGGGGTGATGTTTACTTGAGGTCTTCATGTTGTTGGTTGAAATTTCTATAGGAAAATTTTGCACAAAGTTCCATGCATCTTGTTAAGAATTATTAGTTGATGGGAATCCTTATAAGAAACTTGGTTGGGGTATGAAATAATAATCCATGAATTTGGTGTTTTGTGATTAATCAATTGTGGTTTGATTTCAAATGGGTATTAGTAATTAATCGATTGTGACATTGTTTGATCTTAAACCCATGTATGGTTTTCCTTCTATTGTATTATTTCTACCTCACTTCCCTGAGGGAAAATTTACTTGAGTGGTTATGAAAACTTGAGTTTAGGAACCAATGTCCCTTGAGAGATTAAGGTGAAAATAATTGCAAGTGATGTTGGTCCCATTTGGAAGCAGGCATGTAGGTAGTCCTTGGGTGATGAGTGCCCCTTGGCCCAAGTCAATATGGGAGGGTTAAGGGAATAGCTCCAAGATTGGGGTTGTTTTTAAGCATTCAATCGTCTATTTATCTTGAGTAGGCTTCATTTAGAAGTTGAAATATGTATTGAATTGTTGGGAACGCATCCTTTCAATTGATATATCCCCACAATATAGGTCTAAGCTTAAAAAAAGGTAACCCATTGTTATCAATATTATCTACTTGAAGGTTTTGTGGTGTTTGGATTTCTAAAATCTACTTTAATCTTGGATAAAATTCTAGAGCTTCTATCATTATGGTATAACTTGATGTGAATGTGTGAGAATGCCTATAAACTTATATTTGAAGTAAAATAATTAGAGTTTGTGTGTTGGACATTATGGCCTTGTGTCTTGGTTCAGTGACAAATATAGGAGGGTATATAACTTAGTCTCAAGACCTACTGAAGTCTATTCTTCCAAGAAATAAGAGCATCATAAACTTGGCCATGACTTGACTATGAACAAGTTATAGAAACCTACTAATTTGCATCTGTCATGTCCCCTTTCTAAAAATAATAAGTTCAAGATCATCCCTTTCTAAAAATAGTAATTTTAGGATCATCATTAAACCATCCTATTTTTTATGGGTTAATAAGATTTTCAAAGGGAAAAACAATAATTTAATATTTCAAATTGTCCTAATATTTCTTATTTTAAAGGATAACAAAATATTAAATTTATTGTTCCCAACTTTAGGGGGCATTTGAAATCTCTAAGAGATAACTAGAATTTACTATACATCCTCATTGTATATTGTGTTTTTACCCATTTTGGTCAAAGAAAGGTCTCATTGATGTACCTCAACCCAACCCCCTATTGACACATGATAAGAGAAAATCTTTACAAAATCAGCTTTTTCAAAATGCGAGCACACTTTAGAAAAGTTGAACTATGGTTGTTTTAAGAGCAATCCAAAATGCACTCATGTTATAATGCGGGAGTGTTTTGTCTTGCTCTAAAATGGTAAAAAGGTAGGACACCTGTGATCCAAGCCCACATGCTCTGTTATTCTCCTGCTTGTACATGTGATTCGATAAAAAATCATTTTTTCATGTTGTTGGGGAAAGGACATCCAATTTTTACATATTCCACCACCTTTGCATCAACTTTCCACCACATTTTTTTAGTTTTCCAACTGAGGAAAGAGGAAATAAAGGAGTTTTTACATCAAATTTGATTATATGAACTCAAATTTTCATGTTTGTAGTGTTGTAATGTTAATTATGATTGAATTGTTATAATTTAACATTATACATTGGTTAATTCTATAGTTTTTAGTAATTCTCTTAGAGTTATATAGAATTGAACGTTGAAAAGGAAGCATGTTCGTGAAAATCTCAATTTTTTGAGTACTTTGATGCAAGAAGAAAAAAATACTACACATAATTGGGTAGTTTCTGCAATCGAATCTTTGATTTTAAGGTATATCAAGTCTTTATACATGTTCTTTACATTTTCCTTCATTCTCTTATGTTTCTTTATCACTTCTTATCATACATTCTTAATACAATGTTTTAATTTTTTTATCATGTTGATTTTGGGATTAGATTTTTCTAAGTATTAAAAATTATGATTGCTCAACATACATAGCCTTAATCAAACACATTAGATTTTTCTAAGGGATTAGATGATATTTTGTTGAAATTCATATTCCATGTATCCTATAAAATTTTAAGTGCTTTATGCTCCATTTGCAATTTTTCCATGCTTCTTGTGAAATCATGTCACATACTTCAATTTTGTCAAAATTATGGGGTTCACTTCAACTTCAAAATGAAACTAATCATTAGAAACTTGTTTTCAAACCCTTTATGGTTGGGAAACAACTTCAACTTCACCCCAAACTAGAAAAAATCACTTATAGATGATCAATAATCCAAATGAAAAATTTGGTTAAGGTCTTATATGAAATGTGCAACCAAACTAACACCCTTTTATATAAAATTACATTCAAACCTAAGTAGTCAATGCTCACAAGCATCAAATAAAAATGTTGATAGGATTGAAAATAAGTGAATAAGTCCTCAAATGCTAAAAAATATTAAAAAATGAAGCCCTAGGGTATTGAAATTGTATGTATCTAAATTAGAGACCAACCTTCAAAATGTAATTATTTGATTTGCTACTTGCTAGAGCAGCTTAAATTGAATGATATGCACATTTCTAGACCTACAATATTCAAGTTTTGTTTGGAAACAACAAATATATAGCTGTCATATGTTGTAGGAATCTCATATGGTGAATATCTAGCAAGTTTGGTGGCTAGAGATGAAAGGAAACATGCCACAAAGGCTGGACAATGCCCCACAATTTCTCTTTTTTTGGTTTGGTATTGCCTTATGATGATATAAACCAACAATAAGAGATGGAAGAGGGCAGCAATGAAGTCCTAAAAGGCTAGATCTGAATGATGAGCCATTGAAAATGTTGGTAAATGTCCAAAAATGCCTCCAAATAGAAATAAGTTTGATTAAACTTGCCCAAATTGAAGTCAAACTCTCCTCCAAGGCTAGTGCACCCAATTTAATTTATAGGTTCCTTAGTCGTTTTAGGGTTAATGTTATTATTATAAATATTTGTATTAGTAGGATGTGGTAAAGCAATATAATGAGAAACTTACACATTATAAGAAATAGATTTGATAAATAGAGCCACAATGTGACATGACATTAGGAACCATAAAAAACCTACTAATGACTCTTATAGTATTAGCAAAAATGTTTCATACTTGGGGTTACCCTACATAAAAATGAAAGCACGCAACGAGTGTGATAACCAAGCCCTTAGACATTTTGGCCCAAGGTTCCCAAGCCATATAAGGACATGGCATGACTAGTGGACCTAAATGGACTTTGTTACCTTGTCCTTTGTCTTTCCTAATTCTTCCTTTATGTTTGGAAGTGTTTTTATCTTATGCTCCTTGAGAACCCTAATTTTCAAAGATAATGCACTTTTTTGTTTTTTGTCAAACTTTATCAATGTTGACACCTCTTATGTTGGTTTGATCAATGTCCTCATGCTCTTTGTTTCCCTCTTCATGCCCTTTGTTGCCCCTCCTCATTCCTCTTTTGGACTATCATATATTGTGTCTATCATAATTTCATGACAAATTTCAGATTGGTGTAAGTTATTTATTTACTCCATAGTAATATGGTGGAACTAATATTTATCTCTTTTTCATGCTACAAATAAAATTCTTCATCATTTCATGGAAACAATCAAGGATTAAACCAACACACGAAGAGCAAGAAGTTAAGAATGCAAAGAAAAAAGAACATATGAGGGAACTTCACAAGAAGAGGAAATTGGACACGATAGAAGAAGAAATTCCAATTGAAGAGGAACATTAACCATCAACGAGAGATATGGTATTGGCTGCACAAAGGGAGTGAATGCAAAACCTTCATGCAATAAGATATTTGAATCGTGTAGTTGGAGACACATTCTCTATCTCAAGTCAAGATGGAGGGACACCATCTATCGGATCTCAAGTTGAAATTACATCATCACTCACATGTGAAGAAGGAGGTAAGCCATCATTCCCATCTCAACTTCAAGGTACATCATCTATTCCATCTCCAATCAAAGGTATGCTATCTATCCCATCTCATTTAAATATTGATGAAATTCCTAATGTTGAGGAAAATTTACGTTTAAGAACACCTCCTAGAATTTTGTGTAGAAAGCCTAAGTATTTGATTGATATTGATGAGAATATTTTTCAGCCAATGGAAGATAAGATTCCAAAATGTACTTGTAGAAGATATGCTCATAATATTTGGAGAGTGTTCTTTGAAAAATTAAATGAGACTAGAAGATGTCAACTATTTGTTGAAATGACGAGAAATCTAAAGTATAGGTCCATTATGAAGATTCTTGGGTTGAGAACATCAAAGGCTTCAAGTGAAAAATCTATCGTGAAGAATCTAATGAGTGCATATGAGAGTGTGGGTAACACCTCACGCACAAAAGATAGTAATGTCACAGACGTGTTTTACATCAACAATAGTAAGTAACCAAACGAAGAAATTTCGTCGCATTATGACAAGTCAAGCATTAAGAATAAATAGAAAAAAATTATCAAGAGCCATTGGAAGGTGCCAAAGAAATGAGGACACTGATGACAACAAATAATGAGCACTATCGGGCATACTACCCCAAAAAGATAAACCAATTCTTGAAGCATTAATATCACTAATTGAAGAATTTTGCAAGAACAACACAAGGGTATCTCTAAATCAAAGGGATGCGATAAGAAGGAGAATTGGTAGTCGAAACAGTGAGCCACATCCAAAGGATTTTTGGATATGATTCAAATGCAAGTTTTTGGTAAATTTCTAGAGATATGTTCTCAAGTTTCAAAGATAATTTGAAATGTTAAATCGATTCTATGTCAAAATCAATCACACACACACACTACTTGTTTTGATTATATGGGAAAAACAAGTTTTGAAGGGACTCAAAACCCTTTACATCACATTAGACCAAAATTATGCTATGAAAGATAAAACACATTAATGCATAAACAACAACCAACAATAAAAAACAACCAAAAAATAGCGACCCAACAGCAAGAACGCATAAACAAAAAAATTAGCACAAAGACACAAAAATCACTTCATATTCTTCATGGTATTAGCCACCTCAATCTCCTAATTATAGTGCAACTTAACCATGTCCATCAACTCTTGTTTTTCTTCTTCAAACTTCTTCCTTAGGCCCCCCCTTTTTCTAGTGCTTGGGCCTTTATCCTCCTCTTTAATAGTCTTCTTCCCCTTCCCCCTGGAAGTCTGATCCTTCTCAAGCATGTCTACAAAGTACATTTGATCCTCACATAGTTGACTGATCTTGACAAAGAGAACCTTGAGATATTCTACGCTTTTTTTTACAAAACTATGGCTAACCTGTAGTAGCCTCTTGATGTCCTCATTCATTTCCTTGATCTTTTCCTACATTACACCAAGGAAACTTTCACACTGGGCTTTGAAATCAGAAAACGAGCATTCCAAATCCACCAACCTCTCAATGAGAAAGGCAAAGGAAGATTTATTCAGTTGGTTAGACATGTTCTCCTTCAAGCCCCTAATTTTAATGTTAACCTTGTTGAATTCCTACAACACCCATTTAGCAAGTTTAAAGGTGTAAGTAACACCAAACCAAGCCATATCCAATAGCTCATACATGGTAGTATTATCATCACTAAAATAAGAAAAATCCTTAGACAAAGGATTAATATTTAAAGGATTCAGCTTGCTAAGGTCTGGGTTCAAACCTGCATCCTCCTGCACAACCCTCTCCTCGAGGCCTCCTCACTCCCCAAATCCCCATCACCATCCACATGTGGGGAGGTCTGCCAAACAGGAGAATCCTCAATATCAACAACATTATCAATAGTGACCTTTACCTATTCTAGAACCACATTCTTACCGTTTACACCACCTTTAGACCTCGACCTTTCTATTTAGCAATCCTTTTGGAAGCCCTTCGAAGAATCCCCTCATCCACATTGTCCCTTAACTGAATGGACTACTCCTCTTCCTTACTAGACACAACAAAACCCTAGCCATGAAGTTCAACATTCTTCTTGGATGGGTTGTGGTGAGACCCACCCGAACCTAGTTCAGTATCTTCCCCACCAAATAGGGACCCATGACAATCCAACCTCTACATAACAAGCTTCTTGGTGGGTCCCTTCTTCTTCAAATTCCCATTTTTCCTTTTCTTAGAAGGGGAAGCCACGGGGGATGAGGAAACACCCATAATATTATCCTCTTCCACCTTCCATTCTTCATCACCATTAGCACTCGTCTCTGAACCAGAAGAAAAAGAGTCTTCACTAATGGCCTTTTCTTTACTCTTAACTGACTTAGTCGAGGTATGAGCTCTCACATGCTCCATGATGAGAAGAATGAGGCCTTCATGAAGAATAGGGGACCTACGATTATTTAGGTGCGCATAAACCAAAAATTCTAGGGAAGAAAGAAGAAGAAATGGAAATGACACATGCAACCCATGTCTGAAATGGTTTAGTAGAGTAAAATGATGCCCTAGAATAGTAGTAAACCAACCATCAAGAGTAACATACCGCATTAAAATTTTTGCCACACCAGCCAAGATTCGCTTAAGGGATAGTCATTTATATCCCCACAAGGGAAACTTCATCGATTTATCTCTTCCATTATATTTAAAGAACTTATCCATAGCATCTTCATTACTCTTCCTCTCTTTATAAAATTTGCATCCGTTTGTCAGCAACCTGGTAATGAATGCAGTAAAGTCTTCATTGATGATGAACTCCACACCATTTACCTTCAAATATCTATTGTTTGAGCAGCAAAAAAACTTCATAGAGGCTTTGGGGTCATGACCATGAAGCCTTTTAAAATAGGGTGTGATATGCCCATGTCTCAGAATCCTCCAAATTTTACACTTGTTTCTCCACTTATCACAAGATAGGGGCTCAATCCTGCTCCTATCTCCACCCATTTCAATTCCCAACATTAATAGATACCAGAGATGAGCCACACTTGCAAGAATACAACTGAACACGGTAATGGGAAAAAAACAACCCATAAAACATGTGGTAATCAAGAGGGCGATAATTACTTGATCACCCTGAATCACAAGCCCAAATCTAGCTATCATCTCGTAACAAAAGCTTAGCCTTTTTGGGAAGGGAAGAGTACTCCTCCCACACCTTGAAATTATTAAGGCTAGCAGCCTCATTAGTAAAACAATAAGCAAGGGAATTACCTTCCATGTAGGTATGAGTGGCATAGGTCTCATCAAAAGATCTCATCATCATGATGGAATCAACAATAAGTTGCTCGATTGTCCAGCTCAGATTTTGATTGCCAAGCAAGTAGTTCACAATGCTAAGGGAGTCCCCCTCAACCCATAATTTAGAAATACCCCTATCCATCGTAGATTTGATGTTGATGTAAGCACCTTCGGCCTTAGTCTAGTGATTAGTCTGCTTTCCTAATGGGAGTGCCACTGCACCTAAGAACCTACCATCTTCATTCCTCAACACCCCCCATAGTCTGCAGGCCCAGGATTTCCCTTGGTTGCCCCATCAAAATTAATTTTGACCCACCCCAGGGGTGGGCACTTCCACTTAGTATTTTCTCTAGAATTATTACTAGATTTAGCTAAACAAGAAGGAAGAGTAATGAACTTCCAATTAGTAACAACCAAAAGATCATAGCCAATCAGAGAGGAAGACGAAGCACCCTAGGGAGAGTCTAGAAAATTATCACTTAAGGGATTAAATTCATTGGTGTGACAGGCCCCCTCTTCCCAGTGCTTCAATCTGATGGTTTGTGTGTGCGTCGCACAAACCCTTCACATCGTTGTTTGCACTCATATCGACCAAGTCTTAACCGCGATGTGTGATTTACCCACGATGAATATTTGATGGTGTGCGTTCATGGTTGAAGATTCGATGGATATCACGCAGGTCCTTCACATCGCACTTCAAAGTTTATATCTACCCATGCATTATGTGATATGTGATAAATTTTGATCAATGACAACAATCAAACTTTTTAGATCGGACGGTGCCCACTACCCCACGACATGTTTGGTGGGTCCAAGTTTCGCCCAATAGAATAACGAACTGAGGACATGTGTCCAGTGGGACCAATATACCGACAAGATCTACTAGTGGAGCATGACGTCATGAAAGACGTGTGGAAAGGTATCGCTCAGGTGCTTCACATTGTTGTTGTGAAGCAGAATGAAGGAAGCCTTTGAGTGATGGATGATGAATGGATGCTAGTGGAATATGATATAAGTCATGAAATATGACAACCAGCCCATTGAGATATGGTGGGCCCCTTATCTTTTCCCTACGGTATAGTGGGCATGTGATATGTGTCCCAATGGGACCCAACAATAAGCGGTTGCATATGATGGAGATTAGTGGCTCAAATTTAAAGGAGGGTGATCAAATGGTGATCGCTAAGGTACTTCACATCATGGAAATGAAAAGGAATGCCCTTGACGAAGAAGCGATACATTAGAAGGGTGTGATGGATTGTCAACGGCTGAGATTGAGTGAATGTGATCAAACAGATATCGTTGCACCTCTTCACATCACGTACATAGAGTGAAGTCTCTATCGATGTAGCGATATATTATAAGGTTGTGATGGTTATGAATACAAAGTGAATGATATTAATGATGGTCATTTAAAGAATATCAATTTGACAATTATGTTTTAAAAATGGCGAGGATAATGGAGATCACTCACAATGGTGGAAAGAAAGGCTTGATCAGCAGTCCAAATTTGAAACTAAATATCTGCAACAACTAGGGGAAGATTATGGTGGCAAAACCCTCATTCAAGCAGATAGTCAACATAGTGGACAATTTTAATGAATGTAACTGCTCTAGCTACCAGGATTTATTGTGATTTTTTCATTTAGGTGGTGAATTTGATACCCCTAAAAATAGAAGATAAGATACGAAGGATATGCATTAATGAATGTAAACCCTAGATCGATTACATGCTAGAAATAGCATTGTACATAATTTGATGTCGATGGTGTGTAGCTCGATGCACAAGAAGCTTGTTGGAGAAGATTGTGGGTGAAGGAAATCCTAACAAAAATTTCCATATGATCTAGATCATGGTGTAAATCTCAAGGTAGTAATTGCAATTAGGAAGGGTGAAGTAAAAAGGAAGACAATTGAAAAATAGTCAAAGTGTTGGAATGTTCATGTAGGAGTGGGAGAATCAAGTTGCAGACAAAGAATACACTAATTTTGAACTAGTAGAACCCAAACAAAAATCAAAGGTTCCTATTTGGGTTATCATTCAAGGTGAAGTATTGAGATGTGTAGAACATGTTATGTGAGGTGCCGAGTAGAGTATAGGGTTGCAGAGAATTGGACAGTTACAAATCAAGTTGCAACATAGAATTGTGTTCAAAAGAATAATTGTATTATTTGTGTTATAAATGTGATTGGTGGGTGCCATCAAATATCTAGGTAGGTGCTTAGATTAGAGAGTGGGTGATTCCTTGGAGTGGGTGCTCCTAAAACCAAGGGATTGGTGTCTCCTTAGGGTTGGTGCCCTTAAATATTGTAATCTAAACTTTTGATTATGAGGTTGGATTAGGACTATAGATCCTAGCAGCATTTCTCACTGTGGTTTTTCCCATCTTGAGTTTTCCACGTATATTATGTGTTGCGTGATGCTTTTTATGAATGTATGCATTTTTTCAAGTTAAACTTTAATCTACACATAAAATTATAAAAGGAATTAATCTACATAGTAGGCTAAGGGCTAAATTTTAATAGATCTATTGATTCACCCCTCTCTTAGTAGATTTTTGTGTTCCAACAATTGATATCGGAGCCTAGGTTCCCTGAGAGAATCTTAAGTAACTTGGGTAGATCTTGGTCAAGTGAACACAGTGGCCAATCAAGAAGGTTCATCTACTAGCAAGGCACCTTTGTTTGATGGGTCAAATTATGTGTTTTGGAGTATCGAGATGGAGACATATTTGTACTCATTAGGGTTTGACATATGGATGTCAGTTGTGAATGGATATACACCTCTTGCTACTCCTCCCACTAATCATGTTGGAAATAAGGCACATGAAGGCAATGCTAAGGAGAAGAATGCAATTCTTTGTGGACTGAACAACTCAGTGTTTGCTAAAGTGATGCACTTTAAATCTGCAAACGATGTTTGGACTAAACTAAAGAACATTTATGAAGGATATGATAAGGTAAAATTAGAAAATTTGTAGATTCTAAGAGCCAAGTTTGAAAGTCTTTAGATGAATAAAGAGGAGAAGAGTGTAGACTATCTTCTCAGGGTTGATGAAATGGTGAACTCTATGAAAGGTTTCAGAGAAAAAGTTAAGGAATTAGTCATTGTGCAAAAATTCTTAAGGTCTATGCCATGCAGATATGACTCCAAGATATCATCAATAGAGGAAGCAAGAGAATTGGATAAAATCATTGTTGATGAACTACATGGCATATTCATTGTGTATGAAATGAGAATGGAAAATGGAGGGTCATCCAGAAGAGAAGTTGCTTTCAAGGCTACAAATAAAGATAAGGTTGATGCACCCAAGAAAGATAAGGAAGTAGTATCTACATTAGAACCTCAAGAAACTAATGCGGAAGAAGAAAAATTTACCAGAAGACTAAGGAGAGGATCCAGTAAGTATAAAGATAAGTTGCCCCTCAAGTGCTTTAATTGTGGTAAAATAGGACATTTTGCTTCTAAATTCCCCTACATTAAGAAGGATAACTCTGAACAAGAAAAAGATAGTAAGATGAAGAAACCCTACTATCCTAAAAAGAAGAGCTTTGGAAAGAAGAAAAAGAGATTGTACATTCAAGAGGAAAGCGACTCATTTGATTCTAGTGATAGTTCAGATGATGAACAATATTGTGCTTTTGTAATGGAGGAATAAGAGGAAGAATTTATCTTCATGGCGAAATACTCTATAAAACATAAGCATGGTATGGGTAAACATCTTGGTGAAGAGGAAGCTGAAATAGATCCTGAGGGAGAACTCATCAGCGCCTTAAAAGTAATTGACAACTTAAGAGATGAGGTTGAAGACTTGAAAAAGGAGAATAAGTGTTTCAAGGAGACTAATAGGTTCACTGAAGATCTTGAGGAATCAAATCAGATGGTAGTGAGTCTGAAACTTCAAGTGGAGGAAACCAAAATAATGGAAGAGGTGGTAAAATGAAAATTATAATATGAAGTGGACAAATGTATGAAGCTTGAGGCAGAAGTAGTTTCCCTAAGAAAATATTTAGAGAAACCCGGATAGCAAGTTGAAAAAGGCTTGAAGCTAAAGGGAGGCTCAGAGATCCTTGATGGACTATTGAGCACACAGAATCTTGTTAACAAAGAGAAGTCAAGATTAGGTCTCGTAAAGGGAAAAAATTCCTTTAATAATACATTTGCAAAGCTTTATGAAAGATTTAGAGCAGAAATTTTTTTTGGTTCAGATGGTGAGAAATCATGCAAGGAGGATGTCTTCTGAGAGGAGAAGAAGTCTGTTGAGGTGAAGAAATCTAATGAAGAAAATAAGTCGGTTGCAGACAAGAAGAATAATTAATCAATTCCTAATCAACAGAAGAAGAAGCATAACACAAGAAGAACTAATGTTAATGGATTCACAAGAGTGAGAGATCTGAGGAAGTCAAGACAAAGAAGACCCCCTCATCCAACTCAAGGAAATACTATGATTAGGTACTCATCATACTTCTATAGGTATTGCTATACTTGTAATCAATTTGGTCATAGGGCTAGAGAATGTAGAGTAGTTCCTAAAAGGAGTACAAACTTTGTAAGAAAAAATACTTTTTCTCCTTTAATGGATATGAGTATAATGTGTTACAATTGTAATAATTTTGGTCATATAGCTAGAAATTTTACAAAAAAATTCATTAGACCAAATGTCCAATCTGAGAAGAAGAAAACACAACACCCAAGATGAAAAAGGAATCTAAGGTTTTGGAGAAAGAGGTAGAGAAGGTGGAAAAGAAGCCCAAGAAAGTGTGGAAAAAAGGATAAAAATCCCACACAATCAATGATTGCACAAACTGAACTTCATGCAAAGAAACAAAATTTGTGGTTAATTGACAGTGGCTGCTCCAAGCACATGACTGGAGACAAAATAAAATTCATCCAACTTAAGAAATTTAAAGAAGGATCAGTTAGTTTGGGTGATAATATTGTTGTAAATATTTTTGGTAAAGGAATCTTGAGCATAGATGGGAAGAATTGTACCAAAGATTTCCTATATGTTGAAGGTTTAAAACACAACCTTCTAAGTGTTAGCCAAATGTGTGACAATGGATATAAGATTATATTTAGTTCAGAAGGTTGCAAGATAAGAAAGAATGGTAAGAAAATTGCACAAGGAATAAGGATTGGTAGCAATCTTTAGAATCTCTATGAAGTAAAAGGTCAAAATTTCTTGATAAGTCAAGCTGATGAGAGCTGGTTGTGGCATAAAATATTGGGGCATGTCAATTTTGACAGTTAGGTAAAATTAAGTTCAAGAGGACTAGTTAGGCACATGCCTAAGATATCTAAGCCTACGAACACCATATGCAAAGAATTTCAACAAGGAAAACAAATAAGGGTTAAGTTTCAAACAAAGAATTACTCAACTACAAAACCCTTGTAATTTGTTCATATTGATTTGTGTGGTCCCACAAGAATAAAGGGATTGAAAGGTGAAAAATACTTCATGCTACTAATTGATGACTATACTAGAATGGCATGGGTAACCTTTCTAAAGGAGAAGTCTGAAGCATTTGAAAAGTTCAAGATATTCAGAAAATTGGTTGAGAAGGAGACTGGCAGAAGAATCAAGTGCTTAAGATCAGATAGAGGTGGTGAATTCACATCAAGTGAATTCGTTAGATATTATGAGAAACATGGAATCAAATAGAAATATTTTGTTCCAACAGCTCCACAATAGAATGGAGTGGTTGAAAGGAGGAACATAATGGTTAAAGATATGGCTAGAGCCATGGTGAGTGAGGCCAAATTGGCAGATATGTTTTGGAGAGAAGTAGTCCATACTGCAGTCTATACTCAGAACAAATCTCAAATAAGAGCAAACAGTGGTAAGACACCCTATGAACTGTGGTACAACAAGCCTTCATCTATCAATTATTTCAAGGTTTTTGGTAGCAAATGTCATATCAAGAGAGAAAATGAAAACTTGGGAAGCTTTGATTCCCGATGTGATGAAGGAATATTTCTTGGATATTTCACTCAAAGAAAAGCTTACAAGTATTATAATAAGAGACTACACAAGATTATAGAAAGCATAAATTTCAATGTTGATGAAGATATGAAGCATGTTAAGCCTAGCAAAAATAATTTGAAGTTGAATCAAAAGATGAAGAAGAAAATGTAACCAATGAATAAGAACCTGAAGAAGAAGTTAATGAAAAAGCACCTGCAAGATATGTTCAAAAGAATCATCCTAAAGATCATATTATAGGTGATAAAAATGATGGTGTCCAGACAAGGAAAATACTTGCAAAGAATAAGGAACAAGTAATTTTTTCTCTTTTCACAAATTGAACCAAACAGTTATACTAAGGCCAACAAGGATGAGATCTAGATAAAATCCATGGAAGAAGAGTTGAATAAAATTGAGAAAAACAAGACATGGGAATTGGTTCCTAGACCCCCAAGCAAAAATGTGATTGGTACTAAATGGGTGTTTAGAAACAAGCTGAATAAGGATGGTGTTGTTGTAAGAAACAAGGCAAGATTGGTGTGCAAGGGGTATGCAAAATTTGAAGGTATTGAGTTTGAAGAAACATTTGCACCGGTTGCAAGATTAGAAGCAATAAGAATGTTTCTTGCATTCTTATTTTATAAAGGATTTAAAGATTATTAGATGGATGTTAAATTTGCATTTCTTAATGGAAACCTTGAAGAAGAAGTCTACATTGAAGGTTTTCAGCTATCAGAAGAAGAAGATTATGTTTGCAAATTAAGGAAAGTATTGTATGGTCTAAAATAAGCACCAAGAGCATGGTATTCAAGGTTAGACTAGTACCTACAACAACAAGGATTCAAAAAGGGATGTGCATATAGAAATTTGTACTTCAAATCAAAAGGTGATTATATGATAATTATTGTTGTATATATGGATGACATCATATTTGGAGGTAGCAATGACAAAATATGCAAAGTATTTGCTACACATATACAGGATGAATTTGAGATGTCAATGCTAGAAGAGTTGTCATTTTTCCTTGGTTTATAGATTGCACAACAAATGATGGGATATTCATATCTCAAACCAAATATCCTAAGGAAATGCGTAAGAAATTTGGAATGGAAGATAGCAGACCGGTTAGTACTCCCATGATAACTAGTTGTAAATTGAGAAAACTAGATGAATCCCCGAATGCAAGTCAGACCATGTATAGGTCAATGAGTGGAAGTTTTCTATACTTACTAAATCAATACCAGGCATTATGAAAACAGTGTGTATGGTGGAAAAATTTCAAGCTGCACCTAAAGAGTCACATGTCAACGCTGTGAAAAGAATTTTCAGATATATCAAAAGCATTGTTGTTTATGGATTGTGGTATCCCAAGAGCAAATATTTTACTCTAACAAAACATACAAATGTTGATTGGGTTGGAAGTGCAGATGACAAGAGAAGCACTAGTGATGGTGCATTTTTCTTAGACGAAAAAATTGTGTCATGAATGAGCAAGAAGAAAGAATCAATCACTTCATCTACAACAGAAGTAGAATATGTAGCAACAACAACATGTTGTACTCAAGTTTTTTTGGATGAAGCAAACACTCAAGGATATCAAGGTTAAGTACCAAAAACCTATCTCTATTATTTGTGATAACTCAAGTGAAATCAACATCTCAAAGAATCTAGTGATACATTCAAAATAAAGCACATATCAATTAAGTATCACTTCATCAAAGATAGGTAGTAGATCAGGAGGTCGGCATGGAATATGTACCCACCAAAGAGCAAGTTGTTGAAATATTTTCCAAGCCTCTTCCCAAGGAACAATTTGAATATCTAAGGTAGAATTTGGGAGTCATTACTCCCACGCCATATCACTAAATCTTAGTGATAGGGCATGAGTTCAGGGGAGCTTTATTGCTATCTCATTCATATCTAGAAATGAAAGTATAGATCAATTCAGGTAAAATTGGTTTTACAAATTTCTAATGACTTGATGGTTGTAAATTAAAGAATCCACTCTTTCTCTTTGAATTGATTGTCAAAGGGGGAGAATATTCATAAAGGGACAAAGTGTGCAAGTCTTGAGGATGGCCCTTTTCCATTGATGTCAAAGGGGGAGAAGTTATGCAAATGCTCAGAAAGGCAGAGAATGTTGAGCAAGTGCACTAAATAGTTCAGTTGGTATAGAGCATAAATTAAAACATCTATAATCGGTTGGGCATTTGGTTTTGTCATCAATGAAAAAGGGGGAGATTGTTGGAAATTTGGTTTTCATTGATGTCAAAAGTGTCATTGATGTCAAAGGAGAGATCAGAAATGCAATGGATTTGGTTCTTGAAGAATTGGTGCAAGTTGATGGAGTAAGGAGCATGTTTTTGAAATTGTTTCAAAGTTTCTCAAAAAGTTGCAATGTTGACATGAAATGTTGTCACTAATTTGTAAAAGTTGCTTCTAAGTGTCTGAAGAGAAATCTATGAGCAGATTTGATATGGGTTTTTTGAGTGCTTCTCAAAAACATGGTCTATAGGTCCAGGAATTGCATAATAGGCTTTGTAATAGATTATTTGTGCTCTCGAGTAGAATTGGGGTTTAACAATTAAACCCTAAGGTTTTAAGTCATGGCAATTGAATAGGGTTTCTAATTTATCGTTGATTGTGTATAAGCAGTTCTTAGTTGCTTAAGTTATCACTTAATCCATTGAAGCCATTGGTGTGATCGACCCCCTCATCCTAGCGCTTTAGGTTGATGGTTTGTGTGTGCATCACACAAACCCTTCACATTGATATTTTCACTCATAATGACCAAGTCTTAACCGTGATGTGTGATGTGCCCGCGATGAAGATCTAAAGTTGCATGTTCATGGTTGAAGATCCAACGACTATCGCACAAGTCCTTCACATTTCCCTTCAGAGTTTATATCTACCCATGCATTGCATGATATGTGATGAAGTTCGATCAATGATAGCGATCAAACTTTGTAGATCGAATGGTGCCTGCCAGCCCACGACATGTTTGGTGGGTCCAAGTTTATCCCAACGAGATAGTGGGTTGAGGACACATGTACAATGGGACCAATATATCGACAAGATCTTCTAGTGTAGCATGACATCATGAAGGACGTGTGGCAAGATATCGCTCGGATGCTTCACATCATCATTGTAAAGAAAAATGAAGGAAGTCTTTGAGCGATGGGCGATGAATGCATGTTAGTGGAATATGGCATAAGTCATGGATAGATGGCATCCTCCCAGCCAGCTCGTTGAGATATGGTGGGCCCCTTGTTTTTTTTTTTAAAGTATAGTGGGCATGTGAAATGTGTCCTAATGGGACCCAACGATAAGCGACTACATATGATGGAGATCAATGGCTCAGATTTAAAGGAGGGCGATTGGATGGTGATCGCTAAGGTACTTCACATCGTGGAAATGAAAATGAATGCCCTTGATGAAGCAGTGATACATAAGAAGGGTGTAATGGATTGTCATCGGTTAAGATTGAGCGAATGTGATTGGATGGATATCGCTACACCTCTTCACATCGTGTATATAGAGTGAAGTCTCTATCAATGTAGTGATACGTTATAAGGTCATGATGGCTATAAATACAAATTGAATGAGATCAACGATGGTTGTTTAAAGAATATTGATCCAATGATCCTGTTTTAAAGATGGTGAGGATAACAAAGATCATTCAGAATGGTGGCATGAAAGGTCTAATCGACGGTCCAGATTTAGAACTAAAGATCTACAATGGCTAGGGGAAGATTATGGCGACAAAACCCTCATTCGAGCAGGCATTCGACATAGTGGACAATTTTAATGACTGTAACCACTCCAACTACTAGGATTTATGGTGATTTGTTCATTTGGGTGGTGAAGTTCATACTCCTGAAAAATAGAGGATCAGATACAGAGGATATGCATTAATGAATGTAAACCTTAGATCGATTACATACCAAAAATAACATTGTATAAAATTTTATGTTGATGGTGTGTAGCTCAATACATAAGAAGCTTGCTGGAGAAGATTGTAAGTGAAGGAAACCATAATAGAAGTTTCCAGATGAGTTGGACAGTAGTGCAAAGCTCGAGGCAGTAATTATAGTTAGGAAGGGTTAAGTAAAAAGGAATACAATTAAAAATATTCAAAGTGTTGGAATGTGCATGTAGGAGCATGGGAGAGTCAAGTTGCAGACAAAGAATGCACTAATTTTGAAAGAGTAGAACCCAAACAAAAATCAAAGGTTTCTATTTGTGTTATCATTCAAGGTGAAGGATTGAGAGAGGTGTAGAACAAGTTGTGTGAGGTGCAAAGTAGAGTATAGGGCTGCAAAGAATTGGATAGTTGCAAATCAAGTTGTGACATAGAATTTTGTTCAAAAGAACAATTGTATTATCTTGAGCTATAAATATGATTGGCAGGTGCCATCAGATATCTGGGTAGGTGCTCAGATTAGGGAGTGGGTGCTTCCTTGGAGTGGGTGCTCCTAAAATTAGGGGATTGGTGTCTCCTTAGGGTTTGTGCCCTTAAATATTATAATCTAAACTTTTGATTGTGAGGCTAGATTAGGTCACTAGATCCTAGTAGCATTTCTCACCGTGGTTTTTCCCATCTTGGATTTTCCATGTATATTATGTGTTGTGTGATGATTTTTGTGCATGTATGTGTTTCTACAAGTTAAACTTTAATCTGCACATAAAAGTATAAAAGGAATTAATCTACATGGTAGGTTAAGGGCTAAATTTTAATAGATCTATTGATTCACCCCCCCTCTCAGTAGATTGTTGTGTTCCAACAAAGATGAGGATTAGAAGCATGAATAATAGTTGAGAGATGTTTTTGAAGGTCTATAGTATGTATTATGCTCTCTTGATGTTCCTGATAAATTATGTGTTGTTGAAAGAAAGTTTTGGCCTCCGCAAGTGGCTTAAGTGTTTTTGGTTCAGGAAGCTACATTGAAGTTTGTCCGAGAGAATGCTCTTCATTCCTCCATTTTTGATGCTTTGGTCTTATGGTTTGGTACTCAATGTCACTATTTTGTGGACATTGTACTCCTATTTTTTCAAGTCACTTGTGTTGCCAAGGAGAGTTATGTGAATTATAGAAGGTTGACATTGTTGTTGGTTATGCAGACTAGTCTGAGAAATGCTCTGCATTTCTCCATATTGATGTCTTTGCTTCTACAGCTTGGTGAATGTGCTCTCAACGTTTATGTAGTATCTCATTTATAATCTCTTGTGTTGAAGTCGTCTGCAAGCTGATATGTTAATGTTATATCTCATGATTATGCATTTTGTGCTTCCTGGATAAAGTATTTTATACCTATTTGTTTTATGGTGGTTGTTGATGACATGACAATATGAAAGAAATATATAAATGTGTTGTTGGATGTTCAAGGAAAATCCCCATGTAATATGCATGTTGTTAATTTGCCTCTTTGGTGTCACATTGCATCTTGAGTTGGCTTTCTTGGTCTTTTGTGGATATCTAGCTTACAAGGCTTGTTCCTTTGCTTGGACTGTGTGCTTGGGGGGTTTTTCCAGCAATGAAAGACTTTTGTGGTAGATTTGGGTCCTAACCTATCCTATTTGGGACCGCATCAATTAAATTCAATTGAAAATATGTCTTTGAGTCAAATGGTTGTGCGCTTCAATGTTTCATCCACACATTTTCTTAATGTCAACTTAGGTTGATGTGCACCTGCATGTAATTTTTTTGGATCACATTTGAAGAAGCTATAAGATTATTTTTAGTCCTCTCTATCTCTCGAATAGGATCGTATTATGTTATTGGTGGTTGACTAGTTGAATTCATTGTTTATTCTCTTCCTAGACAACCTAATTGAAGAATTGAAGTGTTGCAGTGGATATAAATGCAAGATCATTTTGGATGCAACAAGAGGGTGTAGTGTACAAGTTCAAAGAAGTGTGTGTGAAAATTGTATTGAATATCTAGCAGAGATAGTTCTAAATATTATGATTTAGGAAAAATTAATTATGTTGTAACGCCTCAATCGACAGAGTGTTGTGTTGGAAAATCAGTGTAATTCTCTCTAAATCATATTGTATCCTTATTTGAGATCATGAATCTCATAAGGTCCTTGTATATTTCTCCTAAAGTCATGTTGTCTTTAGTTCAACAGGTTCTTTGTATCTTGCTTTAAGGAAATGACCCTTCTTGCAAGTCTTTTTGGTAGTGAGCCTATTTTGTGAGATAACTCTCACCATGGTTTTCCCTCATTGATTTTTCCACATAGATCTGGTGTCTACTTGTGCATGTGTGTGTTCTTTATTTCCTTCTCTTTTTTGTTAATTTGATTATTTCTATATCTTTCATTGGTAAAGTTTGCTAAAGTTGATAAAGGGTAAAATTGTTATATTTTGTTTTGCTTAATATTCTATCTTTACTACTAAAGGAGTTTGAGTTGTGCTGAAATTTTTAAGTTTTGAAAGATGTTAATACTTTGTGTAGACTAATTCACTCCCCCTCTCAGTCTCTGGAAGTGCTCAACAAAGATAGCCACAAATCGACTACTCATAAAACAATACACACTATAAGGGAAAAGGAATAACATTGTCGTCATGACAAGTCCTACAAAAAGAGGCAAAAAGAATGTTGCCACACAAGGAAATATTTAGATAAGGATGAGGTAGAAATTGAGGATATTAACCCTAATAATGAAATCGGAAAGGTCGAGGGTTAAATTTCATCAATTAGGAATGACATAAATGAATTTTCTAAGAAGTTGGACACAATTATTCAAGGGATAAAGTATAAGGGTGAAGATTCACCTAGTAAGGTGGAAGATAATGATTTTGTTCAACATGAATTCTTTGGACTTGAATTATATTTCAAGAAGGACCATTCTATTAATAATCCTATGCCAAGGAAATTAAAACCCAAGTTAGATATGAGGAAGCTTTATGGCAAGGATCCAACCAATTGGATTTTCCAAATGGACCAATTCTTTGATCTTCATCATGTTCCTAGTCAAAAAAAGGTGGCTATGGTATAATTATACTTGGAACCAGATCGATTTATTTGGTTTTGTTGGTTATGTGATGGGAAGAGAAAGAAGGGTTGTGTGGTTACATAGTCAATTATTCAAGAGGAACATGTTACCCATTATGGAGAACTTTATGGATAGCTACTTTCTCCAACTCATTAAATTAAAGAAAATGGGTACGGTCAAGGACTATATTCAGTAATTTCAGACCCTTTGTCTAAGAGTCGAGAATTTAAAAACAAATTTGAAGGAACTATTTCGATGAGGTTTAAAGAATCGCATAAAAATATGAGGCGTGGTTGTTCCAACCATAATCCTCGTTGCAAGCAATATTAATGGCAAGACAAGTTAAGGAGAATTTTTTAGCCAATAGGTATTAAGGGATTGTAAATGTAAGTGAAAGGAGATTTCCTACACATTAATTACCTCAACCTACTAGGTTGACTCCACAACAATTGAGGAGAAGAGATCAAAAGGGTTGTGTTTCAATTATGACAACAAATATAGTTGAGGACATAAATGTTGTGAGAATAAATTGTTATGTATTGAAGGTCTAAGTGAGGAAGAAGAGGAGGGACCAATATTAGATGGTGATAAGAGGTTAGGTAAGTAATTACATTATTCCCAACTAATCATTTTTTGTCATGTAATTCCAGGTCTTAGCACCCCACAAACTCTCAAGGTAGTGGGTTTCTTAAAGAAGTAAAAAGTAAAAATGTTGATCAACTCAGGAAGTCCTCATAATTTCATCAGCAAAAAGTTGGCTACTCATCTAATTTTTTCATATATCCACTCCAAAATTTCATTTCTTGATTATAGATGGTGGTATTTTGGCATTCATCGTGATTGATGTCAACACTTGGGGAGATTGTTGCATATATTTGTGAGATTGTTGCTTGGCATTGGTTGTCATTGATGTCAACTCTTGGGAAGATTATTGCACATATGTTTATTAGATTTTGCATATGTGTTTTGCATTGGTTTCCATTGATGTCAACACTCAATTAGGGTTATCATTTGTGTTGTGCTAATAATGGAGTTGTTGATATTCATTGTTGGATGCCATGCCTTGTTTGATGACAAATAGAGTTGTTTGATGACAAGTTGGTTTGCTAATGTTTTATCTCATGGTTGTGTCTTTTGTGCTTTTGTGATGAAGTGTTCTATTTTTGTTTGGTTTTTGGTGGTTGTTTGTGGCATGATAGTGTGAAAGAAGTATTTGGAAGTGTTGTTGGATGTTCATGGATCATCTCTTTGTGGTTTGCACGTCAATGATTGATCTCTTTGGTGTTGCATATTGTTTTGAGTTGGTTTTCTAGGAAATTTATGGATGTTTGGCCAACAGGGCTTGTTTTCTTGCTTGTGCTATATAATTTGGGGTTTGCACTAGAATTTTAGGTTGTGTTAAGATGTATTTGGGTCCTAACCTATCTTGTTGAGAACTGCATTGAGTAATTTGAATTGAAAATGTGTTTTTGGGCTGACTAGTATTGTGTTACATGTTTCATCTACATGCTTCCTTGTTGTCGACTTGGGTTGATGTGTGCCAGCATATGTGTTGTTTGGGATCACATCAAAAGATGTAATAAGTTGTTATTTGGTCCTTTCTAATGCATTCTGATAGGACCAAATTATGTTTTTATGGATGACTTGTTGAGGTTATTGTTTATCTTCTATTATGGTTGATCTAATTCATGTTTTGAGATCTTACGGAGGATATAAATGAAAGAAAATTTTAGTTGCAAGTTGAATAAGTGGAGTGTGGTGTATGAGTATGGAATGAAGCAGTCATTTGTGGAAAATAAAAGAGAAATGAGCTTTAAGACCTCAATCAGCATAGTGTATTATTGACATATGTTGTAATTTCATATCTTCATGTATCATGTTATCAAACCGTGAGTCTCTTTAGCAGGTCCTTGTAATCTGTATCTTTCCTTGAGGTTGTGCATCTCAATACTATAAGTCCTTTGTATCTTTCCCTAAGGTTGTGTGTCTTAGCCTGTAGTGAGCTTCCTATATGGAGAGATTTTTCTCTATGGTTTTTTCCTTCTTGGGTTTTCCACGTAAATTTGGTTTTATCTTGTGCATATGTGTTCATTGACTTATCTTTCATTTTTATTAATTGGATTGAGTGTTGTTGATCTATTTATAAGTTGTTGATCCTACTAAAAGTCTGAATTTTCATATTATTGAAGGGTTTAAGATCTAAAGGGTTTAAGTTTTGATTGATACTGATTCGCCCCCTATTGGCCCTAGTTTTTCGTTGCATAAAAAGATTGATCTATCAACATCTCATACAAATGGTAAAGACATGGATCGCACAGGAGGCGGTTAGTCCCTTGTCATGAATCTCGAGGGGAGCACTGACAATCTACCAACAATCTCCCCCGCAGCATTACTTGAGCGGATTCGAACCCGTGACCCAATGCTCTGATACCAATTGTTGGCCTCAGTTTGTCGTTGCATCAAAATATTGATCTATCAATGTCTGATACAAATGGTAGAGACATGGATCGCATAGGAAGTGGTTAGTCCCTTGTCATGAATCCTGAGGGGAGCATTGACCATCTACCAACACCCCTGCCCCCTCTTAGTTTCAAGGTGTGTTCAACATGGTAATGTTAGTTGTTCTAGAAAATTCAATAAAATTATTATCCATAGGATATTATCACTTTGATAACCCAATGGATGCTATCTCCATGGGTAAAATAGATATTGTTTTGGGAATAAAATGGCTTACTACTTTGGGAACCATTGAGATGAACTTTCAAGAAATATTCATGATATTTCAATAAAAATGAAAGATAGTAGAGCTAAGAGGGTCAAAGGAAAAGTCCCCGCAAATGGTAATCTCTCATCAAATGAAAAAAAAATTAAGAAAGGAGTTGATGGATTTGTGACCCAATTATGTTTATTAAAAGTCTATCAACCTAATGCTCCCACCCATCCAGATTTACAAGCAATCATTGATTGTCACTCAACGATTTTGGAGATATTCTTAAAGGACTTCCTCTTAAGATGGATCGTGATCATTCCATACAACTAGTTCCAAGGAGCCAACAACCCAACATCAGACCCTACAAGTACTCATATATACAAAAAAAATGAAATTGAAAATATTGTGGAGATTTTAGAGGCATGAATTATCAAGCATAGCCAGAGTGCTTACTCCTCACCCATGGTGATGGTGTGTAAGAAGGATGAAACTTGGAACATGTGCCCAGACTATAGAGTGCTCAACATGTACACCATCAAAGATAAGTTTTGTATTCCAAACATTGATGATTTTCTTTGTGAATTAAATGGAGATATATATTTTACAAAGTTAGATCTTAGATCAAGTTATCACCAAATTCAAATTAAGAAAGAAAATATTTTTGAGACAACATTTAAGACTAATGAGGGTCATTATGAGTTTTTGGTGATTTCATTTGGTCTTACCAATGTACCGTCTACATATCAAAGTTTGATGAACTTCATCTTTAAGAAATTTTTGAGGATGCTTGTATTAGTGTTTTTTGATGATATATTGATTAATAGAAAGACAAGGGAAGAACACTTGCAACATGTAGATCAAGCATTACAAGTTCTTGAAGATCATCAACTCTATGGGAAGCCTTTCAAGTGTGTTTTTGGTCTCAACAAGGTGGAGTACTTGGGACACATAATTTTTCATTGAGTAAAGGTGGATCCTAACAAAATTAAGGCTATCATGGAATGGCTTATTTCCAAAACCATTAATAAATTGATTGATTTCTTGGGATTGACTAGATGCTATAGAATATTTGTGAAGAATTATGGTTGCATAGAAGCACCCCTCACAACTTTATTGAAGAATTATTATTTTCATTGGAACAAGCCTACTAATGTAGCATTTGAGAGATTGAAGGAGGCTATGTGTACAACTTTGATGCTTTCCACTCAAAACTTCACCAAAGATTTTATTGTGGAATGTGATGCTTCAAGAAATGGTATAGGAGTAGTTCTCATTTAGAGGGTCAACCAATTTCTTTTTAGAATCGTCAATTAAAGGGTAAGAATCAAATCAAACCTATTTAAATGAGAAGGAAATGTTAGTTATTCTTCATGCAATAAAACAATGGAGGCCTTATCTACTGGGTAGACACTTCAAGGTTAAGACGGATCATGATAGCCTAAAATATTTTTTGGAACAAAGATTATCTTCTAAAGAGCAATAGAAATGGTTCACCAAGATGTTGGGATATGACTTTGAGATTGTATATATGGAAAGGAAATTGTTGTGGTAAATGCTCTTTTTGCGAAGGATGAGAAAGATGAAGCTTTATTGTGTCATTTCAATATTACAAGCAAATTGGATGGTAAAAACCAAAGAAAAGTAGCAGAATGATGTTGCTAAAAGTAGTCTCATTCAATAGTTACAAAGTGATCCCTATAGCTCAGATATGTTTTGTTGGAAGGGAGATAGTATGTGGTATAAAGAATGATAATATCTTTGCAAGAATTCCACTCTTAAACACAAGATTCTCAGAGAACATGATTTTGAAAGTCAAGCAATATTTTATTGGGATTGGCTAAAAAATTATGTTCAAAAATGTGTGGTTGAATGTTTTGTTTGTCAACGAAATAAAGAGGAAACAATTAAGACACTGTGTTTCTTGCAACCTTAGTTATTCCTAGCCAATGTTGGGAAGAGGTATCCATAGACTTCCTCACAAGGCTTCCAAAATCTAAAGGTAATAATATCATCATGGAAGTACTAGCTCGTCTCACTAAAAATGTGCATTTTATTTCACTCACGTCATTTTACAAAAATTATAGTGGCAAAAGCTTTTTTGGAGAATATACAAAAGCTACATGGTACACCTAAGGTTATTGTCAGTGACCATGATCCTATCTTTAGTGGTCACTTTTGGACATATTTATTGTCATGTTTAGGTACTCAATTGGCTCATAGTTCCTCATACCACCCTCAATCTACTAAGAAAATTGAGGTTGCTAATAAGTGTTTAGAAGGATATCAATGTTGTTTCACTTTAGATAAACTTTCTTAATGGGTAGATTGGCTACCACTACCAGAATAGTGGTATAGCACTTGCATAGTTCATCAAAAATGCCTTTATTTATGGAACTATATGGGTATTATCCTCCTTCCATCACATCTCATTGAAGGTGTCACCAAGAGTTCAGGCAATGGAGGACCACTTGCTTCATCAACAATAGGTACTCTCAGGACTCGAAGAAAATCTAGTCATGGCACAAAATCGAATGAAACAACAAGTGGACCAACACCGTAGTGAAAGAAGTTGAGGATTGATTATTCTTGAGATTGCAGCATTATAATAAAATACCATTGAAGCAATAGAAAAAGAATAAGTTGTCTCTGAAATATTATAGCCTATACGAAATCATACAAAAGATAGGTAGTGTCGCCTACAAGATGGAATTGCCACCAACAATAAAGATACATCCAGTTTTTCATGTTTCTTGTTTAAAAAAGGTAATTGGGCATAATATCCCTACTCAGACAATATTACCAAAGCTCGATGAAGAAGGAAGAATTGTATTGGAACTAGAGTTCATTCATCAAACACACGCACACAAAAGCTAAGAAATAGAACACTCATTAAGTATCTCATCCAATAGAAGAATTTACCAACTGAAGATGCCACATGGGATGGAGAAGAGTTCCATAAGCATCCACACTTGATTAGCATTTAGGACAATGCTTCTCTCAAGAGAAGGGCATGTCACGCCCTTAATATTAGTGTACGTAGGATTATGAATAGTCTGTTTATGACTATTTTAACTCTTAATTAAGTCATATTATCATTATTATATTATTATTTAGTTAGTCAGGTTGGCCTAAAGCTTATATAGGACTAAGTTAATATAGGTGATATACTAAACATAAATAAGGTATATATAAGAGGTAGTGAGTCTCATTTCATTATTATATTATTTTTAGTTATTTAGGTCGACCTAAGGCTTATAGGATTATCAAGGTCGGCTTGGGTGATATCCTAGGAATAAGTATGATATATATAAGAGGTGTATGTAGGTTAGTATCATCATGTTGAGTATTGAACTCTTGTGAAAAATTATTGGAAGTATCCCCCTTGAAGTGGATTAGGAGGTTGTCCCCTCGAAGTGGCATATTATTATCAAATATTTTCAACCTATTCGTACCATCTTATTATATTGTGCAAGTTATTTCATGACATAATCAAAATTTCAAATTTGAGTGTCTAGTTAACAACATTTCATTTCTAATAGTTTACCTTGTTTTACAACACAAGGGAAACCCAAATTGGAAGAAAACTCCAAAGAGGGAATTCTTGTTCATGCCATTATCTCTTTGAGCAATTAAATGTTTACTTTGTTTGAGGAATATCCTAGGCATAAATAAGCTATATATAAGAGATAGTGAGTCTTATTTCATGATCATATTTTGGATTATCTTCTCATTGGAGATATTTGGAAGCTTGACCTCTCGAGATGGCTTGTTATTCTCAGTTATTATCAAGTATTTGCAACATTTTTCCTATCATATTCTTCTTTGTGCAAGTTATTTCATTACAAATTATGCCATCATTTGATTAACCATAAATTAGATATATGGAAGCATCAATCAACAAACCATAAATTTTAAAAACATGACACCGTATGTACATAGAGAAATATTTTCAAAAAAAAAAACTCCATCAAAGCTAACACAAGCTTGCATTGATCTTTAAACCAAAAATACAAAATAAATAAAATTTCTACCTTCAATCTAATAGTGTTCTTGTAGCATCTATGTACCTATAAAATAATCATAAAACCATTATCCAATGCATACAATACATAGCAAAAATTTAGAAAAAAACACGAGAAGATTCTTGAAACCAAGATTAACCTAAACTATAGTATGCCAAAAATCCAATAATAGTAAATATAAATCTAAAACATTTTTACCACCCCACTTCATGAGCACTCTCCCCTAAAAATGGTGCTCCAATATGTGACCCCTACACATGGAACCCACCGATAATGAAGAAAACGCTCTTCCCCTCCTAGCATCTAAGAAGGGGGAAGTGACATAAATGAGCTCTAATCAATTTACAAGTATCAATATAAATTGGAAATAGGCATATATGAGCTCTAATCAATTTTCAACTATTAATACCTGAGAATTGGAAAGTGGTATAAACTAGCACTTGCACCAGAAGGGGTGCAAGGGTTACGCCGATAGAAAAGTATATGTGATTTAACATGCTTAAGAGGCATATTCTTTATTTTTCTTTAAGAACTAAAGTTCAAAATATAAAAACATATAGAGCACACCTTTGGCATGTTTTGCATACTAAGGAGAAGGAAACCTAAAGCCTTGTTCAATCTAATTTATATCATTTGAACCCTCATTCTATGAAAAGAATCCCCTATATGTATAAACAAAGATGGCAAAATCCCATAAATATTCTATTTATTTTACATTTTCTTATTTTGGAGTATTTTATAAAACATATATCACACCGTGTTATGCTTCCATATTTTGCATAATGTTGACCATGATAGCTACAAATATAGGTAATGCAATCTAGTGGTAAGGTAATATGATGATCATCCATCCTCAATCAATAAAATCAACAAACAAACTATTAACTAAATTGTTAGAAAATTAAAACCTAAACACAATCAAACCCAACTAGTAGGAAGTACAAATAAATTATACAACTGTGTCATGTTCTCAAGAATAAGTGATAAGAGCAATTATATGGCATTCATAACCTGCCATTGTCTATAGCTTTATGAAATAGAACAAATGAATAATAGAAATTGTTGAGCCATAGTTTTTCTCAAGAGAAATATATACCATTGCAATAATAGGCCTCTTTGTGAGTTATCATATACAATTAGCTTACCTTAAACTACTAAAAATGTTGATTTGTGTCAACAATTCTGGAAACTTGCAAACCCAAATCAAAATGATCCAATGAGAATGATCAATGAGCATGTTAATCATACTAGCAAGCCTTTTGGATCCTATACAAAATTATAGTGGATGTCTTTTTAGAACTTGGGCTTAACCAGTTTACTCAGTACATAAGCCCTCGATCATATGTCAATTACAAGTTCCAAAGAAATGTCACCATTTGCATCAAAATTACTCAAGCTCCCACTTGTTTCATATAGAGAAATCTTCTTCCCTTCAACTATTATGGACATAGTGTGCTAGCTCTTTCTTGACTGATAGTATTCTTATAACTACATCCACATTGAAAATATTATTTGTCAATCTTTTGGACTTAAAGTTTGATAGATAAGGCTACTGCTTTTGAACATACACATCACCTAATGGATTTGGATGCAAGTAAGACTCCATAAAAATAATTCTAATGTCATTGTATAGCATGAACTATAACATTGATTTGGTCAATGCAAAGAACAAAAAAATCTTAAACAAACTAGACACAATTTTAAGAAAAAATACTCTCTCTCTAAAAGTATGGTAAAAATGGTAACAAAAATTGAAGAAAACGTGTTGCACATAAGTGATACCAACTCATTTCTACCTATTTACAATCTAACCTCTTAATGTGTTGTCATTAAACTCCATGGACTACTGCTAGCAAATATAAAACTTTACCCAAACCCAATACATTTTAGGAGGAACCCAAGAGACAAGAGGGTATCAATTTCTTTGCATTGCAATCACCTGAT
This sequence comes from Sequoiadendron giganteum, assembly GCA_007115665.2. Lineage (NCBI taxonomy): Eukaryota > Viridiplantae > Streptophyta > Pinopsida > Cupressales > Cupressaceae > Sequoiadendron > Sequoiadendron giganteum. Next base: position 476,022,309 of record CM021106.1, read on the forward strand.
GTGGTTAATTTATTTGTGGATACCAAAAACACAACAATTATCCTGAGTCTTTGGATAACTCCTAATGTAAGAAAAAACCAAGCTAAATGGATCTCCATGAAGCATGTTGGCCTAGCTAGAACTTTAAAAGTTCTCATAGAAAAAATGAGATTTGGGGTTCTAATATAGCATGGAAAGAATGAAATTAAAGAGATCAAAAACTAAATGTAGCAATTTTGTGCTCACCTAGCCCATGACAATAGGTAATAAGTTGTAGATCAGATCCACGGAGGTAGAATCTACATGAATTTTTAAAAAGGCCGTTGGATCGTAAACACTCACATTCAAATTGCAAGATACCATCTTCATTGATACACTTGTTTCATTGGCCCCCACTCCCATATAAAAGTTACCAAAAACTATACTCTACAAATTAAAGAATTCCACTTGTCAAAAACCAAACAATAGTGTAAAGAAGTGTACCTACTTATTCAAATTGTAAGTGTCTGGTTATAAAAATAAACAAAACTGAGTACAAACCTACAAGGTTTGAATGAAAGCATAGACCTTAATTAAGACCTGGTGCTTGAAAGGGTAGTTGCGGCTCAAAGAAAGAGAAAACACAACGAAGAGCAAGGCAAAACAGAGAAGGAACAAAATGACATAGCATTGGCATGAAATCCCCTTTTTTAGCCATAGACATCATCGTCATAGAAGCGATCCTCTTCAATGACATTACACTAAGGCCACCCTCTAGCATTGGGCTTCCCCTAGGAATGACTTTGCGACCTCCCGAGGTTTCTAGGTTGCCAAAAAAAATGTTGGCGTATGTGCGCAAGTGGTTCATTTTTTATAATCTATTATGATGAACAAAATTCAATTTATTTCATTTTTCTATATGATATAGTGATAAATATGAAATGTTGTGTTTAATAAGAGATGTTGCTATAATTAGAATGCCAAGAATGTCGCGACATCCTCTATATTCATTTAATCAAGTATATTCAATGTATTATTAGACTAATAATGTTTAAAGCCCAATTGGACAAACCTAATTAAAAAAAACTATTTATTTTTAATTATTGAAGATTTATAGTGGCTACACTCTACCCTAAGAGCTAGAGAACTTGCAACCCAAAACTTGCAGGAATATTATTTAAAGAAGAAAACACCCCATGCCACGTGTTCTCTAGCCCCTACTACAGGTGGTATATGCCTAAGTTTAATAAACGTGAGTTTCTTTAGAACACAATCACAGAAATAGTTTTCTGACCATGTTATTTTCTTGCTATTTTCCTAATACCATACTAGGTTGTAAGACTGTAATTAAACATTTTCAAATGCTATCAAGTTTCTTGTGTTTTCTTCTTTTATTTGACAGGTACATGTGAGGGTGAATATATTCATATATATGTATTTTGTTGTCCTTTATTTTCTAACAGAAGATCTATCAAAGCCAAGGTCGTCTTGATCTCTTCCATTCTCTTCCAACTACCCATCATTGTGCATTCTAATTATCTCTTGGTAAACTATGTACAAGCAGCATAGCAAATTTTTAGATAGAATTTCTAACAAAAACTATTTGTTTAAAGACATTTTGTTAATGAATAAAATATTCTTTCTACAGTACTATTTGAATTATGTATCTTAGATTATTACATTTCATGGATACAAATCTCATAGTAAAAAGAAAAAATGTTTACAAAAATATTTCATATACAAGCCCATATCCCAAAATAATTAGATACACTAGTTGTAGCAGCGCTTTTTATCGTATATTTTGAAATTTTCCTTTACATATATATATTTTTTTGAAGAATAAGCTCTACACAGTTCATAACACCAAAATTATTTCCTGAATAACAACATAAAATTACATCATAGTGATACATTAGCTGAATTTACAATTCTAACCAAGTTTGCTAGTAATGACTAAACAGTAAACTTCTCTCCCCGGTAATCATAAATATAACAGAGTGGTGAATTTTTTCTGAGGCTTTGAGGAAGGATAACAATTATGTTTACCATTCTTACAGAGCAACATTGAAATCAGTTCTATATCATGGACGACGGCATACTAGAGTGAGCCAATACTACTATAATTTGTTTATGGTTGAGGGCATTATACTGCACTTCAGCACTTCCATAATGGAACCACACACTGCCTACAATTTCCTCCATTTGAAACTGTTCTCTTATTATACAGGATAGCTTGGTCTTTAGTATTTCTAGGTTTCTTTCCAAAATGTCCTTAGGACCTGTACATTAAAACAACAAAACCTTTTTTTACAGCCAGTGAGAGTTCCTCCCAGCCTTAGGACAGCAAGTTGTCCACCCCCAAGCTAGAGGAAAATGCATAGGTCCCTGTAAACTGAATCCACTGCCACCATTTCTACACATCATAAGGGCCTTCCATATATGGTGTTTTAGTTTACTATTGTTATAATTGTAGAATTTATTTGTGCCTAAAATGCATGTTCAATATCTTACGCCTTTTTTCTTTTCCGTTTTGTAGTTCTGGTATCCTCACATTCGATGTTGGAATGGGCAGTGGTATGTTAATGTGATAATCTTATTGTGTTTGGCCTGCTTTAGGTATTCAGCTTGCAATTTTGATTTTTTTCGATTTGCTTGGTGCCTTTTTGCCGCAACTTCCTCTTTCTCTTATGCCAACACCCTTATATCGCTCTCTAGAGCAATCTTTTCTGCTACCCATTTGGATTTTTTAGTTTTTTGAAAAATCCTTTGACCCAACAACTTGGAATTGCTTCCCTCAAATTATACCTAACTTGTGCGGAGGGCGCATCAATTCATTGCAAGAAAAAAATCATTTTTATAGCAACCAATATACATAATAAGCCGTGGTAAAAAGGTGGATATTTACCATGTTCAATAGCTTCTCCCATAAATCAAATAAATATGTTCTTTGAAATACTCCATACTAAACCTCATAGTAGTGTGATAGAAATGATTGTAATTCACCTACTGCAGCAGGACATTGAAAGGTTCCAGTAATGAAAGTAATGATCAAGAAATCTAGTTGTCAACAATAATTTTATGGCCACAAGAATTTTTCAATAGTACCTGCAGATATAGAGGAGAACCGATTCTTCGTTTAATTTACATACCAATAAAAACTGAAAGTTCCAAAATTTACTATGATAAAGTGAAACAATTTCAATTCTTTTGTTTTAAAAGATGCACAATAGGGTAAAAAATATCTTGCAAACAAATCCTCACAAAATAGACATTTTTCCTCGTCTTTGGAAAGTTTTTCCCTATCAGCGACTGTCATACAATCCAGTTACAAAACACTATTCTTCAAGAGTTGGTATTCATTACATAATGATACTAAAGCACATACTTGCAGCTTGTTGAGGCCTGGAATGATTAAATATCTTTGTTGATCCCATGGCCTTGATCGATTACAAATCCATCCAATTTCAAGAAAAAGCCTGGATTGATCAAACCTCCCCTTGTATTTGATCCCACATCAAGAAAAGCGTCAATTTATCTAAACCCTAAATTGACTAAGAACTCCTTTTGAACCCATCCAACCTCAAGAAAGGCCTGGATTTATTAAAACCCCTTCTTTGTCCACTCAAACCTCAACAAAAGTCCTTTCAGCTAATGGCAAGATCAACAGACTTCCCCATGTTATTTTCAAACAATTTTGTTGCCTCAAGACTGCCCACTAGAAACTTGTCAAAAAAACTTTGCTGACCTAGCTCATACACACGAACTAGATTTACGAGAAATTTGGAGGTATCTGTTTCCCTTAAAAATTCAATCACCTTATGGCGTGGTTGCATCCTATTCTCTATACTGTAACATAAAAGACGAGGATACAAGACCACAATGTTTGGCTGAAAGCCCGCAGTGTGTGTCAAGAAATCCATGTTTTTTTTTTTAATCTTATCAATGCCAATTGCAAGCGTACGAGGAGCCTTCTTTACAAGCTTTTTAATCTCATTCTCCAAAATACCGAGCATTGCCACATGTTTTAATTTATTTTCAAAATTTTCCAATCTACTACTATCCATAGTCGCCAGAATAAAAGAGCTCTACTCATGCAATTTGGTTGCTTGGTATGTAAAATCTGAAAATTAAACTAACAATGAAAGTATTTGTGGTTTCTCTATCTGAAGTGAAACTGTAAACCTTCAAAATAATAGGTAGTTTGATGCTCTAAAAAAGTAAGTATTTGAATCTTAATTGAAGGTATGAAAAATACAAGGACTCCAAAATCATTGGGATTTTTTATTGTCATAAAATTAATTTGATGTTGTTTTAAAAAAAAATCCAGGCAACAAATCAATTAACAATGGCTTGGCACTTACATGAGGCATCCGTTGAAAACCTGTGAGATGGTAATTTTGACCACCTATACTTCAGAGAAGAATTCCAACAACCCTTTGGAAAGGTAGCAAAGGGAATACAAATGGAAACATGTAGGGTTTGCAAGTTATGCGGAGAACACATTGTGCTAACAAAAACATCTCCTCTACTGACAATCCCACTTCAGAAAGCTGGAATCAGAGATTTTGCTGGTGCGTGCTTTGTGCGGTAAATGCTCGCTGTGTCAAAGTGTCTATAACCCCCATATAGAGAAGAAAAACTACAGATGATCATAACAGGTTAATTGGACTGCTCAAGAACATCACTCGTAGATAGAGCGAAAGGAGGCTCATACCCCATCTGTAGTGAACTTGGGAAAATTTACAGAAGTAAAAACACCTTCACCCATAATTTTGTAGAGTAAATATTGAAATCTCCACCCACAGCATAATAATTTAAGAAGTAATGAAAATCTCCACACAATATAGAGTAATATCTATAATAGAGTAGAGGATAGCCTCATTGCCAGATATCCATAACTGGTAGAAATGATGAAACTAGATTGGAAGAGGTAATTATGCATTTTATAGAGTGAAAATTGAAATAGGTACCTAGAGAGTGGAGAGCAGTAATCACGGCTGCTTTAACCCCGCTCCCCTGCTCCCTCCCCCCGCCCCCTCATCAGATTGTAACTGCTTGCAGTCCCCAACACAATGAGTGGAATCAGGGCTCCTATATTAATTCAAACACTTCCCTCTGCAATTCCCATTGCATAATCCTGGAGGCTACTCTGCAAGCATTCAAAGAGCCGACATTGGAGTTGTGTGGAACAAGAGACGCTGTCGCCACAATTTTGAGTGGCATCGAATCGTTTCTATGGAGCGAGCTAATTCGATTGTCATATTTTCACTGTTGTACCCTTTGAACATTGGAAGCAACTGTGTGATCTCTTCTACAAATTACAAATATAAAAATATTAGGATTATAGAGTTGCTCGATTCTTGAGTTCGAGACATGATTTTTGCAGCCATTCTCAATAAAAATATCAATTGGGAGTTAATGCTTTGACACAAAGAAATCCGATATTATTTGAAGAGATCCGATTTCAACTTACCTATAAACCAATTGTTGTTTAGCAGTAACCCATCAGTTGTTTCACCGCGTGAGACAGGTATCAGGTGAAACTTCACTCCATATATAGCCTATCGGCTAATAAGCTCTAATTAATTTGTCACTATCACTATCATCCTTCTTGAATGCTATTAAAACTAATTGTTCAAGTCAGTTAGAAGAATGATAAAAAGTATTAATGTCTCTCTACTACATGAACACTCAAAAACCCATTCCATAAAAGTTAGAGATACAACATTATACATTATTATTGCAATTAAATCTTACACTATCCCAACACCTGAATCAAAGTTTGTTTTGTGCATTTTTATTTATGTTCTTGTTCTTCTTTTCCATACGTATTCTAACTTCTATAAATGAGTGTATTTGAGAATGCAGATCTAAGCACGTAGTGACTATTTTTAAATCCAACATATATGAAACACAATTTATTCAATATTTTATTATAAATAAATATGATTCATGTTGGTGAGTTAACCAATAAAATATCCATACTAATTACAAAGTACTATTTGAAATCAATGTTTCTACTTAATTATTAAAATAAGTGTCTTACTTTATAGTCTATAACACCATAATTATATCTTTACATAGCTTCATTTCACATAACTATTTAACATGCTTATTTAAAAATAGTAATTTACATTATATTACACCATTTGGTAAAAAACTCATAAGAAACCACATGATACTTTTTTATTTCATTGTTTTTTCACATTTTGCAACATCTATTACAATATAACCCTTGTGCAATTCAAATTTATAATTTTCTGACAATATTTTTTAAGTGATAAATACCAAAAACAAAGAAACGAATGTTACAAAAAAATCATCAATTCCAAACTCAAACAACCTCCCTAAGCTTCTAAGAGTGTGATATAGAAGATAACTCTGCTCTTCCTCTAACATGGTTCATTTTTCATTTTAGCGTGCACATCATACAATAATAATGTTTATGCAAATGTCTGCAACACACTCTTTGTTAGGTCCTTCAAACCAATTTGATCTAAAAGACATTTATAATTATAATCTTCAGATTCGTAGAATACTTGTGAATGATTGGTTTATTTCATCTTGTGACATAACTAAGCAAAATAGTAATTTGCATGTAAAAACTAAATAACCAATTAACTTTACACTCAAGGCTCCAAAAACCATTAATGCCAATTGTTGCATTCATACATATATCAAATGCTGTCATACTACGTTACCAAGTTCTGACACTCCTCCATCGCCATCCTGAACTTATTTCATTTGTTGATAAGCAGCTATTTTATTGGATCCACAATCGTCAAAACATATTTCTCACACTGCAACCGTGACAGAGTTTCTATAGTCAGTATCTCTATAATATAGACATGAAATGATGTCCATGCAAGTCTACTTCTAGGCATGATTTAACGGCTAGAGTATTGTTTTCATATACCTCAAACACTTTAACCCACTAATATAGAATGTGTTAATAGCCTATCTTTGTACTTTCAACATTCAGATAAAAAAAAGCTTGATTTATTCATTTACTTTTAAATTTTTATCCCAATAAAGGATTTTGTTAATAAAAGAGGGGTAAAAATTTATTCAAGCAAGAAGGAATACAAAGCAAGGGCATCAAACAGTCCTATCAAGTTCCACTAAATGATCTAATTGCTGCGCCAAATCAAGCGGTAATTGAAGCCCATTTGGCCAGGCAATCCACAACACCGTTCCACTCCCGGAGAATATGACTGAAAGTAACCAAATCCAAAGAAGCACACAAATGAAGAATCCGGTCAACAACCGAAACAAGCTACCAACTAACAACCTCAAAATGTTGCCGAGTCAACAGATGCACGACCACCTACGAATCAAATTCACAAATGAGCCGACTCCATCCAAGAGCACAAGCACGCTCCACAGCATATAAAATAGCAAGAGCCTCCATCAAATTGTTAGAACGGTGACCTTTATAAATTGAAAAAATAAATTGAACAGTCTCCAAACTATCTCTACCAACTCCACCAATACCAGCAGGACCAGGGTTTCCCCGAGAAGACCCATCCGTATTGATTTTCAGAATGCCCTGCACCCATTACGCCTGAGCTGGCCATGTGAAGGAGGAAGATGGAGACAACTGTAGCAACTAACATCACCAAGATCCACAACCTCTAACAAATCACATTTTGCCGAAACAGTTTCTCCCAAAGAGTGGAGAATTTTCCACCATAAGTGGTGGGATCCCAACATCACATCTTAAGAGATCCGATGATTCCTCTCCAACCAAATATGTTAGATAATAAAAAAAGGGCCAAGAGTCCAGGCAACTTGAAGAAAGAAGATTTTGACAGGAGCCTTACCCCATCGAGCAAAAAACTCAGCCAAAGAAGAAACATGCCAACAGGTCTAATTCCACACATCCCACCGAGTGTGCCAAATATGTCTAGTGAAGGAACATTGGAAAAAGAGATAAGAGACACTCTCTTCATTATCACGGCACAACACACACATCGAGGGGCCCTGAAAACCACGCTTGCATAAATTATCCCAAGTAAGACACCGGTTGTGAACCACCAGCCACATGAAAAAATTACACTTAGGCCATGAGAACTTGTACCATACATGCTTCCACCAAGGAACCTGATTCTCCCCAAAAGTCTGTCGCACCAGCTCAACATAACCAGTAGAAACAAAAAACTTGCCTGACGAATCACTACTAGCCCATGCCAAAACATCATTCCCAACCAAGGAAGTGCACTCACGAGATGCCAAAACTTGAGCCAACTCTGTCCTGTCTTCCGCAGGTCCACTAGGAGGCCATTCGGAAGGATGTTTCTAGCGAAAACGAACAACCAACCCACAATTATAGCCAATCTTGTAATGGTCAACTGTGTCCCATCCAGCAGCAGTAAAGAACTCACAAAGGGGCTGGAGATGAGGATGAGAAGAGAGTATAGAAGGATGACCATCCCAAGAATCGTACCAAAAAAGAGCTTGTGATCCCGAGTGACATATCCAAAAGAGACTATTCTTAACTAACTGAGCCCCCAGCTTCAAAGTATTCCAGATCATAGAGCCACTACCAACCAAAGAAAAGCGGGGGACATCAAACACATTGGCATCATGAAGATACTTACGTGTGAGAATGCGGGCCCAAAGTTGATTTTGACTAGAACACTAGCGCCAGTATAACTTAGCAGCAAAAACTTGCCCATTCAAAATAGCAGATCGTAAGCCAAGGCCGCCCTCATTCTTAGGCCTACACACATTCTCCCACTTAACAAGGCTCCATTTGGCAGTCGATAAATTACCACTCCAAAGAAATTGCCGAGAGAGGGCATCAAATTCCCGAAGAAAATACATGGGAGTGGCCTGAACAAAACACCTATAGATAGGAAGAGCTTGAATAACAAACTTTAAAAGAGTCAATCGAGCAGCAATAGATAACCAATAGTGAGTCCAATGGTTAACCCTCTGACGTAACTTGTCAAGCAGAGCTGCCAAGAGGACCCGGGGTGTCTACCAACAGTAAGCGGAATGCCCAAATAAACAAAGGGAAGAGACCCAATCTGAAACCGCAGAATATCAGCAATACGTCATTGTATAGCTGGAGGAGTATTGAAGAAAAAAATGGAGGATTTATGCTCATTAACTTTTTGACCTGAAGCCACAAGATAAATATCCAAAGCTTGCCTAAAAGCCTTAGCTTCCCGAAGTCTAGCCAATCCCATAAGAGCAGTGTCATCCACAAATTGGAGATGTGAGAGCTGAGGCAAACCATCGCCCCATTGCCACCCATGGATCAAACCCTGAGAAGCACGATACTTAAGAATTCAGCCCAGACCCTCAACCATAATGATAAACAAGGGGAAAGAGAATCCCCTTGGCGAAGGCCTCTGGAAGCACCAAAAGGCTCTGAAGGTTAGCCATTCACAATAACCGAGAAAGAAGAGGAAGTAACACAACTCATAGTCCAACTCACCCATTTTGAACTAAAACCAAAAGCTAAAAGAATTTTTTGAAGAAAACTCCATTTGACTTTGTCATAAGCCTTGGCCATATCTAATTTGATGAACATAGATCGCTCCTTTGAAGATGCCATAGAGTGTATAGCCTCTAAAGCCACCACCACCCCATCCAGAATTTGTTTGTCGGCCACAAAGCCCCCTTGCTCCTCAGAAATCACCACAGGCAACCAAGCTTTGAGTCTTACTACTATCAATTTGGTTATAATCTTATACACCACATTACAAAGAGCAATCGGTCGGAAAAATTCAAGATTGTCAGCACCTTCCTTTTTAGGAATGAGAACCAAGAAGGTGGAATTCAAGGCACAAAGCATCTATTTATTACGAAGAGATTCACGAACAACCTCCAATAGATCAAGATTAATAATATCCTAGAACTCCTGAAAAAATTCAACAGGGAAGCCATCCGGACTAAGAGCTTTACCTTTGTTCATCCCAAACACAACCTCCTCAAGCTTTGATAGTGAAATCGAACGAATGAGAGAATCATTCATCTCATTGGTGATCAAAGAGGGAATACAAGAAAGAATCAAATTCTCCTCCGCAGCAGCAGGAGGGGAATCTTCAGCAAAAAGAGTAGAATAAAATTGACGAGCCTCGCGAAACATAGCCGACAAAAAAAAAAATCCGAAGCCCTCCAGAAGTAATCGAAGAAGAAATGAGCCCCTTATTACGACGAGCCTGAACAAAATGATGAAAAAAAACAGTATTCCTATCCCCTTCTTGAAGCCAGTCAACTTGAGCCTTCTGCTTCCAAAAAATCTCCTCCCGAAGCTCCCACTTCTCCACATTACGCATAGCCTGGGATTCAGCTCTTCCAAGAGCATCCGAGAAACCAAAATCTTGAATTTGGCGAGTAATAACAACCAGCCGGTCCAAAGCATCACTCTTCTTGGACTTAAGGTTACCGAAACAATACGTATTCCATCTCTTAAGGTGATACTTGACATATTGAAGCTTCTTAACAAAGAAATACATAACAGTCCCATAAGCCAGGCCCCCCTCACTCCACCATTTAGCCACTGAGTCATGCAGCGAGGAATCCCGAAGCCACATAAGCTGAAATTTAAAAGGAGGATTCTTACGAGCAGCAAAAGAAGCAAAAAATTTGATTGGCCAATGATCAGAACCTCACCAATCAAGAATTTCAAAACTAGTAACCAAGCCATCACCAACCCAAAAACAAGAGACAAGAAACCTATCCAACCTTTGAGAGATCGCTTCCTCTCCAATCCGTCTATTATTCCAAGTGAAGATCTCATTAGAGGGCTTAACATCCACTAAAGCCAGAGAATCCACCTGAGCCCGAAAAAGATCAGAAGCAGGACCTAACCGAGGCAACCCCCCATGTTTCTCCTCCAAACTCAACACAAAATTAAAATCTCCTCCTAAGATCTAGGGAAGATAAGGAGCACATGATCGGACAAACCGTATATGTTCCCAAAGCTGACATTTACCACGAATATCAATAGAAGCATAAACATTAGAGATTAAAATAGTCTCACCAGAATCCAAAGCGGAAGCAACCATAGAGATAGACGAGTGACTAGAAACCCACCAAAAGGGTGTAATCTTATGAGGATCCCAAAAAAGAGCCAAACCTCTAGAACTACCCTGAGAGCCAATGCACTGACACTGACCAAAATGCCAAATACGAGGAGCATATTGAAGCATGACATCAACAGACACCTTAGTCTCCTAGACACAGAAAATGTCAAGCGAATGAACTGCAACCAAATCATGAATAGCCTTTTGACGAGAGGTGCTATTCAACCCCCTTACATTCCAGGAAAGAATAATCATGGAGGGGATAGAGAAAAGTGAGCATCAATGGGTTTAACAGACCTTGATTCCACCAATAAATCTCCAGTAATCTTAATCTTCTCTAAATCAGTCTTACGCCCTTTTGTAGAGTTGTCAGAAGGACCTTTCTTAAGAAGTCGTTGTTGCAACCCCAAGCCCTCAGAGGACCCCTTCCCCGCATTGGAAACTAAAACCTCCTTAGCCAAATCAGCCAACACAATATCATCTTGCATATGATCATTCAAGGGCACCTGTTGAGCTTGCCCCTCATGTAAACCAAGATCACACCCTGGAACCGACACAATCTCCATCCCCCCACCAGCAACTGCAAGAGTGATATCTGGAGGAATCCCTTCCTCCAAGGCAGCAATGTCTAATATTTCAAATCAATTAAAACCCTCATCACCCTGTCGATCCTTCAAAGTCCGCTTCTGACACTGTCCCTTAGCCTTAGTCTTAACCGGCACAAAACCATCTTTATCCTGACCCGCTACATCCTCCTGCATGGGAGCTTTCCCCTTGTCATCATGATCCACAGGCAAATCCGAGGAAGGGGGTTTAGTGGAACGAGAATCTTTATGAACCTTAGGGCATTGTCGCTGAAGATGGTCATACTCATGACAGAGCCGACAACGGAAAGGAAGAGATTCATAATTTAACTATTGAATCCATGATGAAGAGCCAAGACAAATCTCCAATGAATCCGGTAGGGGATTATTCAGATCAACCTCTACACAAACTCGGGCGAAATAAATCACCTTCTTGTCAAGGGTTTGTTGGGCAACTGCAACAAGCTTCCCCAACAGAGCAGCAATTCGTTGCAAAATATCTTCTCGCCAAAATTCCAGAGGGAGTTGGGGCAGCCGAACCCAAACAGGAACCCGAGAAGGCAACTCTTCAGCCGAATTAAAACTCATGCCAGGGTTTAATAAATAGCCCAAAATGATTGTAGAAATATGGATTGCCCTCAAAAACCCGATTCCAATCAATCATACTGGAGAAAACAACCATAAAATAAATGTTAAGAGGCAATCATAATCTCCATATCACCTTCAATCTACCATGACCGTCTAATCCAAGCATCTAAAGCAAACAAAGGAATACGAATCCCAAGAAACTTACAAATGAGAGCATGTCTGCTCTAATACGAAACATCTTCAGCAACTGATTCAGGAGAAAGGACTAAAACTGGCTGATCTTGGCTCTGAGGCCAACAACCATTTATTTTTTTCAATCTCGAACCTTCACTCGCATAGAATGTCTCAGTTCGTTGTGCATGCAAGCCCGACAAAGAGCCCTTATGAACCTTATCCCCACCATCCACCATTAGACTGGGAGACATCAAAAACTCTGCCATGCAAGACCACCCCACAAAAGATCAAACCCACACACCCCAACACCCGCAAGCACCACTAAAAACCCCTCGAGCACCACCCCTAACACCCACCAAACACCCAGCCACCAGCAACAAGCAGCATAGCCAAAAACCAAAAAGAGGGAAAGCAAAAACCCCCAGAAGACCCACCCCGAAAGCAGCAACACCCCCCACTCACAGAACATAAGTGAAGGAAGAGCTCCCAAGCGCCAACAAAGGCATGCACTGGCATGCAGCAACATGCACGAGGGATCACAGGCCGCAGCCCATGGCCCCCGCGACACAACAGAGCTCTCCACTGCACGCCATCCCCCATAAATAAAGGATTTGAAATTTTTGTGTCGATGATTTTTATATGAAAAAGTACTCAAATTATTGACAACAAATCTACCACAATAAACAATTCCATTTAACTGTATAACCAAGACAAAATTGTGGTGCCGTCACATTGCAGAAAATATCCTTCGCTTTGCAAATGTTGTTTAACATACAAGTTCCATGTAAATGAGATTTAAAATTTTGATGGGGATGACAAGAAAATTAGGGTTTAAAGGGATAACAACACCAAGGAGGTTGATAACATGTCTTACTAGGAAGAGCTAGGGTTATAATTAATATTTACGATGGCACGAAGATGGTTAATAAAGTCAAAAGGAGATGACAGAATTCAAACGTGGGGGTGACTATGGCACAAAGATTTATACTGAAGGAAGCTAAGGTAAAGAGAGCATGAACAAAGTGAACATACTGGCAACCTCAGTATAGTAAAGACTAGGGAATGAACAGAAAATAAACATGAATTCGCAATAACAACAAATGAGAGTTAAGTTTCTTACAACTGTACACAGGTAAGTTTGTTGAAACATATTTCCAAATTTGGGTTATAAGACACAAAATCCCAATTATTTAAATTCCAGCATATAGTATTCTGATGTTAGAATTGAAAATATTGAGCAACATGAAGTTATGTTTGCTTTGCAAAGCATGTTTGTAGTTCATGAACGCTAGGTGTTGATAATATGGTCCCCCACACCAGCAAAGAAAGAAACGCATTCTGATTTATTAGGCAGTGCTTGAGTGTTATGGTTTCATCAAATAAATAAGCTGTATATTGGCTTCTGGCTGTTCAAGTATATGGTCCATTTAATTGAATGGAAATCTGGAGATTGTCTGCTTCTGCAAGCGGCCTTTATGGCCATGGCTTTCCTAAATTCATAGGAATTTTGTTTACATTTGAGTTTTCACTTTCATGTTAGGTCATTGTGGACCAGGCCACAAGCAAGTAACGTCATTGATCTTCAACTCCTCACAATAAAATATTAGGGAGATGAGTTATTCCTCTGTTTGCCTTCATAGAGGAAACAGTGTTAGCATATGGACTGGCATTGTGTAGAGGACAGCTTATGTGGGTTGGGATTCTACCTGTCACAGGAAGCCACATGTTGGTCCGCTACCAATTTTAGTTCCATCTTGCTCTGGTAGGCTTCCAGATTCCTCAGGAGGCTTTCCAATGAAGAGGGAAACCAAGATAAACCAAAGGAAATCTATCTTCCTTGTAGTCAAGGATTCTGAGAATCTCACACCTTCACAACCCTTGAATGTTAACAAATATAACACTTGGTTTCTGGTTATTTATATTCTGTCTCAAGGCTAACTCATATTTTTGTAAAAGATTTTTGGGTTGTACTTCCCTATTAATAAGGGTGGAGAATAGAAGAGTGCGTTGTTGTACTTCCCTAGTAATAAGGGTGGAGAATAGAAGAGTGCGTTGTTGTACTTCCCTAGTAATAAGGGTGGAGAATAGAAGAGTTTTGCCTGCTAAGTTAAAGTTTTGAGTGGAGAATATAGCTAGCCTCTCTCAATGACAAGGAGCCCATAAAACTTCCCTTGTCCTCTTGCTTCCTCTAGTTGTCTCGTTGGGACATCACCCATTATGATGAATAGATATGGGCTAAAAACATGTCACTGGCAGACCTCTAGTTGAATTGAACAAGTACCCCATGATCTATTTATGCATACCATGTATGTGGGAGCAGAGATACAGCTAGTGATCTATCCAATAAACTGAGCGCTTAATGCTAAGAATTTAAACCATTGAATTATCAGCTCCAACTGCACCTGTGAAAATCTTTGATGTTGTATTTGAGAGAGTGCAGTGTGTTTTGGAGAGCCATGTTACTGTTTTTAATCTCTCGGCCTTAAACAAAAACCAATTGAGTGTCCAATATGAGTCACAGAAGAGGAGCTCCATTCTAGTCAGTATCAATTTTGATATTATTTTATAGGCTGTATTACTCATCACAATAGGCCTATATTGATTCATGCCTATATTGATCCATCTTCTTAGCATAAGCCTTTACAGTAATCAAGACCAGTTTTGTGTTCATAGCTTGTCACATTTTCTTGTTCTTCCTTGATTCCTATAATACTGCTTGTTTGGTCTAACACTGCAGCAAATCCATACAATCCAGGGGCTTGTCTTTTTGGAATGAGTATGCCATCACCCAATTCAGGTTCAGTTGTCCTCCTCTTTGTCATCTGAAATTAAGATGCTTTTGACATCCATGAATGCTGATATTGTTTGTCAATCAGAATTCCTTCGGCTTGTGATTGTTATTTTCTTGATTATCCACGGGTCACTATTTTAGTGAGGTTTGACATGGACAAACCCAAGCCAGATACCCATGTCCACAGCAGATCAGATAGCTGGAAGAGATATTCTCATTAGTCCACAGGCTTCTGCCGTTTGATTCCACCCATATTTGAACAATATTCCATCCAGAAGGGGCTTTTATAGATCCACATCAACACAGATCCTTGATTAGTTGAGGATTCCTAGGTATTTGGCGAACTCTGAACCTGCAATTTACCCACCAATAGCTTACTCAATTCTCCAGAGGGATATTTCTTGCCACTATTTACTGGGAGCATGGGCAGTGACTCAGATCACAACAGTTCTTGGGAGCTCCTTCGTGGGGTTGACACCAAAAGGCCAGAGCTTCCTAAATAGCCCTGATTTTGTTATGAACCATGGGTCTCCACGGAAGGTACTGTCTTTTCTTGCTTTCTTGACAAAATAGCTATGAAATGTTTTTTTGGCATCATAAGAAGGCCCACTATCCCTGCTGGCCTTCCATTCTCCCGCACTCATGATCCTAAAGTTTTGGGCCAAGAAAAGCCCCATAAAACTATATATCAAGGTTTTGGTAGCTACAGCCTGTTCTCCATTTCAACCATGGAGAAGCTGATCTTAGATGGGTAGCCAGATATAGATTGCAACCATTTTGCTTCTTTGTGGAGGAAAGGTCACATGCATGGTGCTGTATAAAGAGCTTTATATCTTTCTTGCCAATCTGAATTGTTTCATTCGGGACTGCACATCTGAAATCTGAATTTGGATTTTGTGAGTTAACTTTAGGAGGAGGCTATTTTCTCCTCTAAAGGTTGCTTAACTGGAAGTCTGGAACAATCAGCCTATGGCTGCTCAGATGAATATTGTTCTGATTTGGAGTGGTTTGGAATCTTTGGACTAGGTGGGTTACAAGTGGTGGCATGTGAAAACAAAAAAATCTGAATTCTGCAAATAAGTCGCATCTTCCATATCATTTTTTTCATTTTGCTTCTCATGCTAGCTAACTAATAAAAACTTGATTCTTTAGTAATATCCTGGACAAAAAAAGGCCAACTCTTCATTCACAACAAAGTATGAGATGATTTTGATCAGCATCTAATAATTTTAATCCAGATTTGTAATATTAACATGAAGCCCAGATTATTTTTTTGTTTGTCTCAAAAAAAGAGGCCATGAATAGTTTTCTGTATACATTGTAATGGTCTGGTACATAAATGTCAATCAAGTACGAAAAAATGCGTATAGTCAGCAAATTAACTTCCAAAGGTTCATAACATACATTTATCTATAATCTCTCTGGTTTGCTCTACAGAAGGACAAGAAGATAGTCAGAAAAAAGAGACAACACTTGCAAATTAACTTCCAAAGGCTTCATATACAACACTCTATTTCTCTGTGATCTCCCACGTAAGATCTTCTACAGAATAACCAGAAAATAGAGAGATGCATCCAGAAAAAATTTATATATCCCACTGGCCAAAAAGGAACATCCATTGCAATGGCATGCAAACCAAATAAAAATATTTATGAATAGATCATTTTTATATATCCTCTACTCTCGGATATTCAAGATCAGATGTTAAAGATGCCTGCACTTTTTGACATTATCAGTAGCATTGACTACCAGTTGAGAATGCACAAAAGGAATCAGCAGAAGATCAATCACCTGTTACAACAGATGGGTCCACAGATCCATTGCTTATATCAAACTTGTGCTGATTGTTCCTTCCATCATCTGCAGACCACTGTTATGTATACTTAAAACATAATATTCTGTTCAAATATTATTGTTTCTTTACTTTCCAAGAATTTGTATGTCAGCAAAATATTCAGGTGGTATAACACCATTGAGACCTTCAGCCAAAATCACTCCATTTTCAGAACGGTAGAGTTTCATTCCATCTACAAAAAGAGTGATGAATAAATTAAATACGAAGATTGAACTTCAGTGCAACTTGCATTTGAAGCTGATAGAACATCCATAGAAACTAGAACCTTTACCATTTAAATACTTCGGTACATTCATATGTATCAAAACTTCACAATTGCCTCGTATTCCTATCATTATGAATTCAAATGTTAGCAGAAATAGAGAAAAATAATTGATTGAATGTGCCGTAGAAATTAAAAATAAAATTAGGTAAATTTCACACCTATGTATCATTCAGTGCTCAAATGCAGATAAAATGGGAGTTTAATATATTTCAGTATCATATGCAATAAAACCATAGTACCACTAGCTGGCAAAAGATCACAAGTAATCCAAACTCAGGAATTTTCCCATGTCAAACAACTCAACAATCAGGGCCGAGATTTGCCCAGTCAAACTCTCACAATTTCAAAATAATACCATATACTTTTAAAAAGCCATGTTTTAAATGTGTGCTAAAAAATATGCAACAATTTTTCAGTTATAATTATCAGTACCACCAGCCTGCCATCTGTCTTTTGGGATTGGTAGTTAAAATTTGTATGGCATTGAAACCCGTTTTCCAACATTTTCATCTTGGCTGTTTGATATGTTAATTTTGATCTCTACACCATAGTTACTAGGAGACAGGGACGGGTACTGGTACATCATTTTAAAAAAAAGGTCTAACATTTTAAAGTATTGAAATACATTAATCTTATTAATATTTGATAATCATCATCAGGTAGAAAAAAAAAATCATAATCACCTAGAGATGACAAAGAAACTAGGAGGTGAATCCCATTATTTTTAAAAACATAGAATGGGAAAACTTGGAGATGACTATATTTTCAATCAATTGATAAAAATTCAAAGCATGTACACGACTTAAGCCTTATTACTGTTTCACTTCATATTCTCACCTCTTTGGAATTTAATGAGGAAATTTTCTGCCCCCAAAAAAAAAAATTATGAAAAAAAAAGGAAAATTACAAGTCTATTAGTGTATTTTCTTTTAATTTTTGTCAACCACATATAAGCACTTTTAGATAATCCAATGTAATTTATGTGATATATTTGAAAAGGCTCTATTTGAAGTCTCCTCATTTTCAAGGGATAATTATAAGAGACGTATAGGAGACACAAAGAAACTTCATCTTAAGTCTCCTAATGTCTAGAGATGTCGCCATACAAGGCTCTGAGATGAGGGCATGTTTCTAATACGGGAGACAAGTACCAAGGGTCAAGGTACAAGTCTCTAGTAACTATGCTCTACACACTATATTGGGCATGAAATAAGTTAATAACCAATAAAATTCATTTGCTACTAAAATCATGATTTTAGTTGATACCCTTCATGAGAGGGAACTCTCTAGCTATCATGCCCTAATGATGGATCATGGAGTTTAACATTCTTTGGCAATAAAAATTCTACACAGTCACATCCAAAAGTATTGGCTAATTATCATTATGGATTGTTGAAATTTCATAATTTAAATTGATACCCTTCATGGGAGGGAGCTCTTTGGCTATCATACCCTAATGATGGATGATGGTGTTTGATCTGAAATGTTTTTTGGTGATAAAATTCTACAATCAAATCCAAAAGTATTGGCTAACTATCATTATGGGTTGTGGAAATTTCAAGATTTTAATTGATACCCTTCATGGGATGGAACTCTCTCGCTATCATACCTTGATGATGGATCATGGAGTTTGATCCAAAACATTTTTTGGTGATAAAAAATTCTACACAATCAAATCTAAAAGTATTCGCTAACTTTCATTTGCTATTTTTAATGTGGTTTATGTGTAGCAAAAATACATGGAACTATGTGAATTAAAATTTCTTATTCTGTTAGGTTGCTACATTTCTTATGTAAGATGTGATTGTATATACATGTACCTAGGATAGAGATCATCCTCACAAGGTAAACTAAAGCCCCTTGAAAGCATGATGATAAAGTAAATAATGTTCCATGTAATATGAATATGATTTTTTACTGTGACGTGTCTATTTTGTATGTATAAGCTCAAGAGAGTAGTAGACGCCCTATCTCCAATTCATAAACTATAGTGTACTACCCTCAAAACAAACAGAAAGAGATAGCCTTGTAAAGTAACTTGAACTTGTTCAGAAAGAGTGATAATAAAATGAAATGCTGGCCTGAGAGTTTTAGACATGCACTAAGCATAGTTCCATGGAGTTTTGGAATGGAGAGACAGAGGGGCTATTTTTGTTAACACTGCTAATTACTTGTTTGTGATTTCGTTCACTTGGTTGGATAAAAATGAAATCTCTAGTTCCCTTATGGGATATGTAGGCAGGACCAAAAAATTGATTCCCCAAGGTATAGGCTATGCAATCAAGTACCTCTAAAACCTTCCCTCCTCCCTGTACCCATATGGGTTCAGTTCAAGTCCAAGGGTTGAGCTGATCAGCATAGGATCCCTCCTGGGCACCTCAGGTTCCCTATGGGTCCTTTTGTGAAGAACCCAAAGGAAACCTAGGGTGCCCGAGAGGGACCATGGGCAAAGCTAGGCCAAAACCAAGCGAACCCAAGGGTGCCCAAAAAAAAATAGAAAAAAATATCTTTTTAAAACATTTTTATAAACAAAAAAGTGCCTACGTACCTAATTTCACCCTTAAGTGACAAAACTGTGAAGATGATGTGTGTCATGAAGGTTTGTGTGATTTTAAAGGCCTTAATTTGGTCTTGGTGGCGAGGGCTCTACCCCTCAACCTCGCCCTACATTGCAACAAGAAGCACACCAAGGGTGCTGCCCCTCAACCCCATTGGTGTCTCCACTCCCAGACACCCACTAGTTATTAGGATCTCTTGTCATGTAAGAAACTTGATTACAATGAGGGGGTGACAAGGAATTGTGATCTAACTCTAGAATGTGTTGACTTAGATGTTATTGTTGCACAACTTGCTAGAAATCTCTTTACATGAGGTAGCTTGAATAGTACATGGCTAGTGTAAGTGGCATTGTAACTCATTGTGGTTCAAGTGAGATTGAACCAAATGTTGACATTGATGCTTTTGATGAAGAGCAATATGAAGATTATTATATATTGATTGTAACTTTTATTGTGTATTGACATTTGACAAATCACTGAATTATGAATTTATGAGTATTTTCATTTTTGCAAATTATGAGATATTTAAATATTTTGTTTATTGGCAATTATGAGTATCATTGTTTTATATTAAATAATTATGCTATATATATATCCAACCTCGTACCCATACCCAAGGAAAAAAATTGGTGTACACAATACCCATACTCACACTCGTACCAATACTAATAACTTAGGGCATAGGTCGTGATATAGTGAACTTAACCCATTTAACAAGATCATTTAGGCTATGACAAGGAATTGTTGCTATTGCAAGAGGTTGGGACTTCTAAAATTGAAGTAAATATGTTAAAAGCTTTGTAAGAGTTAAAATATATGATTTATACATATTTTATTGAAACCCTTATTTGTGTAGTATTAGATTTAATATAGATGATTTTATATAAGGCTATCGTTGTTTTGTAAATTATTGGACTCATATAATATAAGGTATTAAATTATTAATAAGTTGTGAGTGATGACACCAATTAAACTATTAAAGTGTGTTTCTCTATTCACTAGGAAATATTATAGATATTAATATATTGGTCATATTGTCATTTTATATATATTATAGTGGTCGACTATATCAAACTAGTTAAAATGTTATCATGAGTGATAAATAATAATTAGGAAGGATAGATCATATAAAGCATTGGCTTAGTTACCAACTAACCTGATTTCAAACGACAATATATATAAATTTCAATCACTAAGTAACTTGAGTTGCAATTATTTTTACATATATAATAATAATGATAATAGAATAGTGAATAATTGGTGTACTATAACATAATTGTTAGTCTTAATTAGAGTAGTCAATAAATGTCTTGCTTGGTCAATGCATGTTCCATAGAATTATAAAATGGAAAACATTGAAACAAGAAATAAATTCCATATGATCTTCTCCACTTACACTTTTCAAACAATATTTTCAGGCTTATTTTATCAATTCCTTTTATCAAATAGATTGGACAGGACCTCTTAAAGGGGAATTACGGTCTGCAAATAGGGTTTCAAAGCCGAGGTTGCTGGGTGCAAAGTTTGCATGTGTGAGTGGAGGAGGCTCAGCCCTCCTCCACACAATTCTTTAGGAGGGGTTCCTCTTCTTCTGTAGCGAAATGTGGCCAAATCTGTGGGAAACCTCTAATCCGCTGCTCGCACTCATGCGAGGCTGGGTGACCTTGGGCCGTTTGTAATGCCTGGGGACTCGGTTCCCCCCCGACGGCGCCCCTATTAACCATAATGAAAGCAGAGGCGGTTCAAAGCAACCCAAGTCCTTTAGAGACATTATCGCTGGTGAGAAAGTCTTCTTTCCGACAGGAGCGAGGTTTTGCATGGAGGAGAGCAGCGGTGGCGGTGATGGGGGTTGCGAAGGAGGTAAGTGCACCCTTGATCCCACTAAATTTGACATTTTGTCTCCAAATGAAGAGTTGTGCAAAGCCTTAAGTAAAGAAGACAATAGGCTAAAAAACGTAGGGATTTTTTTTACTGTTGTGGATGTAAACAAGACCTCGGCAAGAAAATACATGGATTCTTGGTTGCTGGATGTTTGGGGCAAAAAACTTGGCATTTTCTTTTCTTATTATCGAATGATCCAGAAAGGACTGTATGTAATTTTTCTTCAAAACCACGAAATGCAAACTAAGGTAGTTAATAAACAATTTTGGGCTATTGGGAAGAATGTATTTAGGGCTTTGCCCTGGTCACCATCGGCCATTAATGAGGAAATTCTAGCCCTCTCAAGCCCTAGGTGGGTAGTTGTTAGAAATGTCCCTCCTAAGCTCTTGAATTTCATTCCACTGCTACTCGAGCCCTATGGAAGGGTGCTCAAAATTGACAATACTAGAGCGGCCCTCCCTCATACTGATGTGAGAGCCCTAGTTTCTATCCTCCCTGGTGTAGACTTGCCTAACATACTAAGGCTAAAGCTTGACAATGGCTGCATGGATTGTGCCCTAGAGGTGCTCAAGGGGCTAAATGCATGCTACCTCTGTCGAAAGGAAGGGCATGTGAGGAAAAATTGCCCACTAATTGTTGGCAAATTTGCTGGTTCGAAACCCTTGGAAAGGAACAATGGAGATGGGCAAAACCCATCTGGAATAAGGGGTGAAAGGGATGGTGGCAGTAACCCCGTAGGTGGGGATGGCGAAGCAGCTACGCAAAACCCCTTTGAATTCCTAACTAGCAAACATAATTCAAATACAAATAAAAATATAATTGAAAATGCAGAATCCTCAAAAGATACTAGAGATTATTTTGGAAGTAACAAGAAATTGGGTGAAGCCCTAATCACATAACAAAATAAACTCTTGGTAAAGACAAGGAATGAAAACGAAGTCTCTCGGAGTACTAATGGAATCACAAAAGGTCTCAATGAAATGGGAATGGTTGAGATGGACTCCATTTTTGGGAGATACGCTCTCAGAAACTTCATCTCAAAATCCGCATGAGTTCGAGGGGGCTCTATTTGAAAATATGGAGACCAGAGACAGTGGAGTGGATGTGAAAAGCACTGACTTAGAATGCCAAATAAATAAGGGCTCCATTGAAGCCCCTGCCCCCTTGACAACAGTTAAACTTCAAAACTCGAGTAACCTGAACAAAGCCCCCAATGGTGAACCCGGGGGTTGGAAGAATGCTCAACAATTAGCCCTAGATAAAATCAAAAGATTGGGCTTGGAAAGAGAGACCTCGAGGAAAGAGAGACCTCGAACAATGATGACTTCAAATCTCAAACCTTCTTTTTAAAGAATTTTAAAATGTATAAGGCTGGAAATGTTAATGGCGAGGGTGTGGAGGACAAAGTAAACTCAAACGATGTCAAAAAAATTATCACTGCTTTTGAGACCAAGATTCAACCCACCTATTTGCAGCAAGGTACCACCGATGGATTGGTTATTGGCCAATCAGTGGATGTGGTGGGTCAAGAAGAAGACTCCGATCCCATTGGCACTTGTAATCAACTCACCGATGATGCCTCGATGGACATGGGTGAGAAGGATGGTGGTTCCAAAGCAATGAAGGACAGTGAAGGTGTTAACTATACAGAAAACATTTCTGAGAACAACAATCAGCATTGTTTCCAGCTTGAACCAAGCACTCCAGACACTGATGGGGATGCTGCCCCACCCATGATGACAAATGAGGGGATCTCTAAGAGTGTCAATGGGGGAAATGGGGCATGCAAAAGTGAGCAAGGCCCCAGACCTAGAGGCAGGCCCAAAAAAGAAAAAGATACTTTAATCCCAGTAGGCAAAGGGAATGTCAAAATTATCCCCACCCAGAAGAGGGAAAAAAAAAGTGTAGTTATCTCAAGTCCCTTGGCCAAGAGAATGGAGGTAGAAGCTAAGATTCCTACATGCTTTGACACCTTCAAATTGGAAAAGGACTCCACTCCCTCGATTGAACATGATGGCCCTTAATTGCATCTCATGGAATGTGAGGGGATTAGAGTCCCCTGATAGAAAACGGGAGGTTAGAAGGTTCATCAACCAATGCAGACATAAAGATGTGATACTATTGCAAGAACTCAAATCCACTAGGTTCTCACTTGAGACCAATCTAAACTTCATCTGGAGGGGTGCCTCACACTTCGCCACTCAGCATGAAAAGGGTAAGGGAGGGGCTGCCATCCTCATTTCAAAGGAGTTGAGCCAATATGTGGTCAACTCTGGGACCTCCCCTTGCTACAAGGTTGTCTGGATCAGCCTAAAAAGAGATGACTCTTCCTTTGGGATTTGCTCTATATATGCCCCAAACGAATATGGAGAGAGAATCAAGTTATGAAAGTGGTTATGTGATCTGGAAAACATACCGTGGATCCTAAGAGCCGACTTCAACATGATTGAGAATAAAGAGGATAAATATGGGAGAGTGGATATGGACTGGAAGGGGAATGAGAAATTCTTCTGGTCAAGAATGAAATCCAAACTGAAACTGGTGGATCCAATAAAAGGGCAAAAAAAAGACTTTCCCAACATCTGGTTTACCTGGTGAAACGCTCAAAAAGGCAGCAAAAGAATATACTGTC
Source organism: Sequoiadendron giganteum (assembly GCA_007115665.2). NCBI lineage: Eukaryota > Viridiplantae > Streptophyta > Pinopsida > Cupressales > Cupressaceae > Sequoiadendron > Sequoiadendron giganteum. Next base: position 476,046,634 of record CM021106.1, read on the forward strand.
GCCTTGACAGGTTCTACATAAACGAAGATCACTTTGTATTTGACACTCTAAGGGGATGGGTGCAAAATTGAAGTTCATCCATATGCCCTTTTTGACCACCATCCCATAAAAGCAAGATTAGTCCTAAAGAGTGGGTTTGGGGGTAAAAGGGAGAAGGGAGGGGGATTTATCCTCAACACCAAACTTCTCCATGATGGGGATTGTGTTGATGCAGTGTTGTCACTCAGGAAGTTAAACCAAGTGATGTATGGTGGCCTGAGCGCCATAGAAAGATGGGAGTTGAATACAAAAGGGTGGAAAACCCTGTTCCAAATAGTAGGTAAAAAAAAGGCATTGGATAGGAGGAAGGAGGGACTCCTCCAGGAGGAGCTGCTGCAGGCTGAAGTATCCATTCAAGAAAACCCCAAGGATGAAAGCCTTGGAAACAGGCTCAGAACTACCAAAGATGCGTTGAGAAAATTGCAGAACTTTAGAATCCAAGGGCTCAAGATTAGGTCCAAACTCAACTGGCTTGAGAGTGGGGACAAAGGGTCTAAATTCTTCTTTAGATACCTGAAGGAAAAGGGAGTCAAAGAGCACATAGTGCAAGTGCAGATTGATGGGGTAGCCTTCACTAAGCTGGAAGACATCAAAGGTCACTTTTTTAACTTTTACAAAAGCATGTTCACATCTGAAAACAATAGGGAAGGCTGCTCCAAGGCAAGGGACCTAATTAAAAGCATCATCCCAAAGAAGCTAAAAGAGGGGGATGCTAACAGGCTGTGCAAGGATATCTCAAAAGATGAAATCAATAAGGCAATAAGCTCTCTAAAGAATGATAAGACACCTGAGAGCAGATGGGCTCCCAGTCGAATTCTATAAAGCTTTCAGTGATTAGATTATAGATGATTTGGTTTTAGTATACAAGGTGGCATTGGAAAAGGGTTCTCTGGGGAAGAGCATAAACAAGGGCATCATAAAACTGCTTCCCAAAGAAGGGGACAAAACCTTGGTTAGGAATTGGAGACCAATAACGCTGCTAAATGTATCATACAAAATCCTGACTAAGGTCTTGGCAAGAAGACTAGAAAGCATTCTTCCAAAATTCATTAACAGCACCCAAACTGGATTCATCAAAGGCAAATACATCCTAGTGAATCTAATCACCAGCTGGGAGGCAATGGAGTGGGCAAAGGCCTCCAACCAAGAGGCAGTAATGGTATTGCTTGACTTTGAGAAGGCCTATGATAGGGTGGAATGGGCCTTTATCAGATTGATGTTGGAAGCCTTTGGTTTTCCTGAAACATTGTGCAACATGGTGGTCACGCTCTTCAGGGACGCTGTGGCACAGGTAGAAGTCAATGGCTCTCTTACAGAGGATTTTGCTCTGGAAAGGTTGATCAAGCAAGGTTGTCCCTTGGCCCTTGCCTTATTTGTAATTGCCTCAGATTCCCTGCATTACATCCTCTAGGTCAATGACACCTCGCCAAAGGTAAAAGGTATTTCTCTACCCAATCATCAAAGTGAATTACTCAATATTCAGTTTGTTGATGATACAGCATTGTTTCCTCAACTAGATGAAGAAAATATCTCTAATTTAATGGTGAAACTCGATACATTTTGTGCTGCCTCGGGAGCAAGAATCTCCATGGCCAAATCAGTTATGTTGGGGTGGCAAGAAAGATCTCTAGATTGGCTCTCTAAGTTCGGGATACAATGGGGAGGACCTCATAAGCAAGTCAGATATTTGGGCATACCATTTGCAGTCTGCCCTGATTTAAAGGAGATGTGGCTATGGAATCCAAGGGAAAATAGACAAGAAGATTGGGAAATGGAAAAGGCAGTTCCTATCTCTAGCAGGGAGGATTCAAATATGTCGGAAAATTCTTGCATCCTATAGTTTGTATTTTGCTTCAGTATGGTTGTTTAGCAGCTACCAGGTGGATGAAATTCAGAAAAAGATAAGGAGCTTCTTGTGGTTAGATGGAAAAGCGAAGAAAAAGAAACATGTCGTGAAGTGGGACCGGTGCTGTTTGAATAAGGCTGATGTAGGGCTAGGCTTGAAGGACCTGAGAATCCAAGGGATTGCCTTGGCAGCTAAATGGATATTCAAATCACTGGAAGGGGACGAACCGTGGAAAATCCTAGAAAGAGGTAAGATACAAAGAGCAGCACCCAAGCATGCGAAGGCCTAGAGAGGGCTCCCCTTGAGTGACCTTATCTGTTGCAAGGTTCTTGTAACCCCTGAGGGGTCTATGGTGTTCAAAAGCTTATGGAAAGCATGGGAGTATACTAAAGAGCATATATAGAACTCTCATATCTTCAGCAATAATAGGTTAGCTATGCACAAATCAATATGGTGGAACCTGAGCCACAATGGCAAGCCTTTGGCCCTTCTGCAAGGCTACTCGGCCAAGGCTTGGTCTAATAGAGAAATAAAGCTCTTCTCTGATATCTTTGATGGGGGGAGCTTAAAGAGTTGGAACCAGTTAAGTGAAGAATTTAATCTGCCTGTGACCAACTGGAGGACTTAATCGGTCCTAAGGGAAGCCTGCAATGAGATGCCTGGCACTGTTAATTGTGTGAATGACATCGAACAGTATAAAGAGTACAAGTGGAGAGATGGATCCAAACTGACTAAAATCAATGCCAAAACTGTTTACAACACCCTCACCAACAAACAAGAAACATTTGATCATCTGAATAAGGTTTGGAACTTAAGACTAAGCAACACTGAATGGACTAAAGCTTTAAAAAACTCTTGGGCAAATGTGGTTGAACCTAAGAAGTCATGCTTCAGGTGGTTACTAATCATGCAAAGGCTACCTTGTAAACTAAATTCACAAAACATAGAAGTTTGCAGCTTATGCAGAGTGTCTGAAACTTTAACTCATATATTCTTTGACTGCATATATGCAAAGGAAATCTAGAACCTTTTTTGCCACAAGCAAGACATTTGGGATCACAATCTCAATCTCAGACTAGATAGAAAGGAAGACTACTACCATAAATGTAATGCGCAATGTATTAATTTGCATTATCAATTGCCTCCAAGTGGCTTCCCTTGTCCTTTCTTCACTAAAAGATGAGATTTAATTTTGCTCTCACTAACAATATCAACTTCTTGTTCTCTAGTATATGCCATATGTATTCCTTTGGCAACCCCTTCTTGTTTGGCCCTTGAGAAACTTTGATTCCATAGTCAAGTGTAGCACATAAGTAAGTTTTCACTCAATTATACAAGCTCTTATACTTGATCCCACAATGATTACAACGCTAGAGTAAAGCCCCGCCTCCTCCAAGTTGTTCGATCATCATAACATATTTCCATATAGAGGTGATGATTGATCATATTTGAACAATCTAATTGCCTTTAAGGCCACTAAACTTTAACTAGTCACCATTCTAAATAAAAAATATTAAATAAAACAAAAACCAAAGTACAACTCTGCAATAAATATAAATATAATAAAAACACAACAATTAAAAAACATTCAAAATGTTTTTATAAATATCAACAAAACTTGTATATTTTTTATAGAGATCATGAAAAAAATTCAATTGTGCTCCCTCCCCTAGCACTTAACAAATGTCTTTGGTTCCTTTGCAATCCTTCACCTTTGAAAACAAACTAGCAAGCTTCACAAATGCAAAAATGGCAATTTAGAGTGATATTGATAGTTTTATGCTTTGTGATTGTAAAATAAATGAATAGAAACAAATGAATGATCACTTTTAGGGTTTTCATTTGCATTTTAGGGGTTTTAATGTTATTGAAATGTATTTTAAATGTTTTAAAAGTGTTTATTTATGTCCAAATAGTTCTGAGACTCGAACTCGGCACGGACTCGACGAGGGTGACACAATTCGAGACTTAGGACCCAAACTTGGCAAAGTGAAAAAACCAAGAAATTTAGAGATTTATAAGGATTTAAAACTTGTTTCATGCACCCCTTTATTAAATAAACCTTAAAGACACAGTAACATCATCAAATAGAAGCTAATTTGATCACATACACAAGTATACATCGATCACATAAGTATAAACGCAAATTGTAGCTGAGCTGCTAAAGGAAATAGCACACTTAGATATATAAATATAGTCAAATGTATAAAAACTCATGGAATATGAAATCCATGACATCAAATGTTCCGAACAAATATGAAATATCAAAACAATAACTAGAAGTCTATGGCTCAGAGGAGCCTGCATCCTTCCTACGAATGCATCTAAGGTAGGTCCTAGATGATGCAGCATCCATAATTTCTGCCTGTGACTCCATGCCACCCTCACCAACATCAACTGTTGCATTCCTCCTTGTAAGTAAGCATCAAGTAACATCAAGGAAGATTGTCCAATTGGATGAAGATATTATAGATGAATACTTGTAGGCAAACTTCGAAACTTGGACTTGGAGAGTACTTAGAAAATCAAATGAATTCAATGGGAATTTGAGGGCGATCCCCTAATGGGGTTGAGGGACAGCACCCCTTGTGGGGGTCCAAGAGCAGTGCCCCCAATGGGATCGAGGGGCAACACCACTTGTGGGGGCTCAGGGACAGTGGCGTTGCCCCCAACAAGGTCGAAGGACACCGCCCTCGTGGGGGTCTAGGGGCAACGCCCTCAGCGGGGTTGAGGGGCAGTGCCCCTTGTGGGGTCTAGAGGCATAGCTCCTCATGGGAGTTTGGGGGCAACGGCCCCAACGGAGTCGAGGGGCAACGCCCTTCGTGGGGGTTTAGAGGCAACACCCCCAGTAGGGTCGAGGCCCCCACCACCAAGCCCATATTAAGACCTGCAAAACCACAAAAACCTTCATGGCATACATCATTTTGCATTCATAATAAGACCCAAATTAAGACCATCAAAGCCACACAAACCTTCATGGCGCACATCATTTTAGGGTTTAGGGGGTAAATGAGACTTTTTAGAGTTTAAAAAAAAAATAAAAATTTGAAAAAGGCAAAATTCGCCTGTATTATGCCTACATAGGGCAAGTCCGGCAAGTCTCGTCAGGACTCGATCAAGCCTGAACCCGAGTGCACTCTTAACTCAGCAGGGATGACTAGACACGGGACTCACTGAGACCGAACGAGTCTTGGAACTATGGTCCAAACTAATCTTACACCTATAGATTCCTTTGGGTGCAATCAAGCATGTCACAAGAGGGCTAGGGCATAACCTGTGGCATTGTCATTGTTCTTTGGGTCCACTGTGGCATTGTCTTTGCCCATCACCTAGTTTCAGATGCAAATTGCCCGATTGTGCAAGCCATTGTTCCCACCATCTCACCGCCTCCAAGTAAAGCATTGGTTGCTGGAATCTTTGATGCGGAGGCCATCACTGCTAGTAAAGTTATTGCCCAAGCTATCAAGCCTTACAGGAAAGGCATTGAGGATAGTCCTTTGGCTGCCTTTAGTAGATTTGTAAGTAGGATAGGAGATTTATTCTCCCCATCTCAGATTGAGAGGAATTGTGAATGTGCTGATGGCATGATGTTCATGTTGCACAAATTTCTGTAATCAGATGTAAATTTTCTTTCAATTCAATATAAAGGGAGCTTCCCCCTAGTGCTTACCTAATATATATATATATATATATATATGGAAAGATAAAGTCAAAAAACTTCTTCTACCAAAGTTTAGACTTGAAGGATAGTACAATAAGATAAAGCTTTGAAGTAAGAAATACTAGAGATCAAGTTTGGCTGTCACAAAAGCATAACTAAAAGTGAATACTTTTACATCAGATTTTTCCTATGTTCCATGGAGCTTCGTAACTGGTGGACATGGACCAAAATTTGGGGACAGCAGGGGAACAACAGTGCAAATATAATATAGTGCTTGAAAAATTAGTGATAAAAGAATGAGTGGTTCGCCCCAAGTTTGAAAGATAAAAGGACAAATGGTGCCTGACCAGAAATCCATAGATAACTAGACTTGTCCAAGCTGCAGATACCCATGTACATGCATCTCAGCTCAAATGCAATCAAAATATAATATAATATAGTACTTAACAACATCCATTAACATCATATGTAGGCAGCTTAGAAGGTACTCAGGTTCTCTTAGCTTATAGTTGTGCACTAAGTAAACTAAGGTTCATTTAGATGCTGAACATATTTTGATTAAGTTAATTATTAGTATATTATTTTGAAAAGATATCATCAAAAATCACACCCATTTCAAGTATTGAATCATCATTCTATCGGTGCCTATTACTCTTATTTGTGTTTATAGTTGCTTGATCTGTGCTGTTATAATTGTAGTAAATTTGTCATGCTTCTCTGCATAGCTGTTAAAGAGCATGTAGTGCTGAATGCATATCATTATTGATGAACCCAGCATAATAGTATAAGGGAACTTAAGTCCTTGTTCATGACAGAAGTTTTGAGTGTCAAGGAAGTGAGAATAAGAAGCAAAGAACCATGTAATACATGAGAGTAAAGAGACATGCTCGATTGCAGAAGAAAAATCACCCGAAAGATGATTCGATTTATTTTTTAGTGTTAAAAGAATAACTTAACGGCCTGTTGGTACAAAGAGACCCACTATCATTCCTGGGAGGGCCATGGGAGGACACCCAGGCATCCCTTAGCAGTCCTGGGTACAGCTGGGAGTCCGAGTCCCTACATCACCCCCCTAGGAGGAAACATCCCCACAATATACCCTGATCTGCAGGGAAGTCTCGGTGACACCCTCCCCCCCAACAAGTGGTGGTGGAGGGATGTTGGGGGACATTTCATCACCATCCACAAGAATTATGGGCATCCTGTTGTGAAAACATTTCATCCCCCCTACAATAGAAACAAAATGAAGCTAACATATTTTGAAATTTTGATGCATAGATTATCCAAGAGAGGGATTTATTGTGTATTGGTGACTTCCTAGATTCCACTAAGGAAAAGGATGCCTATCAAGAGACCAAGTCCAGCCAAGGCTATCTTAGACAAAATCTTTCATCATATTTTCCCAAGTCTTTCTCATGGATGGGAATGCCATGCTGGTTGATTTGCTTTCCCATTTAAGCACTTCGTGGTTCCTCATAATAAGAACTGGCTTGATGAAAGACAGCATTGAGCATACGCAATACAGTTCATCACAGCTTGGTATAGATACCTCAGTAGCCCCAAGTCATCCTCACATTTGGCAATTTCTTGTTGGCTCTCCTTAAGTGCTTGAAAGTTTCTTGAAAGGGAATTAAAACACAGGTGGATTTGGGCTTGTTGAGCAATTTGGAACCTAATTGCCTTTAGCAAACTATTAAGGGAATCATTGATAGTGGCAAGGGCTATATGGATTGACAAAACCTTGGTGATAGTGAAAACTTTTGAATCCACATCCAGGTTACTCCAAGGGACCATTTGTGTCATGTTATTATTCTTTGAAGTAGAGCTATAAGTCAACATAGGTGTAGCAACAACCCTTACAGGAGTTGGGTGGAAGATAGTGGGGGTAATATCACAAGTCATTTGAGTGGGAGCAGCAGTATTTAGTAGATTTGGGGTTGAAAAGTGGCCAAAATAGGTCAATGTGACTTAGATATACAAGTAGAGACAACAGCAAGAGGGAGCCAAAAAGAGTTTCCGAAGAAACTACAAACTAAAAGATATATAAAAGCCAAACAAAAACTGAAAGGTAATCTGACAAACAAAATAAAACTAATCCTGTCAAAAGGGAAAGAACCCATGAGACCAAAACGATGACCATATATAATCTACAAATAATCCATAACTCCAAGAGAAAGGACTCATCACCAAAGAAGATAGAGCTAAAGACGATAAAATGTTGGGTCAACAATAGGGGAGAATTTAATGGTAACGTGGGGATTGGAAAAAACTAGATTGTTCAACAGTGAATAAAAGCCAAACAAAAACTGAAAGGTAATCTGACGAACAAAATAACCCTAAACCTGTCAAAAGCAAAGAACCCAGCAAACCAAAAAGATGAGTAAACATAGTCTACAATTAGTCCAAAAATCCAAGAGAAGTGACTCATCACCAACAAAGATAAAGCTAAGGACAACAAAATGTTGGGTGAACAGTAGAGGAGAATCTAGTGGTACCATGTGGAGTGGATAAAACTATTTTGTTCAAGAGCAGCAATGAGGATTTTAAAAAATTATCTTTGAACCAAAAAGAACAGCTTGTTGGTATTGTTGTCCATCAACTACCTTACAAACTTAGCCTTCTCCTTAGCCTCATCCTCATCATCCAAAAGGATGGTGATGGACCCTGAGTTTCTGTTGCAGGCATCAATTTTTTCCTCCTTAAAATGCAATGTATCTGAAATTCTGAAACATAGCAAGAATGTCTAGCACAATAAATGCTGACCTGATTTGGTAAAACAATAAATCATTGGATGGGTCGTCAACAATAACCAACTGATCAGTTTCACCAACAATAAATCAATGCATACTGCTGCCATCTGAACTTTATGAGATGGACTTTGGATAAGAATCATAAGATCTAACAAAATAACTCCATGGGACGATTTGCATTAAACTTGAATTCTCTTTATCTAGTATTCAATGTAATATATAATTTGTTTTATAGAAAAAACCACCCATGCTTGACATTAGGAAGACTGAAAGCACTGCAACAATACCAATGAAGTCCATGTGCCCACCTAATACACACTATTGAGCATGCTACACTTTTCTTGCATGCAGATTGAAGTATTCTGTGTTCATGTGGTTAAGAACATGAATAAGGCCCATGATCAACATGGAGATGTGGTCACGACTAGGCAATATGCACAACAATTGATAGTTGTAGGTTTAGGAGCAGTGATGGTCTAATAAAATAACTTCAGCTTGATATATATTGTATTATTTTGTAAAAGAAACCACCTAAGTTTCATTGGGGAAGAATGAGGATGTCACAAGAATGGTAATGAAGTTCATGCTTTTTGCCATCTGTTGAGCAATGAAGACTTGTTTGTTGATGCGGTTTAGAACATGAAAAATAAAAAGGACCATGGTCAACATGGAAGCGTTGTGACCAGGCAATATGCAAAACAGTTGATAGTTATAGTGTTTCAAATTTATGATTAGAAACAAAAAACAATTCTTTTAACCATTTTTGCCTTTTCTATGGGCAAAATCTATGTTACTGGTTTGTCACTGTAACCTTGCCGATCTGGGTACAACCATTTAAGTTTGGATACCGGTCTAGTGTGGGCAAGGTTCAACCAGGGTTTCAGCATTTGGCTTGTCGATTCATCCGAGACAACCTCATGAGAACTTGCAAAGAATTTTCACATTTTTTCTTCATATTTTATTACGAGGTTTGCGATTTTTTTAAAAACCTAAATAAATCATTGGAATTCGTCCATGTCTTGCGAATAACCATTCGGATTTCTATTGCAATAGTGGAAGGAATAAAGGCAGCACGAAATTGGTTGAAAGCTTCGTGCCATTTATTTTTCCACCAAAAGCTTCAAGTATTCAAGGCTTTCCTGCTCAAGAGTCTTGTGGGGTCGAGGCTCGAGGCTTCAAGTCTTGGTACTCCCAAAACAAAATAACATTGCTAAATTCATGATGAAAGAAAATAATAATAAATGCCCTACCCAACTGTTAGGATAGGGCTATGTTCAATTTAAAAATGTTTATTTATTTATTAATATTAACATTTAATAGTTTAAATATTTTATTTAAAATAGATAATTAATATTTATATATTTTATATTAATTTATATTTATATTTCTTATATACATTATAATAATTTATATTTATATTTCTTATATACATTATAATAATTTATATCTATATTTCTATAATTATAGTCACATTAATATTAATATATATTATATTTATGTATTTTATATTAATTTATATTTATATTTCTTATATATATACAATCATACTACTATATTTTTTATTTTTTATTTATATTTATATTAATGGATGTTGAATACAGTTTTTATTTTGCTATATTTATTTATTATTTATTAAAGTAAAGTCTTATATATGTAACTTTTATACTTTTTTTAATGGACGAACTCAACCCCCATTTTTTTTTTTGACTGAACCTACAAACCCAAACCCAAACCAGTACCAAGATTAGTAACTTAGGGCAAAATAGTAGAGGTAAGCATCACATATGACACGACAACTATGATGCATGCAAGCTGCAAGCAAGGCAAGATTCTTCTTTTACATACCCAAGTGAAAAAATTACCAAGTGAACATGGATTTGAAACCAATACGTATTTGGAACTAATCCAAGTCGAGAATTGGCTGCTTAAGACACTTTGACATTTCCCTTGAATAAGTGTGGTGCTTGGTCTTAATAAATCAAGAGATTGTTGAGCCCATACCATCAAGACTATTGTCATTTGAATTATCGCAATTGTCAAATCCAATGGGTTCAGAAAATTTCCTGAGTTGAAGTTTAATTGTCAATTTGATTGAAACCATTCATGGCCCCAACCCATGTAGACATGTAGAGTGGGAAGTACATGGTGAAATTCAAACTTTTATCAGCATAAGATTTGCTATTTAGAATCGACATGGTGACTATGGTGTGTGCAAGCAATCACAAGGCAACGATCTTGTCTTATGTGCCAAAGTGGCTTATTAATCCAGTGAATGAGTGTGGATTTGAAACCCTAGGACATTTGGGACTGTTTTGCATCCAGAATCAACCACTTATGACTATTGTGAAGATGCTAAGTTTGCTCTTAATAAGTGTGTTATTTGGTCTAAATGGCCAAGAGGTTGATGAAGCTCGTAACATCAAGACTGTTGTCATTTGGCTTATAGAAACTATTAAATGTGTTGGGGTTGTAAATTGCCTAGGATGTAGAAGTGCAATTGTAATGACATAAAACTTCCTACTTGCACTTTTGAGTTCATATCCTACTCTCCTTAGAAAACATGACTTGGATAGGTGGAAAAAGTTGCAAGAGATGAGTGTATTAGTATTAGATCATGTTCATGACATTGTCTTTTGAGTGAATAGCTTCATTTGATAAGTGGTCCACAGACTTATTGTCCTTTCTAGGAATATGTTGAATTTTGATAGCATTGGTTGCATCCACCAATCTGTATAGGGAGGGCTATGTTGTTGTAGTTTTAGCAAATACTTAATTACTAACAGAGAATCACTTTCAATGAGGAATTTATCTATATTCATTTTGATTCCCATGTGATTCTATGTGTTGACATCTTACCAAAGGCTTCTATTAATAGTAAAATTGAACTTTTCCTAGTTTTGTTCAATGAGGTGGTGAGGTCTGCTGACTCAAACTCAAAAGGGGCTGAGTTGGCATGCTCAATGCCCACCCTAATTGCTGTTGAGATAACTCATTTGATTGTAAAAGTTGTTAGTAAGTCTCGTTTTTTATGTTAATAAAGGCATATTTACTGTCTTCCCATTCTTGTAGTTTCTAAGGAGTCTAACTCTTCCAACAACTCATTCAACTAAGCAACTCTTCATGAATTCTTCTGCCCTCTAAATCAGGACTTCTCTCTCTATATTAACCCTTGTACTATTTCTGAAATCAGTTCCTCTTTCTCCTGGGTGGTTTCATCAATTCTCATCTTCTGCACTTCATTGGTAAAGTCATGTTGGCTTTTCAAAGTGATATTTTCTTTTCAATGCAGAAAACATGCCAGTAATCAATAATAAACTATATTCTATATTTGCAATTCTTTTTCTACAAATTTTTGCTGCATCAATTTTCCACTGAAGCATGGTATCCTTGTTTAATAGATTAGTTAAGAGTGGTTTCTAGAACTCCCAGATTTCTAATGGAACTTTCTAATGATTGTAAGGAATACACATCACCACTCCATTTTTTAGAGGTGGCATGACATCTTTTAGTAAACCTGCAAGCACCCACATCCTTCCAACTTCAAGATCTATAAAATTTAATAAAAAAATATTGGCATCTTGTTGCTTGAGAGATATGGATAAAACACTCCACCATGCAATCTGGAACTTTCTAAGACATCCTCAACTTATTCAGGCTTAGCTTCAACACAGACAAGATCACCAAGCATCTTAGGATCAATGACAATGACAAATTGAATTACAGGGCTCCTTTTTTCTCATTCTACAACCCTCAAACTCTTTTTTCAGACTAAGCCTTGAGCTCAATGTTTGCACTTCCATTTTCATTTATTCCACATCAACATGAATCTCCTTTTACCTTAAGGCTAAGGCCATCTATGTGTTCATCTAAATGTTGGCAAGATCATTAAGAGTTCCATTATTCAAAGATATTGATCCCTTACTATTTAGATGTCTCTGAGCTTAAGTTTTGATCTCTTTTAATTATCAGCAATATCTCCCAACTTAAATATCAAAATGAAGTAAATGCAGTATAAAAAGCCCTTATGTAATGTCCCCTATTTGGGATATTCCCAGATTTTTCCTTAAAACCACAATTTCAATCAAAATAAGAAATGTAATACATTTAAGATTATAAATATACCAATTGAAATGCCCTTTATAAGATATAAATCCTGGTTTAGGTCCTGCAACAATTTTAGTTTCCAACATAATCCATGAGGACAACTATTATCCATAAGAGTTAGAAATCGATAGTATTAATAATCATCCTACCATATTCCCATAGTAACCATATTAGGAATTTGATGGAAACCTCGCAAACTGCAGTCTCAAGGATAGTTCCATCCATCTGTCCACCTTGGAGGCTGGCTGTCCTCCTTGATCAAGCCCAGGAGCACTAATAAGCCCCCCAGCCGATGAGGCCTAACCCCCTATGGGTGGCATGTTTGATAAGTGCATGAAGACTACCTCCCTTCCACCAAGACCAGGAGCACACATATGCCTCCCGGCCCACAAGGCTTAACCCCCTATGGGTGGCGTACTTGACAGCGGGTCTGTCAGGCCTTCACCTCTCGTGAACTCTAAAGGTTGATCGGCCTTCCTGTTTTGCAATCATTTCTACTTAATTCCAAATTGATTATTATACGAATCCCTGTTCACAAGATCATTAATTTTCTGTAATTGTCACAATGAAAGGAACACATATTATATGCATTTATAATGCTACCTATTACTCAGATTTATCCATAAATAAATTCCTGCAATATATTCCTTATTCTGATTTCCATTTCTTATTTTCCAATCAGCGTCCTTGATGCCCTCTCCCAAGAAAATGATTTCTCTTTTATATCTTCCTATCATAGGGGTCACACCTCTTTATCAAAGCATTTCCTTGCAAACAGTCACACCTCAATGAAGCACTGTTTATAAACTTATTTTAATTATTATTTATTTATTTTGGAGTGGCCGACCATGTCATGCCCCTCTAATTAATAATCACCGATCCCTTTTTGCTATCTTAAACCTTGGTCGGCTCCTAATATTAATTTGCTATTTCAGCCTTGGTCGGCCCTTTGCTAATATATCTATTTTACTGCCTGGATTAATTTATTGAAGCTGTGATTGGTGTGGCAAGGGTTGTGATCTCTACGGCAGGGGCAGCGGTGGGGGCTGGGGCAGGCATGACACCTTAATTGCCTGCCCGTGACTCAATCAACAAAACAAATCATTTCCATGAGTAATTTAGGCTCCCAGTGCCAATCTTAATGTTGCTTTTGAAATAAAAAAGGCTATCATCAATACCAAGCCCTAAGGGTTGAACATTTACAAGAAGAAACAAGTCAAAGTTCTCTCAATCAACTTCATTAACATCTTCATGGTCACAAGGCACAAAATAATGACCTTTTTTCTACCTCCTCAAAGAAGAGGGTTGTGATTGTCCTATCAGTGGTGACTTCCTCTTTTTAATAAGGGCTAATTGATTGGCCTTCATATTTTCCCACCTCTTTTGTGCCAACTCAACAGTGGAAACAGATGAAGACCGCCTCTTTTGTGCTGACTTAACATTGGAAACATATCATTTTGTGTCCATTTCAACATAGCAGAAATTTCGCTGTAGTAGAAGCATACCACTGCCTCAATGCTTGACCCAGCAGCAATACCAATTGTTTCATCTGAGCGCAATATCTTTTCAGACATGCTCCAACATTCAAAAATTTGTTATTTCCATAAGTAGGCTTGTCCTTTAACCTCTTAAAAAGTGAGATTCTTTGCCCCAATATTTCCTTCCTTTTTAAAGCCATCAGCCTCCTTATCACTTGACAAAATTTGTCACTATGCTCATATCCCATCTTTGCAACCCAATAGGCAAATGCAACAGTATTAATGGGTTGTTGCTGACTTTGTGGCTCTAATTTACCTTGAGGGATTTCTCCCTGCTCTGATTTGTACCATATGCATTGTTGGAGACTTGGAGTAATAGTGATGGCAACTGCATGGGCTTAACTGGCAGTGGCACGAATGTGTGGCCAGTAGCAATCGCTAAAAGAGTAACTTCGCTGCAAGACACTTTGGTGTAAGTCTATTGTCAGAGCAATTCCACATCAAGTGCAGAGCAATCCTCCTCTACAAGGCATCCTCTTTTTATGCACCAATTCTTCCCACAGCCTATAGTTTCTTCATCACATCTCATCTTGATTGAGAGCATCTGGAAGCTTGTTTCCCCTTATCTATTTTTCCATGAATTGTTATTACACTAATGAAACTTTCCCTCATTTATTTTGGTAATAAATACAAGGCAACTGGATTCCCTTTGCACATGAGCACCTTTTGCAATATGACAACACATCACTGATTTTTCACCTCAAGTTGAATTCTGCCTCAAAAACTGTTCACAGGAGCTCAATAATTGATTGTGATATCAGATTAGTAATCATTGTCATCATTCTGTTGATTACAAGTTATCACATGTCGTCCCATCAACATGCGCTGCCACATCATCATATGGCTCCCACCATAGAATTCCATGAAAATCAGTGATCAAGGTATGAAAAGTGTCAACATGTTCATAGGATACAGAAATAAAAACATCTGACTATTGTCCTATTTAATTTTATTTCTAGATACAAGTTGTAGAATAGATTGTTAAATATGTTAATTTTAACAACACACAGGTATATTAATAATGTTTACCTCCCATGACCTCTCTTCATGTGAAAGCCCTTCTCAATATGGGATGACACATAATTTTGCAGAAAACACAGGCACATAGTTTGCAGAGAAGGCAAGCAGGACACCACAACAGATACAAACAAGATCTAAGGTTGCCTTACACAAAGATAATTGCCTCAGTAATGGAAGAATGAAGGTGCAGAGGAGGCACGGTTAACATTCATTACTCAAGCAAGGCAGAAAATCCTAATGAATAGAAAATGAATATTGACAAAATACAATACCATGAAGAAGAGAGAGGATAAAATTCTCACATTGTAAACAAAAAAATTATTCTTCTTTTCCTTTGACCTTTCACTATTCTGCTTATTAAAACTTAACTGGAAGAGTCTAGCAAGCTTCAAGAAATAAAAAAATCGGCAATTTGCTAACATAAGACATAAACTTCACTGAAACCTGTGAGGGAGCTAATATATGTACCAAAAAAAGCAGACAGGACAATAAAGAATACATGCCACTGATTACACCCTCCTCCTTAAATTGACCTGTTGCAAAGTGGACATGATTCCTCCTCATACGTTTGAGGCCCTCCTTTTTAATTGACTCCAAATATACCTTGTAAGTCCCATGTATGCAGACTGCATTTTGTAAAAACAAGAAGCAGCAAAATAAGGAGTTGTAGAATGAAGAATAAATATAATAAATCACAGTATTGTGCATAGTTATGAGATCTTACTCAAGTATATACATATATTATAGATATTTTCTTGGTGGAAAGGAATCATAATTGCATTCCATAGGAATTACAGGGCCATACTTAAGGTCTCATCTGTAGGGAATGTGTTACTAGGGTTGTGCATATAAGTTCCATAAACAGAGATGAAGAAATTTGACTACACTTGCATACAAATTCATTAAGAAGCTATCGCAGTACTGATCAGTATTCAATTGTTTTAATAATGTCTTTCAAGTAGCATGTTGCTTTCTACCACATCATTTTAGACAAATTCTATCGTAATATAGATCTCTGATCTGATACAAAATGATTAACTCAGAGAAAATAGTGTTCAATTATTCTTAACCACAACAGCAAATACTGTCAGACTGTTTGAATGGACTCCTCTGCTCAAATTCTCCAATAAGGCAGTAAGTGAAACTTGAAAAATGATAAGAAACAAGAAAAGCATAACACACAACTTTGGAAGAAACAAAATATATTATCTTTAATTTCACCTCTACTTGAAATAAGTAAAATAGAATCATACCTGGAACTTCTTCAGCTGAAAGGATTGGTTTTAACAACTCCTCTGAACTTATCATCTGAGCCATAAAATAACAAATACAAATCAAAACATTTGAAATGAAGAACTTGAACTTCATTCACTTAAAACAATCTAGCTATTCCCAGTTAATAAAGTATTCGAATATGATTAATGTTTCCCTGTGTTAAGAGACTGTATAGGTATTAAGTTTAACAATTACAATAAATCACTTAACATCAAAAACCTGTTAACAAAAAACCAAAAGTTGTACAGAAAATGCACAAATCAAATATAAAAAGAACCAATGGGAGACTTAAGTTAAATTATACATTTATGCTGTGGCCCTGGTTTGCCCTGATCAGGAGTTGGCCAGTTTCTTCACGCAATCCAAATCGTTGCTTATTGTCCCTCTTTACTGCCTATATGATTAAGAATCCATTACAATCATATAATTAAAAGAAAGTTTATATAATCCATGTGCTTGATATGAATGCTTGTTCACCTCTTTTAAATCATCAACAGAGTAATCACGAAGACGCAGTCCCGCCTGAGTTTTTGTAGGCAGACTTAACAAATCTTTTACTACTACATATCCATCACTTCTGACTTTCAATCCCAACTTAGGAGCTCTGTGTCGCAAAATACTAGATCTGCAAACATAACAAAGTATCAGCAAATTCTGCTGATTATGATAGAATAATCTTAGAAAACTTCATCTCCAAAATCACTGACAAGAACCAGATAACAACAATACGAAGAATTAAAATGGACAGTCATGAACAACAGTTAGATCGATGAATTAACTATGTATGCATAACATATAAAGTTTAATTAGAATTCTTTAGCATTAATTACAGATAATAAAGTGAGAAAAGCAAGATCAATGCCATACAAAATAAGCATGCATCCCCAACAAATAGTTGACTAGGCTCATTATGTGAATATCCTTATATCCAATCATGGTGCTGTCTAGGCTCCTATATGAATATTAGTACTACTATTTCATACATATAAGAAAAAAATATTCAATTTTCCTTATTATAGAGCAAGAAAAGTAACTACATTCATGAAGCTGGTTTTTGTTACAAAAAAATTTTAAAAAAGAAATCTTTAGTAGTTTTTCAAAGGGCCATGAAAAATGGCAGCCTAGAAGGCCCAAAAGAGAAGAGGCTGAAAGTAGCCTCAATAATTGCATTCCAGCAACATGTCTATCTAATAAAATTTAAAAGAAATTTTCATCAGCTGAAACCTCAAAATGGTATGCTTTAGTTTATTTGCATATAGAATATTCTCATGACAAGATTTATCATTTTTTTAAACATGTTTATTAAGGGGGGTTGAATGAGAGGATTTGCTAATTGGAATGAACCTGTAGGTTTCACTAAATGCAGAATAAAATGAAAACCAATGACTCTAAAACCAAAACAAATCGAAAAATTACAAATGAAAAACCCTTACAAAGCTCTTCCAAGGGCATCGATTCGTCCGCTGTCGTCTTCATTATCTCCTCCTCGGCCTCTCCACCGGTTTTCATTATACCCATGTTGTCTACCTTGACTGGAATTTTTGCCTGAATAACTCTGCGATACACTCGAATTTCTGCCACTAAAATCCTGTCTGAAACCCTTGTTCCCATCGAAGCTCGAACGCTCGTCCCTTTGCTTCTGCTTCGACTCCAGCTGCGACGGCCGCAAGTTCACGGCCTCTTCTTCCCCAGACTTACGCGAAGGTCCCCTTTCTCCACCACCTGATTTCTCCTTGACAATTTCAGCCATATTCTTTCCAGCTCTCTTATCCTGCACCGCAGTAGAAGCATTAATTTCATCTACCTTTTCATGTTTGCTTTCTCCCGGGCTCCTTTCTCCACCATCTGATCTCTCCATGTGAATTTCACCCATTCTCTTTTCACCTCTCTTATCCTGCACCGCTGTAGAAGCATTAATTTCATCTACCTTTTCATGTTTGTTTTCTCCCGGGCCCCTTTCTCCACCATCTGATCTCTCCATGTGAATTTCACCCATTCTCTTTTCACCTCTCTTATCCTGCACCGCTGTAGAAGCATTAATTTCATCTACCTTTTCATGTTTGTTTTCTCCCGGGCCCCTTTCTCCACCATCTGATCTCTCCATGTGAATTTCACCCATTCTCTTTTCACCTCTCTTATCCTGCACCGCTGTAGAAGCATTAATTTCATCTACCTTTTCATGTTTGTTTTCTCCCGGGCCCCTTTCTCCACCATCTGATCTCTCCATGTGAATTTCACCCATTCTCTTTTCACCTCTCTTATCCTGCACCGCTGTAGAAGCATTAATTTCATCTACCTTTTCATGTTTGTTTTCTCCCGGGCCCCTTTCTCCACCATCTGATATCTCCATGTGATAGCTTGTGCCGCATGAAGCACTATTCGAAGCAGGAGTAGTATTATCATTATTACCAGTTGTGCTCGTCTCAGGTGCTTTCAAGGTATCAACTTTGGCTTTCCCCTCGTCTTTTGGTATCTTTCTACGCCTCGGCATGGCTCGTTCTCTTGTGCACAGATTGACAACTCTGAAAATGAAACTATAATTTTTTTTCTTGGGTTTCTGATAATAAAAAAAAGTTGCAGATACAGTAGAGCAGAACTTCAGTTTCAGTACGTTTCAAAGGTGACGATTTTCAGAATAACCTCAATGATGCAGAAAAGTTGGTAAGCTGGCTTCCACAAAGTTAGTTTTTTTTAAGCGTTTATGTAATTATATACTAGCCGATAGGAAATTTAAGGAAGCTTCTAAAGTAGTTGTTTATTTGTTGGTGTAATATAATATTTATTAATAATTAATAAAAAGTATATTATAAATTTTATTTGTACATATTTTGAAATTGGATTTTAATTGTAGTTTGTATAAGTAATATTGTACAATATATTTGTACACATGCTCTTTCATAACATTATAAGCTAGTCTAGAATTTTAAAATGTCTTTTTCATTATATAAGATAGAGCAATCTCATCAAATAAACGGTTCACCATGTTCATCATCTAGTTCAAGGTTGGATTCACAAGAAAAAGATCTCATAATTCTGCATCCAATTTCAAGATTTATAAAAGATAAGAAAAAAACTAGTTTCAACCTCAATTTCTTAGAAAAAGAATGACAAGAAGCATCATTTTTTTTAAATATAAACAAATCTAATAGATTTAAATTGTTGAAAACATTCATCTCATGTTTTTTATCTTTGGAAAATTAAAAGAATGTGTTTAGTGAATAGCTACATACTTCCAATCTTGGTAAGTAGTTCTTATCATGAGCATCACTCATAGGATCCAGTGTAGAGACTATATCATAAGCTCTAAGTGAAGAATTAGATAACTGGATAGTTAAATAATTATCCACATGTTGTACACTCTTCACATATTTTCTACATAAATAAAGAGGATAGTGTGTTACAAATTAATGAAAATGAAATACACGCAATGCAGCAACATGTGGAGGTTATTTATAAATTAATAGAAATGGAAAATGGGAAAAGGAAATACTACAAAACAGATGAACGGTATGAAAATAAAAAAATAGCAACAAGCTAGTACATTTCTTCTTAACTAATGATAGAGAAACACATTATAGGAATTAGTTTGGATGTAATGTGTATGTATAAAAACAAAAGGTAGGCTTAGCTAAATTTTCAAGACACTATTTATGTCAAAGTAATATGTGTTATTTATTTCATTAAAAAAATAATCTTAGGCTCTAGCATGGTATTGTGTGAGGGGAGAAAACCATAAAATGCAAAGAACTAACAATCTATCTAATTCAAAACACTTAATCTACGATCTTATTCCATCACTCATGAAATGAACAATCTAAGCTATTGAAATTACGTAATGAAATCCTAAGATTGACACGATGAATTCAAAGGAAAGGAGATATCACCATCCCATGTCAAAGTGTATTTGCATGATGTTGGATTGTTCGTATCACTACAAAGCCTCCATAGTTTGTGTGCAAAAGCTTGAAGAACGATGCCTTGGTTGGTTGATCAAAGAAATGGTTGAAGCTCTAACAATGGTGGTTGTGAATGTCAGCAATACTTCGTTGTGCAAATGATGTTGATTCTTCGATCCTTATTTGTTAGGAAAGAGGTTTGTTATATAGAAAATGAGATTTGAAATGGACGATCAGGATCGTGTTGGAGAATATCTAGATCAACGATCAAAATGTGTTGAGAGAATTTACACATGAGAAGATTGTGCAAAGTTGATTGCACAATTTGTGTGATTGAGGAATAGATTGGATAGTCGGGGATTAGATTGATCAGTCAAGATTTAGATGGCTTAGTTAGGAAATTGATGGCTTAATTAGCAAATTAGATTGATTAGTTAGGAAATTAGATGGCTTAGTTAGCAAATTAAATTGATTAGTTAGGAAATTAGATGGTTTAGTTAGCAAATTAGATTGATTAGTCAACAATCGTAATTTGCTCAATTGGAATGTGGGTGAGGAAAATTAATTAATTGATTTAATTAGTTAATTCCTTTTTGGAGTTGAACGTGCAAATCAAGTTTGACTTTTGTAAACAAAGTTGTATTAGTTTGATTTTATTTTTGATAAATGATTTGAATAGTTTTTTATTTAATTATTCAAATTTTGGAGGGAAAGTGTCATAATCAAATTATTATGATTTAATAATTTAATTAACTTAAAAGAATAAGGTGATTTAGCAACGTAGTTAAATAATTGGCATTATTTAATCAATCAGGACGAAATAAAGTGGGATTAGGACTTCATTAAATAAATATAATTTATTTAATTGGTCAAAATGATAGAAATGAGAATTAATTACATAATGGTGTTTTATTTAATTAATTGCAGAACTAAGGTTTTTAGGACTTTATTAAATAAATAAAATTTATTTAATTTGTCAAAAATAATGAAAAAGTGAATTAATTAAATAATGTTGTATTATTCAATTAATAGAGGAATTTAGGGTTTTGGATGCTATTTTGATATTGTTTAATATTTTCTGAGATGTTGCAGGATGATTTCGAGATGTTTTGGGACACTACGGGATGATTTGGAGATGTTGCGGGATGATTTCAAGATGTTTCAAGATGATTCTGAAATGTTGCGAGATGTTGCGGAATGATTCTGAGATGTTGTAGGATCATTTCGAGATGTTGTGGGATGTTTCTGAGATGTTGTTTGATGATGAATTAATTAAATGATGTTAAATCACTTAATTAATAGACGAATATGAGTGCCAAAATGCTAGTTCACAAGCTAGGATATTTTTAGGTGCCTACATTTTGCCCCTCTTTGATACAAAGTACTAGTTGCTTTGTTTCAAAGAACATTGCCCTGGTATGCCCCAAGTGCAAGAGTTGCCCCAGTATGCCCCAAAAAGGATAGCATGGATGGTTCCCCCTCAGGAAATTTGGTGAAAATTCTAGATAATGAACCAAAAAATTTGATAAGCTGATGTGATGCGTTAAGTGCAAGGAATGATAGAAGAAATGTTGATAAGAAGAAAATGTTAATAAGAAGTGAAAAATAGTTGACGTTGTTAGTCATTGATGGGTTGTTTTTGCTTTGCTTGGAGACTTCACAGTTTGAACAATCTTGTTTGATGTAGCAAACAAATATGATGCACCAAGGTATTAATGACCAAGGTGACTTTGTATCCATTGCATGGACTTTGACTCTACAAACAAGTACTACTATTGCTCATACCAGACATACGGAAACCCTGTAGAGTGTGTGGGTGAGAAGCTTTAAAACATGTTAGACCAGTAACATAAGAGGTATTAAGAACCTAGCATCCCACTGCTACACGAAATGCTCCAAAACGTCTTCCACACTCAAAACAAAGCAAGTATTCATCGTGGTAGTATAACAAAAATATCCACAAATATAGCAAACTGAAATGACGCTCAATTTCCCCCATTCCTTCTTCTCTAAATCCTTATGGAAATCCTCGAGAGATCTTGAAAATGAGCCAATAATGTAAATCGAAAAGATAAGACTACAAAAAGATAAAAAACAAAGCTATTGTATCACTTGCTCTATCTGTTATAGGACTATTATCCGGTGTTGATCTTGTATATTGTAGGAATGGACTTGTTAAGACATATCTCAGGATGTTGTTGGGAATTATCTATAGATAGGTAGTTATACTTGGCTTTGTTTTTGTCTATTTGTGTTCAAATCCTTGTGATTGTTTACTTGAAAGTTCTAGCTTTTGATGTTGCTTTGTTTGTTTGTTTTTTTTGTCAAAAGGTGAGTGTGATGATCTGTTTATTATAGATGAACCTTTATTGCGGATAGGTGGTGGCAAAAATAAGATTTTTGAGCTTTTTCAAATGATTTTGTGCTTTTTGATGTTTATTTGATGTTGTTTTTGTTATGTTTTCAAGATATTTGAATGTTTTTGTTTTGTCAATTATTGAGGAGCTCTGCCTAGGATTCAGGGAGCCTCATATCATGCGGATGTGTTTCAAGAGTTTAGACATCTTGCAGGCGTTTGTGCCCTAGTATTTACCCTCTTGCTTCTCATTTTTGTCTTGTTATGTTCTCGTATTACATGTACAAAGTTCATGGAATCAAAAGTGAAGTTTTGATGATTTATCTTGTTTGGAAAATTTAACTGCACAAAAATTGAAAACCACCTACACCATTTTGAAGATCATTAAATTCTGCCCCATTTTTTTTTAAAAAGCACTGAAAAATACTTTTGTATGACCAAGATATGGTTATTTGAAGATAGGGTAAAAAAGGTCCTGATTACCAATCAATAGCGAATTTTTGATGATTTTAAAGCATCTACATCATTTTCCTTGCATTTTCTAGGTAGGAAGCTCACCCTTGACCCTAAAACCCTCGCACTTGCTATAAAACCTCGCACTTGACTTAAAACCTTGCATCTGATTCATGCACTTGCTCTAAAACCTTGCTTCTGCTCTAAAACCTTGCATTTGTTTGTTGTTTGATTTTTTCCTCGCCCTTGTTATAAACCCTTGCATTTAATTTTTTCGTTCTTGCTCTAAAACCTCGCCCTTGCTTTAAAACCTCACTTTTGTTTGCTATTTTCTGAGCATTTGCTCTAAACCCTTGCATTTCCCTTAAACTCTTGGATTTGCTTGTAGCATTTTCTAAATCTTGCTAGCATTTGTCTATTTGTCATCGTTTTTGTGTCATTTCATGTTGTTTTACGTCTTTTGAATGAAACCCTAACATTGCAGGTGGTCCTTAATCTACTGTAGTCGAGGGAGAGATGACTTCGGGATCTATTTGATCTGATTACCGGTTTCGTGGGTTTTGCTATTTTGTGAATGTTTTTGGAATTTGGAATTTTTTGGATTTGTTTGGATTTTGTATTTTTGACTAAGTTGGAAGAAAGCATGATAAAAACCTAATGGTACTGACCTAAGGCCTTGGGGGATGATCAGAGATAAGCCTTGCCTATGTTGTACATGCAGAGACCACGTAGTTCGATCGTTTGACTCAAAGCATAAACTTGTTTTTGGGATAAACAATTCTTGGATTGATATTCCACTCCTGTGTCTAGAGGATATGTTGTGGAAAATCTACTTGAACTAGCTATGGGTTTCAAGCAAATGTTGATATCTTAGACTGTTTTGAGTGAAGGAATAACCCAACGATGTTGTTTTATTTTTTATGTTTTCATATGTTATTTTATTTTTTATGATTTTGATTGTTTTGGATTTTTACCCTTTTTCCTAGGGTGTAAGATGTTGAAAACTTGGATTGATACCTCACTTTGTTTCTAGATGATATGTTGTGGAAAAGCTTACTTGAACTAGCTGTGGGGTTCAAGCAACTGTTGATATCTTATAATTTTCAAGTGAAGGAATAATCTATGTTGTCGTCATCTTTGAAGGTTACCTTGGTAGTGCATTGGTGGTACACCTTGGCGTTGGGACGAACTAGGAAGGGTACCCTCTGGCACACCTTGTTGTTTGGATGAACTATTTTGAAGGTTACTCTAATAGTGCATTGGTGGGAAACCTTGTTGATGGGACGATGCCTAGATCACACTGTGAGTTAGAAGACATAGATCAAGATTTATTTTGAAGCAATATGCAAGCATTTTCCCCTAGTGTCTAGCAATGTAGGTGATAGATTATCTTGTGATAGGATAACATGTTTAGATAGAGTATGCCCTTTTGGACAATACCTCATGGATTAGATAATGCTAGATAGGATAGGATCAATGATAGTGACCCATGTCAAGATTCTTTTCATAAACAAGTGTAAAGTGTTCACCAAACATTTGTCAAGATCAAGATAAGTCGGATTTTGAAAACAATGGATTAGATTTATCATGGATAAGTTGAGATGCTTCCACCTGAAATGGTGCACATAGATGTTCGATTCTACACATGACACTTGTTTGCCAGGTTTTCATCATGGTACTTATCCAAAGCGCCACCATAGTGGTTTTGATTGGAGGAAGATTTTTTTCTTGACTTTTTCTCAAAAAAATTATTGATTTTTGATGTCACACAACATGCCTGTTTACCAGGTTTTCATCATGGTGGCCATTTTTTTGCTCATGTTGAGCCACCTAGTGGTGTTGATGTACACATTGTTGGTGTTGATATGGTTATTGTTTCTATCATGACATGCCAATGATATCCTGCTTGGAGGAGTTGTTTTGCTAGGATACGAGCGCTTGAGTGTAACCCTTGATAATTCTTATCTTCCTTGTTGATATCAGAGTTAACCTTACCTTGATGTGCTCATCGCAATAGAGTGCCCTTAGAGTCCTTATGATAAAGAGTCGCTACCAACACATGGTTAATGTGAGATTTGGATATCTTGGATGGTGAAATGCGTTGAGGGATATGGTATTCAAATGGATTGGTTGACAGTTTGGAACCTTTGACTCTCCAAACTTGGGATGATGAGCAATGATGGGTGGATATGGATATTCGATTAGGAAAAAAATCTTGATATACCTTGTAGGTCGCTCTTGAAGCTTTCTTTTACATTGCTAGACTTTTTTGATGCATGAACTTCCCTTTTTATTTTTCCCCATAGTTTCTTTGACTAATGGAATTTGATAGGGATGATTTTATTGCTCTTTCTTTTGAATCCATTTGAATTTTTCTTGTCCATTTTATCTTGTAGATTCTTTTAATTCAATGACTTGTTTCGTTCTTGGATATAGCTTTTTCTCTTTCTATTGGTCCCAATCAAAGGGTGGAAATATGTGTGGATGATGATTCATGATATGGCTATTTGTAGTGTTGGTAGAAAATTCATCATAAGGACTCTTTGAGCTCTCTATGTTGATGCTTGCATTAGATAAAGTTGCCCCCAGTATTATAGAGGTATCCCTGATATGTTTAGATCCCTTAATTGTTGAATAACCAAGACCTTGGTGCTTAGGATTGCCAATAATCTGCACTGGTTCTAGGATATCCTGTTCATGTAGGCCTAATCCTCTGCCTTGATAATGCATCTGTTGAGAAAGTTTATTTGCAATAGGATATGTCTTACCTTGGAAACAAGGTGCTAATCCTTATTTGCTTTGTTGTGATCTTTAAATGTGATAGCTTCTTCACTAATAGGATCCTTCAAATGTGGGATAACTTTTCGATTGATATCTTCAGTCTGACACTATGAAATATCAGATTTTAATGCTTCTCAAAGAGGTGTTTTTGATTTACTATCCACGTAAAAGTCTTCCTCATGATTAATTTTTGATATGTCTTCATAGGATGTTTCTGATTCACAACTTATATATAAGTCTTCTTTATGATCCATTTTCGATATGTCTCCATAGGATGTTTATGATTCACAACTTATGTATAAGTCTTTTTCATGGTCCCTTTCTGATATGTCTCTAGCTTTTGTTATGTCTTGATCTTGTGTACATATGTTAAGAGTAGGAGACTCTTGTTCCTTGGTAATGATCTCAAGAGTATGAGACTCTTTTCTTGGATGAAGATCATCTACATGTCCATTAGGAGTAAGCATCTCATGGGTAGATGTATGTGTGCTTGGTATATGGATGTGTTCTTTTTTGGGAAAACATGGAATGTCTTGGAAGATATCTGCCAAGTCATTGTTGTATTTTGATGATAGGGATTCTTGATCTTGACTTCGTGTGGTATTATCTTTGATATGCTTTGGATCATGCTCTTGACATGGATCAATTTCAAAGAAATGTTTTCTTGTAAAGGATCCTTGGCTTTCCTCAAAATATGGGCATATGGGTGATAGCTCTTGGTTTAGATTTTCTGCATTGGGTATAAGTGTGGGATTAAGAGTCTCGTGATCATCAATATGTACTGCTACGAGGTTGGATGATGTCAATATATCTCGGACTGAATCATTGCTAGACTTGGTTGATTGAGTTTGATCATGCTTGGGATTAAATTCTTGATGTATGTCCTCTTGCTCACTAGATGATGTAGAGACATTGTCAATGTGATCAGTGATAGATAACTCTTGATCGTTGTTTTTAACTTTTGAGGTTGAGACATTGTCATTGTTGTCATTAGTAGATGAACCTTGAATGTTGTCTTCAATATCTATTTCTCCTTGGTCAATAAGGTCATGGATGAGATGTTGGAGTGCTATGAATTTGTTCATTTTGTGACCCTTGATTTTGTGGAACTCACATCATTCGTACTGGTTATACCAAGGGATTTTAAATTTTGGTTCACCATAAGTTGGACTATTGTTGATTTTGATAAGTTCTTGTTGTACTAGTTCGTGCATGATTACCTCTAAAGTCTCTCCCAAAGGGATGAATTTCCTTCTTCTTTGGTAGTTTTTCCTTTATGGATTTCCTCGATTGTTTTGCTCTTGATTTTGTGGAACTCCTTGATACTGTGTTTGAGGTATATTTTGATATATCACTTGAGGTACACCTTGGTGTTGTGAAACTTCTTGATACTGTGATTGAGGTACATTTTGATATTGCACTTGAGGTACACCTTGGTGTTTCAGAACTTCTTGATACTGCGATTGAGGTACATTTTGATAATGCACTTGAGGTACACCTTGGTGTTGCAGAACTTCTTGATACTATGGATATTGGAAGTTTCATTGATGTGGATATTGAGGTGTTTTTGGAATGATGTCCGTTGGTTGTGGATATGTAATTTTTCAACTTTGCACATGGCATTGGAAATACGTCGAATTTCAATTTTGTTTAATTTCCTCAAGATCTCTTTGAATTTTATTTAGGGAAATTTGATGTTCTCAACTTATTCCTTGATAGTGATTTTGAAACCCCTGATATTGTTGACCCACTTGATGTTGTGACACTTGATAAGAATGATTTGGGTAATAGATCGACATGTTTTGGGGATGTTTTGAAACTCAATACCCTATCGTGAGGTCACTTGGTTTATATCCTCATGAGTCTCTTCCACTGTTTGTGGTGTTTGTTGGTGGGATGGTCGTGTTTTTCTTGCTTGCTTCCATTTTCTTCCTATGTTGTGACCTTGTAGTTGTCATAAACAATTTCCAAGCTCTTTGTGATTATTTTTGTAGGGCAGTTCTTTGAAAGTTGGAGTATAAACTTCTGCTTAAGGATCTTTCTTTTACCAGTCCTAAGGATCTTTTGCTTACCAAAAAGCACGAGGGATGTATGTCTATTACCATGCGAGTGGTGGTAACACGGGTCTTTCAGCTGCTATGTTTGCTTTCTCTTCCTCTTCATCTAAGATGATTGATGTGGTGAGAAAATGGTGGGGTGTTTCATTCTTCTCAAATATGAAGGTTCTCAAACTACTTATGATGTCATTTTTTTCACCTTCAATGTATGTGAGACTAGGTTGAAGGATCGGTGCTACAAGGTCCGGTTGTTGAACTGGAGCAGTTGGTCGCCAAATGGTCATAAGGTGTAATGGTGTTTTGAGGTGGTTGTTATGAAGCTCAAGACCCTAAGGTTTGAGTGTTATTTTGGAATGGTGCTACTTTTCGAAAATCAAAATGTTGAAAAAATAGGGTCAATATTTCACTTCCTTGTCTAGAGGATATGTTGCGGAAAAGCTTACTTGAACTATCAATGAGTTCCAAGTAACTGTGGATATCATAGACGTTTGATTGAAGAAATGATCCCAATGGTTTGTTTTATTTTGATTTCTAATAAGTAGGATGGAAATAATGTATGAGGGACTATGTGAATTCTCTAGTTTTCCAATTGTTTTTTCAAATAATGATCCTATAAACAACTTTGGTTTGTTTTCCCCAAGTTTTAGTAGGGTGAAGCAATAGTGATAGTTTATAAGTAGAATGCACAAGATTGTGAGCAAAAGTGGCCAGATTTATCAAATTTTCTCAACTTTCTTTGTGTTTGGAGTATGGCAAGTGATAAAACAACACTTGGACTGACTCAACAAGCATGGACTTATGTGACCTTCATGTCTATATCTTAAGTTGTGAAATCACAACACTCAATCCATAGTTCCCAAATGTTTACTTTGATTAATGTAACCAGAAATAAAAGTCGAAATATTCGAAAACCTTTAAGGAATAATCCTTTCAAGGAGTGAAAAAATAGGGCTTTTTTCACAAGTATACACTAAGTCAAAAGGTTTTTGATTCAACCATCTCGTTCAGTGTTTGTTTGAATGTGTTCTTTTTCTTTAAATCAAGCACAGAGTTTGATGTCAAGATTATTTTGAATGTAATTAGAAATTTTAACATAAACAAGCATTTACAACCCTAGTGGATAGGAACCATTCTTTTAGGTAGGCCTACCTCATGCTTTGAAGAGATGATTTTACATGCAACTTATGGCGCGGGCCTGTAGTCGGACTTGGCAAGTAACTTCTCAGAAGTAAATTCTGATGCACCACTTTCAAAGATTTTTTTTGGATAATAGGGTGGCTTCTAAAACAATTTGGCTCTTAGTCATAACTGTGAACATGAAAATCTGACACTCGCCCGCTGGTCACTTAAGGCTCTTTAACCGTTCCCATTCCACTTAAGGCATGGGATTAGGCACAGTCTGTTGTCAGCACGACGAAGCTATTGTCTTATGATTTCACAACCTTTGATATAGCTCGCCAGTAAATGTGCTTCGAGACCTTGCAATGAGTTCTCCAGTGCGGGATGTGTCTTAAAGGAAGCCCCCTCTTTAAGGTAAAATTTGAAAATAAAATGCAAGGCTCAAAAATGTTTTTTCGCTCACCGAAGATCACCAAAAGGTGCAAGGGGAGAAGATAAAACACTTTAGCTTGCCAAACACTAAATGCACAACAAACACTTCATAACAAATTGATTCTTTTTAAACACCTTGAGCGGTGTTATCCCCAAAAATATGTGAATAACATAATCGACTTGTTCTTTTTATTTGCACCAATAGGAAGTATTCAGGATATCAATCATTTAAGATAGAAATGGTGCAAGACAAAAGAAATAAATTGTTCATTTTTAAGCCCCAAACTTGAGTGTTTCTAAGAAATCAGTCCTAGTCTTTAATTTGGTCAACAAAAGTACAACGAGCATGCGTCAACAAAATAAATTGTTTGGTGTTTGTTCTTTTTATGAACTAAAATCAAAGTTCCTAATTATGAACAACTTGGAAAAAGTTCATTTTTAGAGCACCTTAATTAAATGTGTAGTTTGTAGGGTTCTTTTTAAACTTTGAAATGAAAATTTCTAACTTTAGAAAGCTTTAAAATGGTTTATTTTAGAGCACCAAAAATGAAGTTTTCATTTGTGTTGTTATTTTTAATCACCAAATAAAGATTCATATTTTAAGAAAGCCTTGAAATTGTTCATTTTAGAGCCTTTAAACAAAGTGTGTTTGCTCTTTTTAAAGCACCCAAAATAAATATTCCTAACTTAAGAAAGATGTTTTCTAGATCCGGAATGCTTCGACCGTCCGTCTTCCCTACATAAAACAAGTTAATGTCTTTCAAATCCTACATAAAAACATG
Organism: Sequoiadendron giganteum; assembly: GCA_007115665.2. Taxonomy (NCBI): domain Eukaryota; kingdom Viridiplantae; phylum Streptophyta; class Pinopsida; order Cupressales; family Cupressaceae; genus Sequoiadendron; species Sequoiadendron giganteum. The sequence continues at coordinate 476,076,743 of CM021106.1, forward strand.
TTAGCACTTGTTACACATTCAAAAACAAGCACATGTTAGCAAAAAATCAAATTGAAAAGTACAAATTTTGTGCATTGGTTTGTCAAAGCAATTGCTCAAGAATTTTTGCAAAAGCGCCCTTGTCAGAATCAAATGCTCAATTCTTAGAGCAAGTGTGCCCCTTGTTAGAATCAAATGCAAGGTTTTCAAAGCAGATGCTCAAATATTTTTTCAAAATCATAGTTCTCATGTCAGATGCTCAGTTTTCAGAGCAGATGCATGGTTTTCTTGACAGGCAAGTGCGAAATTCTTCTGGGCAGTGTGTGAAATGCATTTCAAAAGCACTTCCAGGACTTGCAACTTCAATTTAAACTCACAAAAACATTAGTAAGGAGGATCGTGGTCCCATTGGGCATGCCAGAATGTGTGAGGGGAGAAAACCATAGAATGAAAACAAGACAAAATGCAAAGAACTAAGAATCTATCTAATTCAAAACACTTAATCTAAAATCGTATTCCATCACTCATGAAATGAACAATTTAAGCTATTGAAATTACGTAATGAAATCCTAAGATTAACACAATGAATCCAAAGTAAAGGAGAGATTACCATCCCATGTCGAAGTGTGTTCTCATGATGTTGGATTGTTCGTATCTCTACGAAGCGTCCATAGTTCATGTGCAAAAGCTTGAAGAATGATGCCTTGGTTGGTTGATCAAATAAATGGTTGAAGCTCTAACAATGGTGGTTGTGAATGTTAGTAGTACTTCATTGTGCAAATGATGTTGATTCTCCGATCCTTATTTGTGAGGAAAGAGGTTTGTTATATAGAAAATGAGATTTGAAATGGACGATTAGGATCGTGTTGGAGAATATCCAGATCAACAGTTGAAATGTGTTGTGACGATTTATACATGAGAATATTGTGCAAAGTTGATTGCACAATTTGTGTGATTGAGGAATAGATTGGCTAGTCAGGGATTAGATTGATCAGTTAAGATTTAGATTGATCGGTTAGGATTTAGATGGCTTAGTTAGGAAATTGATGGCTTAGTTAGCAAATTAGATTGATTAGTTAGAAAATTAGATGGCTTAGTTAGAAAATTAGATTGATTAGTTAGCAATCATAATTTTCTCAATTAGAAAGTGGGTGAGGAAAATTGATTAATTGATTTAATTAATTAATTCCTTTCTGGAGTTGAACGTGCAAATCAAGTTTGACTTTTGTAAACAAAGTTGCATTAGTTTGATTTGATTTTTGATAAATGATTTGAATATTTTTTGATTTAATTATTCCAATTTTGGAGGGAAAGTGTCATAATCAAATTATTATGATTTAATAATTCAATTAACTTAGAGGAATAAGGTGATTTAGCGACGTAATTAAATAATTGGAATTATTTAATCAATCAGAACAAAATAAAGTGGGATTAGGACTTCATTAAAAATAAATGTAATTTATTTAATTGGTCAAAATGATAGAAATGTGAATTAATTAAATAATGTTGTTTTATTTAATTAATAGCAGAATTAAGGTTTTTAGGACTTTATTAAGTAAATAAAATTTATTTAATTTGTCAGAAATGATGAAAAAGTGAATTAATTAAATAATGTTGTATTATTCAATTAATAGAGGAATTTAGGGTTTTGGATGCTATTCTGACATTGTTTAATGCTTTTCGAGATGTTGCACGATGATTTGAGATGTTGTTGGATGATTTTGAGATGTTTCAGAACATTACGGGATGATTCTGAGATGTTGCAAAATGATTCTGAGATGTTTTGAGATGTTGCAGGATAATTCCAAGATGTTTTGGGATGATTCTGAGATGTTTTAGGATGATTATGAGATGTTTCAGGATGTTGCAAGATCATTCTGAGATGTTGCGAGATGTTTTAGAGATGTTGTTTGATGATGAATTAATTAAATGATGTTAACTCACTTAATTAATAGACGAATATGAGTGCCAAAATGCTAGTTCACAAGCTAGGACAGTTTTAGGTGTCTATGGGTATTAATACCATATTCAAATAAGTTAATAAATAATCTTCATGAACTATAATGTAAATTCAATAACCATTTAAATAGAAACAAAGAATGAGTAAATTTGAGGGTATAAATACTAAAGCATCAACATGGCACTTATGAAAACCAAACACTAATGGAAAACATTAACCATTTTAAATAACTTGCACTAACCAAACTAGCCTTGAGAGCATACCATGCAATTTGGATATATTATCTAATTTTCATTTTATGTGGATTTGTTTTAGATTTTTAATGTGATTTAGTATCTACCATATTATGATCAACCAATATGTTATGAATTCTAATTTCATTAGAATGCATATACATTAAATAGAAAATCAAAGTTGTGTCAATATTTATCTATCAATACCTATAGTAACAACATTAGACAACCATTGCAGAGATTAAAGTTTGTAGTTAATTTTGAATGGCATACAAATTGTAAGAAAAGGTTATAAAAGTTTTCAATGCAACTTATGCAAGATTCTAACAGGGAAAATACCCTAAAATAATTATATCATAAATGAAAGAGATTATCTTGTTCTACTAGTGCATACAAAAAAAATCTAAAATGAAATAAAAATACTAAGAAGCCAATTGGTTCTAAAATTGAATATTATTTTGAAGATTTTCTAAGTGGCTAGTATTTGAGATCAAAATACATGATTGCTAAGTAGAGATCTTAATTCGTGGCTTTGTATGTAGTTTATATAGATGTTTTTTTGAAGATTTCTAAGTGGCTATTATTTGAGACTAGAATACACGAATGCTAAGTAGAGATATTAAAAGATCATTTACAAATTAGCTACAAGTTAGAAGTTTTTATCTTACATTTTTTAACATAAAAACCCTAATGGGATTAATCTCCCCATCTTCTAAGAGTGACACATCTTCTAGACATTTCAACAATATTTTTGTCTTTATTTTGTGTAGTTATGGTGAATATTGAGAAGTTTTTGGTCTTAGATGCTAAACTTGTGACCGCTTCTCTTAGACACTATAATAGGGTTTGGTTTGGCAAGCAATCATCCTTTCATGGCCAAGTAAAACCTATAATAAAGAAGAAAAAATATTTGTTAAACTGATGCTTCTTTATGTACCATTTCGTAAAATCAGTAATTTTCACATAAACACACCAAAATAACACAAAAGGAGAGTGGTCGAGAAAGGGCTATAAATTAAAAAGTAATCACCATGAAAGGAATAAAAGTCCTTGTGGCCCTTTAGTGTTGCAGAAGAATTCAATTTTGAATTATAATAATAGTAATTGCAGTGCTAATGTTACTTCTTTATCTTCTTATAGTTAGATGTTCGGATCTTGTGGCCCTCCCATGTTGTAGAAGAACTCACATTGGAATGTATTTAATATTAGTTTATAGTGGAAAAGTTGGTAGTTTACAATGGATAGTTGTAGAGAAATTTGTGTGATTCTTCTTGATGATAAAATCAAATTAGTTCAACTTAATGAATGCACAGTCTATTGTATTTTATTTTAAAATAATCTCCAATATACTTGTTTCGAGGTGAAAGTTATTTATGGGTAGGAAGAAGGTTGTATAGTGGCGGAAGAAAATTGTATACCGGCTTAGAAAAGACCCTACATCGGCATGAGACTTGTTTCCGGTCAAAATCTCCTACATAATATAGCCTATCGGCTAATCATTTTGAATCAAAGGTAAAGTAGGTTTCGAAGGGTTTCTGAAATTAATAAAAGTTTAAAAATAATTAAATATTATCATGACATGATAATTTGAGAAACAAAAAATATTGGAGCAAAAAAAAGAAGACAACAAGCCAATAATTAGAGTATTCATAGAGTTCTAATTACTTTGAGTTATTCTCTATAAAATAATATATGTTCAAGGTAATGATGATTATCTCTTATATCTAAGATTATAGTAGAAAGTATACTGTAGTTAGTTGTATGAATATAATGTAATATTAATAATATTTTTTACACAACTAAAATTATATGGATGCAATTGAAAAGAAAAGAAAAAATTCAATATTACAATTAATAAATTAGTAAAAGATCATTGTAAGACATTGAAATTGGTAAATTAACATCATGGTGTAATGAACATAGTAGGGATAATGATGAAACTACACCAAGATTGTATTAACATCTCAAATGAAAATACCTAAACCACCTTCTTAATTATAAATTATTTTGAGACTACCATGCTAGATCTTAATTTATATTATTGTGGTCAAAGGCATGACAATGTGCTCTTATCGAAGAAAATACACAATCATTCAAAACACAACTTGTGACTATAATTAATCCTACATAAATAGTGATTATATCTAATTGTTTTTATTTATATTTTTATCTAGTTGTATATGTAATAATTCATGTATATATATCTTTTGAGAATGCTTTAAAAATTTGAATATAAGTCTTAAAATAATTTATTAGAGGTTGAATGTTTAAGAACTAATTGATAGATGTCACACTCATCAACACAATTATTTTAGGGATCTCTTGCCATATCTCTTTTACTCTTATTACCCTCTATTTTTTTAATGTCCCATTTTTGAAATGGGATTATAATAATAAATAGAATATCAAATAAATAAAATATAAAATTAATGTTTAATTTTAGTCAAAGAGCATGTGAAGAATCATGACTATTGAAATAAATAGATATATAAGAGACACTAAACAAGAAGTAAACACCATACAAAGAATACATCTTTTATTATCTAATTATTACTCCTTTGGAGCATAGAACTATGGTTCATTTAACATTAGCATGAAACCCCTTGTGGCAAGAATTGAAGGAAAACCCACAATTTCTCAAGAGTGGTTTCCATGGAAATCACCATTATGCTAAGTTAACTAATCTTCTAGTAGACATTATTAAAATTTCAAGTTAATAATATTTATTGTTTATCGGAAAATTTGATTGCTATCTTTAAAATAGAAGTTTAATTGTGTGAATTCAATTAATTATTAGAAATATCAATTAAAAATTCTAATATTTATGTATATATTATTGTAAAGAAATTAAAAATTAAACTTGATTGGATATGACCAAATATTCTCTTAAGAATATAAAAATTTAAATAGGACATTACAAATGGTATTAGAGCTAGATGTTGTCAGTTTGTGAGTCTTCTTTCATATGTAATTTAGTAATAGAGCTAACAGATATTATCAAAGAGAACTTATTTCATTTAAATGACAAAAAAATGAATATGGTATTTATAACAAAGGAAAAACTGCATCGGTGAAAGTTTTTATAGATAAATTTAAAAAGAAGATTGATATAATGAAAAATATGTTGGTTCAAATGCTCCACATGAAGCAAAATAATATGAATGTTTCCAAAAATCAAAGAAAAAATAAGTTCACATAATAAAATCACAAATCCCAACACAAGATGATATTCACACCATGTAAGCTAATTATAACAATATTTCTACATAAATCTAAAAGGCCATGTCTTTCATAAATTTCATAAGTATAAATGGTATAAATAGGGTTAACTCAAATTATGCCAACCCTCCTCCTACAATATCACAAATTGCAAAATTTGAGACAAATGTCCATGGCACAAATTATATGCCAATGGCTATGACTAGGGCTCATATTATACCTAATAATAACTCAACAAGTGTATGTGTAAGTGTGAATAAGTAAAAAGTAAACTAACACTTCTTAATAAGACATTATATCAAAGATTCTACAAATTAAACTAGTTTAAAGTAAGAATCACAGAGGGCTCTCAGATTTTGATAAGCTCTGTGACTGTTAAAATGCCAATCTAAAGAATGGAATGATGCTAAATGTAATGATGAAATCCTATATGATAATATCTAAATGATAAAGGAAACTATTGTAATATGAATTGACATGATACTATGATGAGGAAGCTACAGTAAAACTGCTATGCAACCGTGATATGAATTCTACTGATGCTATGATGCTAAGATACTATTGATATTGCTATGATGCTTGATTACTTTCTTGTAGAGTAAGATTGCACAAAGATGGGATCCATTTCCTGTATTGTGAGGCTGTATTTATAGATTTCCTGGCAGCACATTTGCACAGGGCCAACAAAGCAGAGGTTTGGATTCAATCTGGAGGATTGAATGGTGAGAGATGGAGAGACTTGAGCTGATTATGGGAATGGTTCTTCCCCATGAAAACATCAGGCAAGAGGATAGGAAGGATCAGTGGAAGAAGATTGAGAGGATTGCCTGCAAGCTTTCCCATGAATGGCAGTCACATTAAATTAGACATATGATATTTGATTTGATAGGTGAGTGAATAGAGGAATTTTGATTTATGCTTTTATTTGAATTATTTTGATTTATTCAAATTAGAAAAAAGAGGATAATTAATTTAATAAAACAAACTATAAAAGTTGTTTATTAAATTAAATAGAAGAAATATGATAATTAAACAATAAAGTATTTAACCTTTGTTTAATTAATTAAGATTGAATGATGTGATTAAGATAGAATAAATAGGGGAATTTGATAATTAAATAAAACAAAGTATTTAATTTTGTTTATTTAATTAAGATGAAACAATAAAAGAATTAGAGGAATTTAAATAAGAATTTAAACAAGAACTATATAAATAAATATTTCTATTTATTCAATAGTAGAGGAATTTAGGATAATTAATCAAAGAAGTTGTATTTAATTAATTAGATTCTCCAAACCATTTTTAGGTGTATACATTTTGCCCCTCTTTGAAGTGATGTGTTTATGCATTGCTTCAAAGAAAATTTTGTTTTATTGTTGCTAGTATTGACAAAAAAAAATCAGTATGCCCTAGACGTTTGATTTTCATGTGATGATGGATATATGCCCCCTCGGGAGATAAATTGATTTTATTTTTTTTAAAATTTGAAAAATTTCAAAATTTTAATTATTTTTTGATGATTTGATAATGATTTAATGAAGATTTGATGAATATTTGTTCGTGAAATAATTTATCTCCCGATAATTGATGTAGAAAGTTTTCCCCTGGATGAATTTCAATTAATCTACCAATAAAAATTAATTAAAATCTTAAAAATCCCACCAAAATCCACCTCTAATAACTTATAAAAGGTCAGAAGGGTCTTTTTCAAACTCATTTGTGCATTTGACTTTTGAAAACTTTGTGAGAGAGAGCTATTTGAGCCACTTGGAGCAAGATGTTGATTCCTTACCACACCCACTGGTTCAAGCGTGTGCGACATCACCAGCGTCGGACCGCTTACGGACCTCCGATACGTACCCATAAACCTCCTCGTAATTCATGTTTTCTTGTTTTTCGCGTTATTTTATGTATTTTGATTTTTTTTGTAGTTTTAGCGCTTCAAGAATGCGTTGTAGCGCTTTGACACTCTGGTGTAGCGCTTTTAGGGATTGTTTTAGTGCTTCAACGAATTAGTGCTCTGATTGTATATTTTAGCGCTTTGATAGGATAGTTTAATATTTCAAAAATATTAGCGCTTTGATAGGATAGATTAGTGCTTCCATAGGTTAAATTAGCACTTTGATAGGATAGATTAGCACTTCCATAGGTTAAATTAGCACTTTGAAGGTTTTAGAGCTTCGAGCTACTGTTTCGGTGCTTTGACATCCCGAAATAGCGCTTTGAATGATGTGGTGCTTTGATAGTCTGTTCTAGTGCTTCTAACTAATGAAATGACGCTTTTGATCTTTTAGTGCCTTGAATACCTATTTTAGTGCATCCAAGTAAGATTTGATAAAATTTGTCAAATTTTTCCTCGATTTGATTGATTTTGATCGTTTCAGCCATTTGGTTTGATATGATTTGATGATCGAATAACCTTGATGATGTTGAACCTTATGATGAGTGATTCTGATGATTGATAGACAAGAATTATCCTCATGATAGGCGAGGAATAATTTCACATGTGATGAACCTCATGATAAGTGAGGTTGATTTTGATAAATTGACCTCATGTTAAGCGAGGTACAATTAAAGATTGATAATGATGACCTCATGATAGGTGAGGATTGATGATGCTTGCTCATGAGTTTTGATCAAAATTTGCACCAAGAGCTGATTATATTTGATAGTCTAATTGATATATGATATTTTGACAAAATGTACTGATTTTGAACATTTCATGATGATAGGAGCATTTGGGTAACCTCCAAATACGAGAGCATTTTCCATGGACATTTGACTTGATTCCACAAGTTACACCAGATGAGACACAAATCATTGTTCATTTTGGACTAGCTTCACTTCTTGACATGCCCCAAATTAGGATTAATCGGGGTCTCCTCACAGCTTTAGCCGAGTGGTGGCACAGTGACCATAATACCTTCCACCTACCCACTAGTGAGATGATAGTCACCCTAGAAGATGTATGGAGGATTTTATGAATATCATTTGTTGGGGAGATTGTAGTGTATGATTCACAGGAGGTGGGTGGGACATGCTCTTCGTAGAGTTTTCCAGGATGATCATATTGTCGGGATGTGGATCCCATGGCAAGAGATGGTGGATGCATATGCCACCTTACCTTCAGTTCTTGCAGGATTTATTGGAGGGTTTCTTTGTCCTAATCGTAGGTCAAAGGGACTATTTGTTGGATGGGGTCATGTTCTTGAGAGAATGATCATGCATGGCACCAAATATGCTTGGTGGATGTGCATGCTGGCACATCTGTATCATGATTTACATTTTGCTATATATTTGAGCGGGCATAAGCTTATCATCGAGAGCCACTTTGCTTTAGGTTTGGGCGTGGGAGCATATTGTTGTCATGTGACCACTGCCAGTACAAGATAGACCTGCTACTAGGCCATATGTTTTCAGATACAAAGGTCGACTTACCCAGTCTAGGATGGGTAAGTTGGAGCATTGGAGGCATGTACTGGATGATTTAAAGGTTGTGACATGGCGTCCCTATCTAGATTGTGAGCACTGGGATGAGGATGATGTAGAGATGGGTTATTTGTGTGACTCTATGTACTTGATTGGTAGGACCCACTTCATTCTAGAGAGATTTTTATTGCGAAGGGTTTATAGACAGTATGGGATTGTTCAGTGCATGCCCCAGGGTGTTGCACATTATGCTCGACGAAAGAGTGATACAACAGATTGGGGACCATGTATGTCATATGACACTATTGTAGAGGGATACCATGCCTTACAACCTTTAGCCTGGGACCTACATTGTGATATTATAGAGGCATTAGTGACTGCGTAGTATGCGCAGTATCTTGCATTACATCCATGCCCGCAAATCACTATTCCTAATGAGCCAACACCACTACCTGCAGAGGATGAGGTTGTTGTTGTTCCTGGTTGGTGACGGAGATGGGAGGAGGATGTGGAGGAGGAGTAAGCTGTAGATGTTGAGGCTGAGGATGTTGGTGGGGAGGAGGATGTTGGTGAGGGGGATAGTGGTGAGGAGGAGGATAGTGAGGCAAGTAGTAGTGATGAGAGCAACAGTGATGGCAGAGATGACGGAGGGGATGGTGGCAGAGGGGTTATGATAGGTCCATCTACTAGTGTGCCTCGTAAGAGGCGAGCAATGGATACATCCTCTACTGATTATCAAACATAGATTGCCAGCCTATAAGTTCAAATACAGACTCTACAGGGGTAGCTTGTTTAGGCTCAAGGTGTACTTGCTTAGACCTAGACACAATTACATACCTAGGCACAGACTCATGCATAGGCCATGGTATAGATACAGGGACAGTTGGCTACTACACAAACATAGATCGGTACATTGACAACAGAGCGGGATAGTGCTCAGTAGATTGCAGAGCAGGCTCAGACCACTGCTGATAGACTACATCGGATAGTTGAGGGCACGACTGTATCGGATTATATGAGAGAGGTTCTACATGTGGGCCGAGAGGTAGAGTTTTATAGAGGCCGCTACCATGATGCAGTCCCTACCGAGTGGAGAGTTAGCTATGCCCCATCGGGATCAGGCAGGACCCATTCCCAGACTATTAGCGAGGGTGTGATTCAGCTACCACGTAGAGATCCAAGAGGTACTGGTCCATCTGGCAGAGGAGGGACTGGTCTCGAGATGCCTGCACCATCTTGCAGCAACAAATCTTAGCTATCTGATGTGATTTTGTGATATATTTGAGACATGATGTATACCTTGGTTCAACCAGTTTTGATGATATATCTCTTTTATTTCAGACTTCATTGTATACTTGACATTGATTATTTATGTGATATGCAATAGACTTTTATCGATCTATGATGTGTTCTATTATGATTCTATGATGGATGCATTTATGTTCCATGTTCTATATGCTATGTGATGATTTTTACATTATGATTATTTACATGTTATGGATGTATTTAAGATCACGTGATATGCTATGATTTATGATGTTTTATTTAATGAATGATGAATGGATGTATAATGTATGATGTATGGGTGCATGATGTATGGATGTATTTTTATTTTATATGATGATCATCTATATACATGGATGTAGATGTAATGGTTTAAATAATTTATGATATGCGATGTAAATGGGATGTGTGTGTTTTTATGTAAATGACACAAATAAATAAATGATAATGATGTATGATATAAAATGATGAATGAATGAAAATGTAATGATATGATGTAATAATATGTTATATGAGAAATAATTGATGGATGAATGAAAATGCAAATAATGTATGATATTAAAATGGATGATGCAATGATTTGATGTAATAATGTATGATAATAAAATGTGAATGAATGATGCAATGATTTGATATAATAAATAATTGATGTATAAATGAAAATGCAATGATATGATTTATTTTTGAAATTTTCTTTTAGAACTTTTATGTGATATGGAAAATATGATATGATGAATGCAAAATTATTTGATTTGAAATGTATGAATGATTGATATGATAAATAGAAAATGATTTCTAATGTATGAAAAATGATGATGCAACTACATAGTTATGATGATGTTTTTGTTAATGTCAAGTATACTCAATCTTATTGATAGAAAAGATAATCATCAATTTGAATCCTTCACGAACTTTCGTAACAAACACTCTGCAGATGTAGAAACTATTATGAATGCAATTTAATTTTATCATGCAACTACATGCAAAATATTGGCATTTTAACAATACTTTTATGCTTTGTATCATCATATAGCTTTAAAATTTTTGAAAGTGAATACACGCATCAAAGGTATATTTTAGACCAATGATGACCTGGGTACTACTTTCATGATTTTTGATATTGCAAGCGAACACAAGCATCTAGGTATAATTAAGCTGAGATTACCTGAGCATTTCTTATGTAAATAGACAAGGATTAATCCTTTTAGTGTGTAAATTCTGAATGTCATTAGTGATACATTTGTATAGCATGTCCCACGACAATTCACACATTAAAGAATTAATTCACAAACAACAGAAAAATGAGAATACCATTCTCCTTCCTTGCTTATCTAGTTCAATACATCATTGAAATACTCCAAAGAAATGATAACAAGAAATCAAAATACAACATATCCAACCTTTACTTAAAGTGTTTCAACCATTAGTCATATTAGATCATCCATCCCGATTTTATGATGTTTTTGTGATTTTTTGAGATTTCGCATCAAACCTAATCTAATGACCTATCCTAGGGGCCTCGGGGGTTGATCAAAGATTAGTCTTGCCTACATTATACATGCAGAGACCACGTAGTTCGACTGACACAAACTCATGTTTTTGAATTTTTGAGACTGACTTCTTTTCGACCTGTTTTTGGATTTTCTGTTGTGATACAAATGTCTAATGTGTTTTCGATGGTGATTGATGTTCCATTTTACCAAACTTATGCTTTATTGCCCCCAATGAGGTCTAGATGTTTCCCCTAAGCTAGGGTGAGACATGACCACTTGCAATGATACGATGGCGAATGTAAAGTGATGGTGATAGTAACGATCATGACATACATCCAATAGATGGAACAACTCATTAAAACACAAATAACGCCTATTTCCAGGTTTTAACTATATGTTTTTATTGTACTTTTTATTATTTTTTTTGTATTTTTCTCTTTTCTCATTTTTTTTGTATTTTTCAATCACCGAGACGCCTGTTTTCCAGGTTTTCGTCTAGGAAACCCTTTTTAAGATTTTGAACCGTGCACTAAGTGATTCAAGTGTAGAATTTTCTGAGATGGATGTTGTTGATAGGTTCATCAAACAAATCCCCTTCAGGTGTTGACAGCTAATAGGCTCTTGATCCATAGACCAATATGATGACAAAGGGACCTAGCTAGTTAGGTTCAAACTTCCCTTTCTTTTCTCTATCCTACTAATTTCTAGGGTTTTCCTTTAGGACCAAGTCTCCAACCTAAAAGACTCTAGGTTTTACCCTGTGATTGTAGCTCCTGGACATTCTCTGTTGATATGTTGTGAGGTGATTGACAACTTGTTGACGATGTTCATCCAACAATTCCAGTTCTTGAAGCCTAGATACTCTATACTTTTCATCTGAAATAATTCCCTTCAATGACACACAGAGTGATGGAATTTCCACCTCAATGGGTAGTATGGCCTCTGATCCATATACCAAGGCATATGGTGTAGCTCCTATCGGTGTTCTGATGCTGGTTCTATAGGCCCATAGTGAAGGATTGAGTTGAACATGCCAATCATGTCCAACATCGTTAACCATTTTCTTGAGTATTTTCAGAATTGTCTTGTTGGAGGCCTTTGCCTGGCCATTTCCCTAAGGATAGTACGGTGTTGAGAAACGATGTTGGATATGAAACTTTTCACATAATTCCTAGACATCTTGGTTTTTAAATGATCATCCATTATCAGTGATAATGGATTGAGGTATGCCATACCGACATATTAAGTAGTTTAGTATGAAAGATGGGATCTATTTTCCAATGATTATTGTTAGAGGAACCACTTCTATCCATTTTGTAAAGTATTATGTTGTTGTGATTATAAATTTGTGTCCATTGGATGAAGATGGATTTATCTTTCCTACCAGATCCAGTCCCCACTGACAAAAGGGCCATGTTGATGTGAATGGGTGTAATTCTTGAGCCGGTGCATGGATTAGATTACTATGGATCTGACACTTTTTAACAAACTGATAAGACTCCTTCTCCATGTTCGGCCAGTAATACCCCAAACAGAGGAGTTTCTTCGCTAGAGTTATCCCACTTGAATGAGTTCCACAAATACCTTCATGGACCTCACGTAAGGTTGTCTCAGATTTGTTATGTTCTAAACACTAGAGAAGAGTACCATATAGACCTTGATGATAAAGCATGTTGGCAATTAAGGTATGTCGGGCGAATTGGCAAATGAAGTTGCATTTTTGGTTTTTGGAAAGATTGAGAGGAAGGATGTTGTCTTTTAGGTAAGCATAGGTCTTTCCATAGAGGGAGGTTTCAACAACATCTAAATAGCATATGGTTTGAGATTCAGGATTATCATAAGCAAGATTTGACACTTGTTCTACCATAAACTCATAACAACCACGTTTTTTTGGCAACTGCAAAAGTGAAGCAATTGTCGCCATAGCATCTGCCGCTTTATTTTCTACCCTTGGTATTTGCTCAAATTTGATATCCACAAAGCACTTTTTGAGATCATCAATCAGTTTCTTATATGGCATCAACTTCTCATCTTTCGTCGGATATTCATCATTAACTTGATAAATGACTAATTGTGAATCGCCATATACATGTACCTCTATTACCTTCCATTCAATTGCTACCTTGATGCCAATGACTAGTGCCTCATACTCAGCTACATTATTTGTACATGGAAACATGAGTCTATAAGACCTTGCGATGGTGTGTCCTTGAGGTGTAAAAAACAATATTCCTGCGCCAGATCCTCTTTGTGTGTATGACCCATCAAAATAAAGCCTCCATTGTTGTGTTGTTGCAGCTAGAATGTCTACATCAGGAAACTCCATTGTCATAGGACGATCATCAATTAACGAAGCTTTGGCTAATTGTTCAGCAATCACATGACCTTTGATGGCTTTCCTTTCCACGTACTGGATATAAAATTCACTTAAAAGCATGACCCACTTGGCCAATCTGCCTGTTAAAGCAACCTCGTTGAGTAGATATTTTAACGGGTCAATCTTTGCTATGAGCTTGACCGTGTGAGTTAACATGTAATGTCGCAACTACTGGGTATAAAATACCACTGCCAAACAAGATTTCTCGATGAAGGTGTAATTTATTTCATATCCATTCAAAGTCCTACTAATGTAGTAAATGGCTTGCTCTCTTCCTTCATAATCTTCATGTGCCAAGAATGCTCCTAAAGAAATGTTTGTTGTTGCAATGTATAGTAGAAAAGGTCTACCTTCTATACGTGGCATGAGAATAGGTGGCAACATCAGATATTGTTTTATTTGGTTGAAGGTCATTTCACACCCTTGACCCCATTTGAACAAGACATTTTTATGCAACAAGTGATTAAATGGATGACTTTTATCTGCTAACTGGGAGATAAATCTCCTGATTGATTGCAGCCTGCCTTGTAAAGACCTGAGTTGACTGATATTCTTTGGCGGCTACATTTCCATTATTGCTTTGACCTTTGCGGGATCCACTTTAATACCCTTCTCTGACACTATGTATCCTAGGAGTTTTGCTGATGTAACCCCAAAGACACATTTCTTAGGATTTAGTCAAACATTGAACTTCTCTAGCCTTGTGAAGATTTTTCCCAGGATATCTAGATGTCCTTCTCTGGAATATGACTTTGCTAAGATATCATCCAAGTAATCCTCCATAAAGGTATGCATCATATTATAGAAAATTGTAGTCATTGCATGTTGATATGTTGCCCCTGCATTCTTCAACCTAAAGGGCATGACATTCCAGCAAAAAGTTCCCTATGGACATGTGAATGTGGTTTTCTCATGATCATCTGGTGCTATCTTGATTTGGTTGTAGCTGGAAAAACCATCCATTATTGATAACATGGCATGCCCTATTGTTAAGTCCATAATGATATCGATGTTAGGTAAGGGGAAATCATCCTTGGGACATGCCTTATTCAGATCTCTGAAATCTGTACATATTCTGATACTATTATCTAGATTTGATACAGGGACAATATTTGATATCCATTCAGCATAATTGATAGACCTGATGAATCCTGAATCTAACAACTTCTTCAACTCAACCTTTACCATCAAGGTGATATGTGGATGCATCTTCCTTAGTTTTTGTTTTACATGTTTGATTCCAGATGGTAGAGATAGGTGATGCATTAAAATATTTGGATCTAAACCTGGCATATCAGAGTATGACCATGCAAAGTTAATGCTTCTTTCTTTAAAGAACTTGATAAATTCAGGTTTTTCTTGTTCAGTCATGGATGCTGCCAGATCCAAAAAAATTGCCTTTTCTACTGTGCCAATGTTTATAGACTGTGTAGGCTCTAGCAGTATTGATGAACTTTCATGATAATGCTCTGGAAGGGTGTCAAATCTCCCATCTTTCAGTGCCTCAAAGAGGTTTTCACCGTCCGATGCATTCTTTATTTTTACTTTTTCAAGATTTAATGCTGCCATAGAATGGTTTTCACCATTAGATTCATTATTCCCGTTCTCATTTTTGCAACTGCAAGATTTGACACCCTCCTGTCTAACCGTGTTGTTGATGGTGAAAATGACACAAACAATGTTAAAACAGAATATTTATACTCTATTTCTCTTGAAAAAGAAAGAAAACATATAGTAGCCTAACTCCCAAGGTCCTGGTAGTTGGTTCTCAACTATCTGGTGTCACTCAATCGGCTCATGCAACTGTAATGTTCAAGGGGCCTGTGTTGGTAACAAAAGATTCGAGTGATGACTCATTTTATCAAACCGTTCTTATAAATAAAGGGGGTTTTAAACAAAAGAAAAAGATAGATCAAAGGGTAAACCAGTAAGTATGAATCAAATTTATCTAGCATCCGAATATATACCTTCAATAATGAATATTTTCTAACAGATCACAAAACCAAAGTATGACACAATTTACAGAATAAACTATACCATTGCATGCATCTAAGGTGCTTAATTTAATACTACTATTTGCATATCACAAATATCTCTAAGATTTCAAGAGAACACACATCCATTCATTGCCAAGGTCATAGATCAACAAACTTTAGTAACTTCAATTCAATGATAATCTAACAAGATATTCCTTAAATTTGGTTTCTTCTAATGACTTTCATCACATAAGAAACTAGCATGCTTCAGCACAATCACTGGCATTCAAATTGATTCTAACTTATCAACCTTATCAAGTAAAACTCCATTCTAACACCATATTGCATAAAACTTGTAATTTTATTAATTGTAAAGTATCTAGTAACAATGTATCTCAGTAATCACTACAAAATTCTATCTCCTAATATCAGGTAAGCCAATTCTATTCTCAATTAGCCAACCCTTACAATATGATACCCAAAGGGTATTTATAGATATACAAAAATTCGAACTCCACTTCTATTTTAAGTCATCCACCTTTTTATGAACTAAAACTTTCTTGGAAACTCAGATTAGTTTGATCTTGAGTTCTTACATTAGACATTCAGTTAAACTAGAGAATAGAAAATAGAAGAGAAAAAGTGTCATGCGCTCCAAAACTATCAGTGTTGCATGCAACATGCAAAGAAGAAGAAAATCATGCATGCAGGAGATCTATGCATGTGCAGCTGGATCTGCAATGAACTCATCATAACTGGCGAAGACTTGCTGTAATATATCTATTTCTGGCCCATCAACCTAGCTTTCCTCAAACTTAATTCGCTCCAACTCTTTTGCAGCAAACCCTCTCATACCTTTTATCTTTGCCAACTCTCTTCTAGCAACTTTTATTTCCTCTTTGACATCCATTAGTCGATCTATCATTAGATCTTCTCCATCATCTCCTTTCTGCATGAGTCCTCTAAATCTTTCATCCCATTTCTCTTTGATCTGACTCAAAGGCATGCCTTCCTTGGTTAATACATGTACATCTACAATGATAGCAATGACTACTTCTAGCTCCTCAAACTATTCAGTCAGATTATTAACAACATCTTGAACCTCATTCCTATGTTTACACAAGAAATCTGCTCTGAATCGGAGTATAGAAGAGGTTTTTCCAAAAAAATATTTATTATCTTCCTCAAGTATTGACTGTTCAAGAAGAGTAGTCAAAGGCAATGTATTAACTTTCTCTAATTTCTGACTATACTCTTTATACTCCTTTTCTTGTTTCTCCGATGCTTCAATATATAGATGCATTTCTCTTATTAACTCTTCAGTGCCTTTGTAAACTTCAAAACCCTCAACCAAAAATTCACCTACCTCCTGATTCAACTTGTCTACCTATCTATCTACCATCTTCGCTTTACCTCTTACCTGCACCAAATCATCTACCTCCTTCTTGCTTAACAAAATTGGAGCCTCAATGGCCGTTACCTATTGTGATCTCGGAGAGGAGACACTTTTCAAAAATGAATGTAATTGATCCAACTGAGCCTTAAGCTCATCTTTCTTCTGTTTATCTTTTATCATTCTTGACTTGGTTGTTGAAGCCACCACATCAATTAGGTTCATCTGTTGATTCCTAGCGGGCCTTCCCAAGTTGATAGTACTCAACTAATAATTTGTTAGCTGCATGTCCCCTACCTCCTTTTCTGTCATTGGCATGGCACACTCAGCAACAATCTCTCCTTTGTCCATGAGTCTAGTAGAGTGTAGGATCTTGGCCTTCTTTTTAGGCCTCTCTTGTTCAATCCCCTTCATCATATCCTCTCAATTGAGAGGTTGTGAAGATGTTACTGCCCTTTTCTGCAGGTCCAGTTTTAACCAAGTGGGAGCACTTGGAGCAGCAGTCATCATAGAGGAAGAGGAAGAAATAGTAGTAGAAGGTGGCTGCACATTTACTTGGGGTTGAGATTCAACCCTTGATTTCTCTTGTTGTCCTTGCACTATATGCATCTGTACAAGCCTTTCAGCCTCTTCCCTGTCTTTTTGTTCCTGTATCTTCTTATCTTCCTCTTCTTTCTTCAATCTCTCTTCCTCCAATAGATCTCTCTCCACTTTTTCCCTTTCCAATCTTTCTTTTTCTATTCTTTCCTTCTCTAGAGCTTCTCTTTCCAATTTCTCTTTCTCTAAAGCCTCTAGTCTTTCTTTCTCTAGTCTTTCTGCCTCCAAAGCCTTAAGCTTTTTTGCCTTTGCTTCTTGTTGTTGTTGTTGTTTCTTAACCAACTCTTCGGCCTCTCTTTCCTTTCGTAATTGTTCAGCTTCTCCTTCCTTTTGGCGAGCTTCCTCAGTAAGTTTTA
Organism: Sequoiadendron giganteum; assembly: GCA_007115665.2. Classification (NCBI taxonomy): domain Eukaryota; kingdom Viridiplantae; phylum Streptophyta; class Pinopsida; order Cupressales; family Cupressaceae; genus Sequoiadendron; species Sequoiadendron giganteum. The sequence goes on from CM021106.1 coordinate 476,095,039, forward strand.
ACTTGGCAACCAAGATTTCTTTCTCCCTCTGGTTTCTTGCTTTCTCTTCTTCAAGGTCATGAATCTTTTGTATTAGTTCCAACTTGTCATTCTCTTCTTTGACCTTGAGTTCATGTTCTTGTTGCCTTTTATGTTTCTCAACTTCATCAACTGCTGCCTTAGCTTTAATTTGTTTGGCTTTTAATTGTTGTTGGTGCAGTATAACATCATCTTGTGCCTTGGCATCCATTTCCTTTTGTTTTTCTAATACTGCAGCTCTTGCATCAAAATCCTTTTTCGCCTCTTCAAACAACGTCCATTGATCTTCTTGTGTCAAAACCTGCTCCATATCCTCCTCTAGAGGCATATTCTCTTGTATATCTTTTTCTGACTCAGTCTTATCTGAATCTGTTCCAACATCATGAACCTCTATTCCTTTTCCCTTTAAGGATTCAACTATGTCATAAAGATTTTCCTTTTCCACCTCTTTACCTTGCCGCTTTGCTACTGGGACTTGAGTAGAAGATTCTCCTAAGGCTGGTGTTGAAATAGTCGATCCCTTTTGAACATCTCCTTCTTGTGTTTCCTCTTCGTCATCTACTGCCTCAAGTTCTATCTCTTCGATATCTAGAGGAAAGAACTCCAAAGGCTCTTTAGGAGGTGTCTTCCTTTTGATCCTTTTGTATCCCTTACCCTTTTTAGGGGCTGGTCCTTGAGGAGTATTGCTTCTTAGAACTAACCATTGCACACTCCTATCCAATACTGTCCTTCCAATCCGCTTAATATCAATGGTTTCTTCAGCATCCCAGTCAATTGGATCTAGGCTCTTGGTGCCAATGTTCAAAGCTTCATAGGATGGATCCAATACAATTCCATCATCCACCAATGTGTCAGGAATGTTATCTTTAACACCAAGCTCTAACATGAGTGAGACAGACAATCTTTCATAATTTTTCTTTCTTAGATCATACTCATCTTGTCGGTCACTCCAGAAGTCTTCTAATAGATTAAAATGATTTTCAAACACCGAAGGTAACAAAGCATACATCTTACCCTTTGCATCGAAGTGCCTATGAGCTATGTATAAACCCAATTTCAACTGTATCAACTCACTGCAAACAACCTTTGCTCCTACTAGATGCTGACAGCCATACTCACCCAACTTCATGGGGAACTTGTGACATCCTGTTTTATGCTTTATTCCACACCTAGCATTAACTCCAAGAGCCTGATATATGAACTCCATTAGCACTATCCTGTTATTGCAACACCTTGGAAGTAGATGTGGATGGACTTCAAAACCAGCTAACCTAAAATATGTAAATTTGGGGTATTGAATGTACCAACATCCCCATTCAACAATGAATGCCATGGCTTCTCGACTCAACCTGTACCCTACATCTCCATTCAATTGGTTGATGACTACATATATGAATGTATCATTGACTCTTCTGAACCGAGTCTCAGCAACTTGAAGAGACAACTGGTTATAGTGCTCCCATAATTTCTTCTGTCCATCCAAGACTCCCATTATGCCCACTCTGTTCAAACCTGGGAAAATACCCAACCTTGCCGTTGCATATACAACATAAGAAGTCATAAAGAAACACTTAGTGTTTCTGATGTTAGTCAGCTAATCATGGATAGCATTGGATACGATCATAGGCCAATCAAATTGCTGGACTCCATTTAAGATTGTCTGGATGAAAGGAAACATCCACTCTCTGAACCGAAATGTATCTCTCTTCCCAAAAACTCTAGACAACATCATGATTAAATCTGACACCTCCTTATAGAAATCTGCCCTCTTTGGCTAGTCTGCAAGCTTGCTTAAAGATTTATTTTCTGTCTTCAACCATCGTTTGTTCAAATGAGATTTATTGGAGTCCTTGCACTGGCTGTACTTCTCTAAGGCTTCTACCTCATCCAACTGCACCAAGTTCTTAGGATTCGGGACATTGAATATACTTTGCAATGCTTGAGGAGTAAGATCAATAATCACATTGTTTTGGGAATCCATGCACTATCTGGTAGCAGGATTATAGGCACTGGCTGCTGTTAAGATCAACTTTGGGCATTGGATTGACAAGGGAAACAAAGTGATATGAGCCAAACCAGACTCAACAATCCTCTTCATCCTAGGCATCGCATCCTCATTGAATGTTTTAGCATATGCCTCCTCAAAGTTATACTGGCCCAAGTTTGTGTCTGTGATGTCTAACCAGTCGGATTCCACTTTGCTTACTTTCACAACTAGAATCCTATGATTATACCTCAGGGTATAAGGCAACTCTTCTGGCTTCATCTTCTTTGGTTTGGGTGATGCCTTTGATGTTCCTGCCGACCGATTCCTTTGAGTAGCTTCTCTTGATATTCCTGACATCCTCTTAGTTTTCCTGCAACAAAACTCTAGTTAGATCCTTGAACAAAATACCTCAAAATGTGTCTTCATATCATACCTTCTAAACATACATCGGAGGCGAAACCAAGCAACAAACATCTTAAATAATCTTCTTTTAGAACACTGCCGGGCTCGGAGTCAGAACTGGAATGGACACTCTACTAATATGAAGTGGAGTCAGAGGTGAAATAGTGACCGGAACCGGAACCGGAATGGAAACTGATTCGGTTTCCTTCAGATTTTCTATTTTTCATATTCAGGTTCGGTTCCGCTTCTGCCAGGTAAACATTTTTATAAAGTAAAGCTTCTTACTATAAGCGGAATCGGAGACGGGATGGAAAATGGAATTGACACTAAACATAAAAGACATTCAAAACTCTAAATCAATTCCGATCCCGCTTCCGATCATGTTAACCATGATGTCATCAATAATTTTATCAACTTTAAAGCATAACTCCATGGTTTAAAATTAAGGTCATATTTAAATGAAAAGAGGGCTTAAATACATCATGAAATCGACCACGCCCATATGACCATGGGGAACGACTGTATTTTAGGGCATCATACTTTAAACCTTTACATGCAATCACCGAAACACACGAAACCCTATTCTAAAAAACATGATAAAACTAGGGCATGGACTTTAACCCTTGCCATTTTACCAGATTGAATGTGCGACAAAACCCTAAGTAAAAACGAGATTTAACTAACCCTAACTCACTGTAAAAACATGAATTTAATCTACCTCACTGTAAAATCCCTAATTAAATCTACGCATTTAAAAACCTAACCCAACACGACGCGATCACGACAAAACGTGAAAGCGACCATGCTCTAACTCACTATGAAACCAGAAACACAATACAAAACAAGAACAACAAACAAAAAGAAAAGAAAAAAAACACGCAAACACTAAAAAAAAGCGATCCCATTCAAAGATCTAAAATGATCAATCAATCAACACGAACGGAGAACACGAAAGCAAAATAAAAGAAAAAACGAGAAAAGAACCCTACCTCAAACTCAAGACCTGGCTAACCTTCTGAACTGATTCGCAACAATTATCTCTTTCTCCTTCAATCGATTCGCTCAGATGGACTCCGTAGCTGCTCTTCTTCACTCTTCAAGATTTTAACAATGATAATAATAATACGTTTAATCCTTAATGAAGGTAAAATCAGAGTTCTTACCTACACCAGCAGTTTGTCATTAATGCATTAAACGCAATTAGGCGGAGTCGAAATTGGAAGAGAATCAACAGTTCACTATAGAGTGACTTCAATCAAAAATTCAATGACCAAGAAAACAGCGGGGGCGGAATCGAAATTGAAACTGATTCAGAAACTTAAGAAATTTCTTAACTTCGTTCCCGTTCCAGGTTCGGGTCCGCCAACAGAACATAAAATAAAACAAAACACAAAAAGTAAAACAAAAGGCCAACATAATAAAACTTAACATAAAAACATAGACTAAAACAAAAGTTGAAAAAACGGAGGCGGAGGCGGGATGGATTCTGATTTTACAATTTTGAATAAACCCCAACTTAACGCCCACTCCAGCTCCAACTCCGACAGAGACAAAACAAAAATATCAGAAGAAAGACCATCGGGATAGGGGACGAAATGAGTTTTGAAAGAAGTTTTAGAACCCGATTTGGTTCTGGCTTCGATTCCAACAGACTTAAACAAAAGAAAACCAACAAAAGATAAAAAAAAACAGAGGGGGACCCATTTTGACCAAGGAAAAAGATGGGGTGGTTATGCAAGGCATAACAAATGGTGACTCGGCTGGGAAAATGGTTTACCCATTTTCAAGATACCCAAAGAAAATTTCAATCACCCAAAAATTACTTGACTTATAAACACTTTAACTTCAATAAGATCAGATATATGTAGGATAAGTTTGAGCTAGAATCTTAGATGCATGTGCTCATGAGTTATTTCTGAATCTGAGTGGTTGCTTATATTGTGCATCATTCTTTGTAGATACTTTCTTTGTTTGTGAACAACTATACCTTAAGATTCAAGCTACATAGGTTGAGTCTTTAAACTATCATGTAGTAAAATCCTGGGCATTGCTCCATTGCCAGACATGCGTCCATAGCCCCGACGGAGATACCTCTAGTTCTCTCAAAGCATTGTTCTATTGCTAGCCAGGCGTCCATAGCCCTGATAGAGTTACTTGATTACCCACTTGATATTGAGCTTGCCTTTTCTTTCTTTCTTTTCATTCTCTTTTTACTTCACTTGTGGAAATTCTTTTATGCATCTTTCTCAATACTCAGATTCAATGAATCTAAAATGTGGGTTGAAAACTACAATGGATTTCATGATAGTCTTGGAATCGGATTTTTCACTTGAATCAAAGGTAGAGTCATTCTAAAACAGATAGGCATTTACTCATGTAGATGTTTTATCTAATTTGGTGACAAATTTTTGATGATAATTCATGAGATATTCACAATGTATCTTCTTATCCTTAATAGCTTTTCCAATCCAAACTAGAATGGTCATAAAACACAAGTTTCAGAACAAAATCCTTTTCAATGGTGATGATGAAAATACCTAAACCAATTTCTCTCCTAGTACCAATAGCATACTTTGAATAACAACCCCCTAACTTGAGATGAGCAAAATGAGGATCCCCAACGAAACAAAACACAATAAAACAAACAAAAAGAAAACAAAGAAAACCAAAAACAAAACAATAATAATAAGAAAACCTAATTAAAACAAAGACTTAATTACATATGATATAGTATAATACATTTTCTTTTTAAAACATCAGATCCTTTAGGCCCCAAATAGTGTTTGAGAAACTGATCATTAACTGGTAATGGAACAGGCTCTCCCGTTAAGGTACTCAAACGAAAAGCATTCTCACCTAATATTTCAGCTACTTGATAAGGACCTAACCAAAGTCTATCAAACTTCTGGTGATCTCCCTTCTTTTCTTTAGCCTTATCCCATAATAACACAAGATCTGATATTCTAAAGGCTTTTATCTTGGCTCTTTTGTCAAACCAACGTTTGACAACAGCCTGATGCTTAGAGAATTGCTGCAAAGCAGCATCTCTTTGCTCTTCCATATTTAACAAATTAAGTAGTCTAACCTCAATCCTATCATCCTTAGAGTAAAACTCCTGCATAAACTTCAAAACAGGTATTTGCAAATGAATAGGGAAGATTGGATCTTGGCCATAAACTATCTTAAAAGGTGAATTCCCTAGGGCTGCTTTGATTCTGGTTCGATCTGCCCATAAGGAAAATCTCAACTGGGTATGCCAGTCCCTAGGATTACTTTCTAACAAATTTCTTATAACTTCCAACAAGTTCTTATTTGTGGACTCAGCCACTCCATTCCCCTGAGGATAGTAATTGGAAGAATATTTCAACACAATTTTATGTTCATAGGCCCATGAAATAAACTCAGCAGAAGAAAAAGTAGGGTCGTTATCACATACCAGAGCGAATGGAACTCCAAACCTGGTTGTGATGTTCTTTGTCAGAAACTTGATGACCACCTCTGTGGTGCTATTCTTGCAAGGTTGTGCCTCCGTCCAACATGTGCAGTAGTCAGTTGCAGTCAAGATGAAATTATGACCTGTAGAAGAATTTGGATTAATTACACCTACAAAATCAAGTGCCCATTAAGCAAATGGCCTTACCTCATATACTGGTTGTAGGGGCATTGCAGGATTTCTTTCTCTAGATGCAGAAGTTTGGCATACATGACAAGTCTTGTAGTGCTGATGTGCATCTCTAAACACATAAGGCCAATAGTAGCCTGATCTTAAAATCTGATGAGCTAAAGCATCAACAGACCCATGTCCTGTTCCATGCCTTCCATGAAATTCAAAAATAGCATGCTTTGCTTCTTGCTGATCCAAACAGCGTAGATAGATTCCTTGAAAATTCTTCCTATAGATTGATCCCCCTTTAAGCATGTAATGAGCACTCTTCATCCTCAATGCTCTCCTTTGAGTAGCATTCATTCCATCTGGACATTTTTTATCAAGGAGAAAGAAATCTAAATCTGTATACCAGGGATCCTTTGTAAATGATTGGACAATGTATTGTTGGCAAGTAATATTTCTGTCTACTTCAACCATTGCTTTTGACAATCCTTGTCCTCCAACAAGCTTCATTGGGTGAATCTCTAAATAAAACTCCTGTAATATTTCCATCCATTTTCCTCTTCGTTCCCCTAATTCACTTTGCATCAGAAGAGATTTCACAGCTGGATCTAGAACTATGCCCATTACTTGACTTCGAATTATGTAATGCCTAAAATTCTTCACTACTAGTACCAATGCAAAGGCTTGTTTTTCTAGTGGTGAATACCTTACTTCTGCATTTTTAAACTAAGAGCTCATAAAAGCAATCGGTCTCTCCTCATTTTCCTCTCTTCTCTGTGTTAAAACTGTTGCACATGAATGTTCAAAAGCAAAAGAATGAATGTAGAAGGGCTTTAGATAATCTGGGCTTGTCAGGATAGGTGCCTCAGATATAGATTGTTTAATCTGCATGAAAGCAGACTTAGCCTCTTCACTCCACTCAATCTTTGCATCCTTCTTCATCATTTCATTGAGGGGTTTGACAATCTCTGCAAACCCTGTTATAAATTTCCTAACAAAATTGATCCTTCCAAAGAAAGACCTCATTTCCTTCTTGCTACCTGGTTTTGTCAATTTCAAAATGGCCTCCACTCGGTCAGGATCTATGGAAATCCCTTCCTTTGATATAATGTGACCTAGGAGCTTCCCTTCAGAGACTCCAAATACACATTTATTTCGGTTAAGAGAGACACCATAACTTATACATTTCTTTAGCACCTTTTCCAAGTCAATAGCATGATCTTCTCTATTCTTAGAGAAGATGGTCAAATCATCAACATAGATGATTATACATTTCCCTATCATATCCTTAAAAGCTACATCCATTGCCCTTTGAGCTTTAAAGCATAACTCCATGGTTTAAAATTAAGGTCATATTTAAATGAAAAGAGGGCTTAAATACATCATGAAATCAACCATGCCTATATGACCGTGGGGAACAACTGTATTTTAGAGCATCATACTTTAAACCTTTACATGCAATCACCGAAACACATGAAACCCTAATCTAAAAAACACGATAAAACTAGGGCATAGACTTTAACCCTTGCCATTTTACTAGATTGAATGCGCGACAAAACCCTAAGTAAAAATGAGATTTAACTAACCCTAACTCACTGTAAAAACATGAATTTAATCTACCTCACTGTAAAATCCCTAATTAAATCTACGCATTTAAAAACCTAACCCAACACGACACGATCACGACAAAACGTGAAAGCGACCGTGCTCTAACTCACTATGAAACCAAAAACACAATACAAAACAAGAACAACAAACAAAAAGAAAAGAAAACAAACACGCAAACACTTAAAAAAAGCGATCCCGTTCAAAGATCTAAAATGATCAATCAATCATCACGAATGAAGAACACAAAAGAAAAATAAAAGAAAAAATGAGAAAAGAACCCTACCTCGAATGCAAGACCTGGCTAACCTTCTGAACTGATTCACAACAATTATCTCTTTCTCCTTCAATCGATTCGCTCAGATGGACTCCGTAGCTGCTCTTCTTCACTCTTCAAGATTTTAACAATGATAATAATAATACGTTTAATCCTTAATGAAGGTAAAATCAGAGTTCTTACCTACACCAGCAGTTTTTCATTAATGCATTAAATGCAATTAGGCAGAGTCGGAACTGGAAGAGAACCAACAGTTCACTACAAAGCGACTTTAGTCAAAAAGTCAACGACCAAGAAAACGGTAGGGGCGGAATCAAAATTGAAACTGATTCAAAAACTTAAGAAATTTCTTAACTTCGTTCCCGTTCCGGGTCTGGGTCTGCCAACAGAACATAAAACAAAACAAAACACAAAAATTAAAACAAAAGGCCGACATAATAAAACTTAACATAAAAACATAGACTAAAACAAAAGTTGAAAAAGCAGAGGTGGAGGCGGGTGATTTTACAATTTTGAATAAACGCCAACTTGACGCCCACTCCGGCTCCGATAGAGACAAAACAAAAAGATCAAAAGAAAGACCGTCGGGATAGGGGACAAAACGAGTTTTGAAAGAAGTTTTAGAACCCGATTTGGTTCCGGCTCCGATTCCGACAGACTTAAACAAAAGAAAACAAAGTGTTGGAGGAAAACGACTCCAAACTTTGTTTGAAAAACAACAAAAGATAAAAAAAACAAAGGGGGACCCATTTTGACCAAGGAAAAAGATGGGGTGGTTATGCAAGGCATAAAACATGTCATTATGAGATTTATGGTGAGAACTTGTGTCAGGTTCATCATAACAAAGGAAGTTTATAATAGTGTCATCATTCTCAAAGATGGGTACATTAATAGGTTCAGTGGGTCCCCAGTCAATAAGTTCAGGATGTATTAATGGAAAAAAGTCATCAGATTGACTTTGGTCAATGGCATTAAGTGTTCAAACAGTTATGGTGTCAAGTTTTTCATTAGGGATGTCAAGGTCTATGATATTACTTTCCTCCAAATTATCTAGCTCACTCGATGTCTGTCCATCCTCACTTGAGTCATCGATATTTTGTGATTCTAATACAAGTGGTCTAGACCCCGAGCTCTATCTCTCCTCACATGTGGGTGCATACTCTTTTATGACATCAATTTGAACATATGTGTATGATACATCAGAATATAGATCCCATTCATATTTGTTGGAATCTGTTTCAGAGCTATCTCTCATTTGAAGGATTCTTTCAATTGCCTTCTTAGTCATTTCTTGTTTTGCTTCCTCTGAGTAACCCAGTCCTGTCTTATCCTTTGAATAAAGAGTGAGAGGTTGAATGGGTTCTATGATGCCTTCTTTCCTTTTTCCAATGGGTCCCTGTCCTTCATAACCCATTTTCTCTAAAATAGCCTTTCCTTTGCCATACTGATATGTCTTTATGTTGATGTTTGTTGATGTCGATGCTTCTTCATCTTTGTACAACCAATCGAGGATGGCCTTGTCTTCCGATTCATCTTCTATAGTACCGGCTTTCACAAATCTTTCCTCTAGAACTGTGGCAGGTTGTGATGGTTTTCGTGTTATCAATGATGGTTGTCCATATGACCTTGGAGATGGCATCAATTGTGAAAGATTAAGAGACTATTCAATAGAATATTGTCCCATGCCTTTATTGGTTAGCTGGACCTTTTCTTGGAATTTATGTGAGAGAGAATTCAGTGGACCCTGATTATTTGATAAAGTTGAATCAACAACACTTGTATCCTTTGATTGACCCTTTTTCTCAACCCACTTAGATATAATATTCAGATTCTTTTCACCATCTGATGAACTAGAAGTGCTAGCTTCTCTATTGTGGGGTACAAAGGTGTCTTGAGTTGTTCTAAGTGTGTTACAATGTTGAGGATTGTTGTAATCAACTGATATAGTTACCTCTTGACCATTAATTGGAAATTTCAAACACTGGTGATAAGTTGAAGGTATTGCTTGCATTTCATGAATCCATGGGCGTCCTAAGAGTATATTGTAGGTTAACTCTTTTTCTAGCACTTGACAGGCTATATTTTTCACCATTGGTCCCACTTGAATAGGTAACACAATCATTCCATTAGAAGATCTCTCTTCTTCATCAGAAGCCTTTATTGTCATTTTTCTTCGAGCATCAATAGCATTATCTGAATAACCTAGTGCACGAATTAACTTTAAAGTACAAATATTTAAACCAACTCCACCATCTATTAGTACCCGTTTAATACGATGTTTGTGGATCAAAACTTCAATATGAAGGGCAGTGTTATGTGGATGATTAATTGATACATCATCCTATTCAGAGAATGATAGATAATGAGGTGTGGTCAAATGTCCCACCATAGCTTGGAATTGATAGACATCTAGATTATTGGGTAATGTGGTAGCCATAAGAGCTTGTTCCAAAACCTCCTTATGGGATGGTGAGAGTTTAAGGAGTTCTAGTATTGATATCTGTGTTGGTATTTTTTGTAGTTGGTCGACAATGTTTTATCAACTGGGTGGGGGAGTGGTGTTTTCAGATGCAACTCCTTTTAGTATTACCTTGGATTTCCCCCTTGTCGTTATGTTAACCAGTTGATAGTCTTGTCTTTCCCTGATTTTTAAAAAAATTATTTGATTTTCGGATGTGTCTGTGTTCGAGATTAGATCTAGCAGTATAATGTCATTGGTTTTGTTGTTATCAATTTGATTACCAGTGATAGGATCACTTTCAACTCCAAAAATACAAAATATCGCGCCATCGTAAAAGTAGTTAACACTTTTACCTTTACCATTTGCAGAAGAAGACTCTCCGTTTTTGTAATTTGGTAAAGGATATTTAAAGGCAGTATGATTGTTGTTGGTTTGAATTCCTTCTACGTATACCTTTTTGTTGTCAATTAGATCTTGGACTAGATGTTTTAACTCCATGCAATCATTTGTCTTGTGTCCCTTATTTTTATGGAAGTTACAATAATTTGCGTCATTCCACCATGATGGTTTTACTTTTGGATCCCAAAATCTTGCTTCACGTGTGGTGATAAGACCATTTGCAATAAGCTCTCATTGTTGATTCTAGTGTTTGGCCAAATGGTGTGAATCTATGTTAGTTTGATGATTTTTGATATGTTTGTGGTTTAGATTCCCCATTGTTTAGATTATTGTTTTGATTGAAATTTTTCTTGGTGTTTTGGTCACTATTTTGATTTGTCATTGCATTAGTGGCCATCAAATTAAATACTGGTTTTTCATTTTGTATGTCATTTGCAATATCATTGGTTCCAGTATTTCTATTCTTTTGCCAGAATTTAGGCTTGTCATTGGTGCCATAGTGATTTGAGGAGTTCATGTTGTTTGATTTTTCATTGTAATGCTTTATTACTCCTCGTTTGACCAAAGCTTCTTCAATTTTAAGGCCATTTTCAATCACTTTTTCAAATGTGGGAGGACATTGTAATTCAAGCCTATAGCTCATTTCATCAGTCAGGTTGTCAATAAAAAGTTCCATTTTATCTTCCTCGGGTATGGAACGAGGATACCTAGCAAATAATCTTCGCCATTGTTGTAAAAATGACAGGAATGTCTCACCTTTGTTTTGCTTCATGTTGTAGAGGTCCTTTATTGTGACATCATGTTGAATGTTAAAGGAATATTGTGATATAAACCTGTTGACCAGTTCTTCAAAAGTTTGAATGCTTGGTTGTAGTTTAGAAAAACATTCCATACATTGACCTCCTAAGCTTCTTGGAAATAGCCTCATTAGGTAAGTTTCTTTCGCAAATTCTAAAATCATGGTTCCGAATTCCCTTACATGGTCAATCTGATCTATTTTACTGTTGTATTTTTCATATTTCGGGAGTTCACAATGTCTAGGGAATGGTATCATGTCCACACTCAGGTCAAAAGGATAAGGACAAATGTCATGTAATGCATACCTTTTTGTGGTTCCCTTTTGCATATCTTGAATTTTTTGTTGCAAGTTTTTCATTTGATGTGTTAGGGCCACAACTTGATCTATGTTTTGCGTGTGTTGTGGTGTTTCAATTTCATTTGCTCTAGGTGTTTCTTTTAATCGATTGACATCAAAATCTTTTGGAAGTTTTGCACCTGATTCAACTAGCATTAAGAGGTATTTTCCCTTTCTTGCTCTAAGATCTTTTCCATAAATTTATGGAATTTTGGATCTTGTTGTGTTGTTTGTATGTCCTATGCCATTATTTCGTTCTTGTCATTTTGATGCAAGCTATTCCAAGGATTTTCTTCAGCCATGGTGTTTGATGTTTCAACTTCTTTTTCTCTAAGTCTTTGTCTATGTAACCTTGTCAATATTGGCATGCAAGTGTCTATTTTTCCCACTAAAATTTGATCTTCTATGTTTGGATGAGTGTCCAATGAATTTTAACACAGTCAAATAGGATGATATATCCTATTGATGAGACTAGGTTAAAATAAATCTTATTATTATGCCTCGTTTCATGATAGTAGAATGATAATATCCTGATGAAGAAACTTAGCCTAATAACCAAGATTTTGGTTTTGATTTGTGGACACTTTATAGTCTGCAAGATCTAGGTTTAAGTTGAAATAATTTTAACTTGTAAGAACCTATTTGTTTATGGTTTAAGACACTGTTTGTATTGAGAAAATATTTATGGCTGATAAAAATCCAAGTTTTTTGATGTCAACAAATCTAATAGATGTGTCTGGAAACTCTTTGTTTTTTTGCTCTTTGGAAGTGCTAAAATAGAGTGTAAACGCGCTAAAATAGATTGTGGAAGCTCTATTTTTAGAAGCACTATAACAGTTTGCAAAGGCGCTACTTTGCATAAGCGCTAAAACAGACCTTAGAAGCGCTAAAACAGAGTGTGTAAGAGCTACTTTGGATACAAAAGTGCTAAAAAAGACCTCAAAAGTGCTAAAACAGAGTGTGAAAGCGCTACTTTGGCTTTCAATAGTGTTGTTTTATTTTTTCTACCCTTGAAGAGATTTATTTTTCAAGATTTATTTTTATGTTTTGACAAGATACCTCCACTAGTAATTTTCTGACGTTGGATGACAAGCCTAATGTTTTCTAAGTTTTTCTCTATTGTAAAAATTGATCTGGCCTATCAGAATATTCTATCATTGGCTGCGGGATGGAAGATTGATGAATAGGTTGACTATGATTGTGTTTATGTGACAAGGCTCTTCTTTGGAAAATGGCTTGTGAATACAAAGGTTCTAAAGCATAATCATCAGTATAACCTTTGGCAAAATCATTAAACCTATGGATGAAGGTTCTATGGTGAAGTAAGACTTTCCTACTTTGATATAAGAATCACCTTCTTTCTAAGAGTTTCTTGTAACTGATTTGTTTCTTTGGTTGTTTGAATCTTTTTGTGAGGGACTTCTTGACAAAAGTTGTGGATTTCCAATCCCTAATCATAAATTTCACTATTTTGTTTTGTTTGACTCCTTTTGTGTTCTTTTGGATGATCCTTATCTGAGTTTAATGGTTTGAGAACACGACAAGCAATTGTAGAACAATTATTTTCAAACCTAGAATCTAAACAAATAGTGTATGTTCTAAGAACCATGCATGGTTCTATTTTCACTGGTTTCTTTGACAAAAATACACTTAAGATATAATCACTCTTAAGGTCAAAAAAGTCATCATTATACTCAACAACCCACATCTTAAAATTACGTTGACTCACACAACCCGTGTCACCCCCTAGAGGGCACCCGTGTTTTTGTCATTTCTAGGTGCGTACTCAAGGTTAGGTTTCTCGATCCCTTGAGCAAACAGTCCTTGGAAATTATATGGTGAGTGTCTTGGGGGAATATTCTTCCCTCCCCTTGCACTGTGAGTATTACAATGTCTAGTTACTGACTCAACTTGGATTCTACACTATGGTTCTTAGATAGGGTTTTCGTGCGATACGACAAATGATAAACTCCCTCAAGAGACCTCCCAACCTTTAGAACAAAGGCTTTGGGGATGGTTATCTTGCACACTACCGTCGAGTTGGAATTTCATCAACAACTCGCATTTGATTAGAGTGGGTTGGAATCCTTGGATTTAGGCTTTCCCAACTTAGGTCGTTCCCATAGGGTGAGTACTTTTTCCCACTATGACAAGCCTTCTAAAGGTTTTAACAAAACCGTAAATTGCATAAAAAGAAAGGATGAGTCTGGCGTTTTGATCACCCAGTTAAGGGGAGAGCATAAGCCTATTCACCACACAAGCACAACAAATAATGATTTATTTTAAGCCCAAAAGATGATGTAGTATTCTAAGTGAAGATGTTGCTTCACAAAATCAGGCTACTTAATTTAACTAATACAACAAAATTATGATGACTGTCCTAGGATTGGTATATTTTAAATGAAGTGACTACCCTAGGATTGATTATTTTTAATCCATATGCATCAAAATAATATTCTGGCCGCGGTTGCGTCGGATCCAGATAAGAAATACAGAAGCGCTGAAACAGAGGTTAGAAGTGCTATAGTTTAGATCAGATGCGCTATAACTTTCATTAAAAGCGCTACAAAATTTGTAGAAGTGCCATAGAATTTTGCCAAAGCGCTATACTATTTTTGAAGAAAAATGGCCAACTGTGTTGGGAACGTCTGACCGATGCGCTGAAACAGATCGTGGAAGTGTTATAGTTTCCTCCTCGGAAGCACTAAACAATTTTTTCAAAGCGCTATATTTTTTGTTGAAGCGCTGAAACAGAGCTTTGAAGCACTATAGTTTTCCTCAGAAGCATTGAAAAATCTCTCGCTCATGCTAAAATGAACACGCCAGAATTATGTACGACACTTTTCAAAGAAAATTTGTGAAATATGGGGTTATGCCCCACGGTGGGTACCAAATTGTAAATGTGAATAAGTAAAAAGTAAACTAACACTTCTTAATAAGACATTATATCAAATATTATACAAATTAAACTAGTTTAAAGTAAGAATTTACTGAAAGCGTTATATTGTCTCCTATCTTTAAAGATTTATTAAATCACAAAGGGCTCTCAAATTTTGATAAGCTCTGTGACTGTTAAAATGCCAATCTAAAGAATGAAATGATGTTAAATGTAATGACGAAATCCTATATGATAATATCTAAATGATAAAGGAAACTACTATAATATGAATTGACATGATACTATGATGATGAAGCTACAGTAAAACTGCTATGTAACCATGATATGAAATCTACTGATGCTATGATGCTAAGATACTATTGCTATTGCTATGATGTGTGATTGATTGCTTGATTACTTTCCTACAGAGTAAGATTGTACAAAGATGGGATCTATTTCCTGTATTGTGAGGTTGTATTTATAGATTTCCTGACAGTACATTTGCATAGGGGCAGCAAAGCAGAGGTTTAGATTCAATCTATAGGATTGAATGGTGAGAGATGGAGAGAATTGAGCTGATTATGGGAATGGTTCTTCGCCATGAAAAAATCATGCAAGAGGATAGGAAGGATCAGGGGAAGAAGATTGAGAGGATTGCTTGCAAGCTTTCCTGTGAATGGCAGTCACATTAAATTAGACATATTCTATTTGATTTGATAAGTGAGTGAATAGAGGAATTTTGATTTATGCTTTTATTTGAATTATTTTGATTTATTCAAATTAGCAAAAAGAGGATAATTAATTTAATAAAACAAACTATAGAAGTTGTTTATTAAATTAAATAGAAGAAATATGATAATTAAACAATAAAGTATTTAACCTTTGTTTAATTAATTAAGATAGAATAAATAGGTTTCTGTAAGAGGTATTTTCCTGTGTTTTAATAGAAAGAGTGCTACCCTCTAAGGTAGCAATTTGTCTAAAAAAAAAAAAAAAAGAAGATAGAATAAATAGGGGAATTTGATAATTAAATAAAACAAAGTATTTAATTTTTTTAATTTAATTAAGATGAAATAATAAAAGAATTAGAGGAATTTAAATAAGAATTTAAACGTCAACTATATAAATAAATATTTTTATTTATTCAATAGTAGAGGAATTTAGAATAATTAATCAAATAAGTTATATTTAATTAATTAGATTCTCTAGACCATTTTTAGGTGTATACAGTATGCACTCCATAATTTCAATCTCTGACAAGGGGTTGGAGTACTACTATTATAAATTGCATTACAACTGATGTTTTGAGGCCAAATAATGCACAAGTTCCTAGTTCAATTGTAATGTTCTCCCTATGCAATTGTACATTCATTTTCTCATAATTGACTTGTCAGTAAGTCTCAAATAATGGATAGGGATCATTATTTATCAAAAGGGAAACCCCAAGCATTCAATTTTATATCAACATCTTCTATGGGTAGATCTTCTACCATGACCAATCATCATAATATCGCATCTCAACAATTTGTTGGTCCTTAGGGAGTTGTGGGACCTAACCAAGAATGGAAGTAAAAAATCAACAAATGAAATTGCAAGCATTAGTCCTAGAATAATAGATACATCTATTATTAGCACCAATATTTCTAAAGTCAATAGATTACCTTCTTTGACATCAAATCATGTGAAGATTGAAGAGAAAATACCAAATTACATAGAAGAGTCAAAAGAGATGAATATTTAGGATGATCGACATGTTATGCCAAATTATCTTCAAGTTTCTAAAATTGAGGTATAGGTCTTATTTTTGGATCAAAGATTGAGAATTATAAAATTCCAAGATCAATTTGGGATCCTAGTATCTTCAAAAATACTTAGTCAAGTGAAGAAAAAGTTCTAAGAGTATCCTAGTCTATGATTGCTTGAGGACGAAAAATCTTGAGAAGGGCATACTATAATGTCCCCCTTTTGAAATAGAACTATAATAATAATAAACTCTAATAATAAATTAAAATATCAAATAAATAAAATATTAAATGTCAAATTAAAGTTTAATTTTATTAAAAGTCAAGGGGCAGGTGAAGAATCATGACTATTAAAGGAAAAATATATAGAAGAGACAAAAAACAAGGAGAAGTACAAGCACTATACAAAAAATACATCTTTTAATATCTAATTATTATTTCTTTGGAGCACAAAATTGTTGTTCATTTAACTTGAGGAAAAAAATCCCTCGTGACAAGAATTGAAGGATGGAAACCTATAATTTATGAAGAGTGATTTCACACAAAAATCACTATTGACTAAGTTGATTAATCTTCTACTAGACATTATTAAAATTTCAAGCTAATAACATTTGTTGTTCATCAACAAATATGATTGCCATCTTTAAAAGAGAAATTTAATAATGTAAATTTAAATAATTATCAAAAATACCAATTGGAAAAAAGTATAGTTTTGAGTGTATATATTATTGTATAAAAATTAAAAATTAAACTTGATTAGATATTAAAATGATGAAAAATAGGGTTTCTCCAAAATGATATGGGAATGCACCTATTTTCCTTATTTTATTAGGAAAAAGAGATCCCCTAGGGTAAGATTGACTTTCAACCCTTAGGTGAGTCAACCTTGTTAGAATTCAGGCAGATCGGAGCAATAAAGATTAAAAATAATTTTTAGATTAAATAACCTAGAAATAACAATGAAGAATAACACAAAAGAGATCAACACCGAAATTTAACGTGGTTCACCCAATATGGGCTACATCCATAGAAACTCAGCCACCCAATGATTTTATTATCTAGTGTGAAACATATTACAATCTCACGAATACCATACCACAACATACATCCCAACTGCTTATAACAAATTTTTTGGAAGCTTCTAGAATTAGGGTTTTACAAAGCCATTTTTATATTTGACATGTTAACAGGAAAACCTTGACGTTTTAGTGGGAAAACAGTGACGAGTTGACAAGAACATTTTTTTTTCTGGGGTGCAAGGATACATTACGAGTGTATAGTATTTGCATGATCAATTGCCACATACCAAAAATCTCCCACTTGGAGGCTGATCAGGCTCCACACCAAATAATCTCCCACTTGGAGACTGATCAAGCTCCACACCAAACAATCTCCCACTTGGAAATTGATCTTGGACGACACCATTGCACTTGCAGCTCCCATTGGATTACAGGTCTGGCTGGTTTCTTATGTCCACCATTATCATTCATGAAGGCCAATGAAAACTAATGAGGAAATCAATTTCTCCTGTGTAACTACCTTTGTGAACATATTTGCAAGATTCTCACTTGTGTGAATTTTCTCCAGCTTCAACTATCCATCCTCCAAAATTGACTGGATGAAGTGGTATCTGAGTTGTATGTGCTTAGTTTTTGAATGTAGAGTCGAGTTCTTAGCAATATGAAAGGAACTTTTCCTATCAATGTACAAAGGGCTATCTTCTTGTCGTTGTCCCAATTCCTCTAGAAAATGTTGTAACCAAATCATCTCCAAGTGTTAGCTCTGTAGTAGCAACATACTTAGCTCCAGTGGTTGAAAGCACAACCTTTTACAGCCTTAAAATCCAACTGACTATAGTACCTCCTATAGTAAAAACATACCCTGTAGTACTCCTCCTGCTATCAATATCACTTGCCAAATCAGAGTCAACATATCCTTTTAGAGCATAATTTGTTCCTCCAAAACATAGTTTCTTTGAAGTAGTACCTCTCAAATATCAGAGAATCCATTTTACCGCATTCCAATGTTCCATTCTCGAATTTCTCATATACCTGCTCATAACTCCCACTACATGTGCAATATCTGTCCTTGTGCATACCATTGCATACATCAAGCTACTAACTATTGATGCATATGGTATCTTAGACATTTTTTCTTCCTCCTCTTGTGTCTTTGGACACATCTCCTTAGTCAACTTAAAATGACTAGGCAAAGGTGTACTCATTGCTTTTGCATTCTGCATGTTAAACCTTTTCAACACCTTCTCTACATACTCACTTTGAGACAATTTTTTTTTTTTTTGTCCTGTCCCGTGTGATCCTCATACCAAGGATTTGTTTTGTTGCACCCAAATCCTTCATAGAAAATGAATTTTCTAATTTATGCTCAAGTTCATTAATATGCTGCATGTTAGACCCAACAACAAGCATGCCATCAACATAAAGAAATAGGATAATATACTTTCCATTACCCAATTTCTTAAAATAAACACAATAATCATAATGACATCTTTTGTAACCTTGTTTAGCCATAAAACTATCAAATTTCAAATACCATTGTCGAGGTGCTTGTTTTAGGCCATACAAATTCTTCTTTAACCTGCACACAAATTCCTCCTCACCCTTGACCTCATATCCCTATGGTTGTTGCATGTATATTTCCTCTTCCAAATCCCCATGGAGAAATGTTGTTTTCACATCTAGTTGTTCAAGATGCAAGTCTTTTGTAGCCACAAGACTTAGAATAGTTCTAATAGAAGTCATCTTTACACCCATCAAAATATATACCTTTTTTTTGTGCAAAACCTTTTACCACAAGTCTAGCCTTATATCTTTTCTTACCTCCATCTTCTTCCTTCAAACTATAAACCTATTTATTTGGAAATTCTCTTTTACCTATAGGAAATTGGACTAAGTCCCAAGTTTGATTCTACAAAAAGGAATCTATTTCCTCTTTCATGCCTAGCTCCCACTGCTTTTTGGTATCTACCTACATTACTTCTTCATAACCTCCAGGTTCACCAGAATCAATTAATAATATAGAATATAATGATGGAGAAAATATTTTTGGAGGTTTAGTTATCCTTATAGAACATCCAACACTTGCAAGAGTCTATGGGATAACTTGTTGTTGCTGAGCATTAGGTACCATTGGCATTTTATTTTTTGGAATCTCAACCAACACCACATATTCCTTTTTGGCCTATTCATGCTTCTTTTCCTACAACTGATCCTTAAACATGAACTTTTGATTGAATGTAACATCTATGCTCCTAATAATTTTATGAGTTTTATAATCCCATAATCGATAACCAAATTCATCTACTCCATATCCAATGAAGGTAAATTTTTAGACTTAGCCTCAAGCTTGGTTCTATTTTCTATATCAACATGGACAAAAGCTTCAGAACCAAAAGTTTTTAGAAATGAATAATTTACCTTTTTATCCATCCATGCCTCCTATAGAATGCCACCATCCAAAGGATTTGAAGGTCCCTTGTTTATTAAATAAACATTGGTAGGTACAACATCTTCCCAAAACTGTAAGAGTAGTCCAACATGCAATCTCATGCTCCATAATGGTCTTATTCATCCTGTCAGACACACCATTTTCTTTTGGGGTTCTAGGAACCATTTTTTGCCTACAAATTCCATTGTATGAATAGTAATTTTAAAATTCTTTGCTGCAATACTCGCCTCCATTATCATATCTAAGAAACTTCAACTTTTTTCCTTTCTCATTCTCAACCAAAGCTTTCCACTTTTTAAAAGTTTCAAATACTTCTAATTTTTGTTTTAGGAAATACACCCATGTTTTCCTAGTTAAATCATCAATAAAAGTAACATAATAGCAAGAGACACCAAGAGAAGATAATTGAGCTAGTCCCCATACATCTAAATGCACAAGCTCTAATTTCTCACTCTTCTTCTCTTTCCCAACTTTGAGAAATCAAACTCTTTTTTGTTTTCCATAAACGCAATTTTCGCAGAACTCCAAGTCAATCCGCTTCAGACATGGTAGAAAATTTCTTGAGTGAAGGATCTTCATCCCTTTCTCACTCACGTGCCCAAGTCTATGGTGTCACAATTCTATTTATGTGCCTATAGCAAGTGCTATAAATATCTCAGTAGCAACTATTTTTGTAGCAGCTAAGGTAGAATAAGTATTACCAATACACAAATATAATGTGCCTACCTTTACACCTTTAGCTACTACTAATGCACCTTTAGTGACCTTCCAAAATTAGTTTGAAAAGGTAACTATGCAGCCTTCACTACCCAATTGTCCTAGAGAAATTAAATTCCTTCTCAAATTTGGAACATGCCTTACCTCATGTAGCAACCATTCATTTCCATTATGTAACTTGATTTTTATCTTTCCTTTTCCAACAATCTGACAGGATTCATCATCACCCAAATATACCTGTCCAAAATCACCTTGAACATAATCTACAAAATATTTCCTATGGGGTGTGGCATGAAATGAAGCCCCTAAATCTATTACCAAGGAATCATTAGCATTATCTAAACACAAAATTAAAGCATCCTGTAATTTATTACTTGCAACATTAGATTCCTTACTTTCATCATGTTGTCCATCTCCTTGTTTTCCCTTTCGAGACCAACAATCCTTCTTCAAGTGTCCTGGCTTTCCATGGTGTCAGCAATCCATTCTTCCTTTGGATTTAGATCTACCTTTCTTCGACTTCCCTTGTGACTTCCTAGGATTTTTTGGGCTTTTTCCTCTCTCCTTTGTTCTTCCCTTGTTCTCTGCAATCAAAGAATTACCTGAAGTTGAAGTCTCACTTGTTCTTTTCCGTCGCATTTCCTCGCTAAGGATAACACCAACAATATCATCAAATTTCAATTTGTTTGAACCAGAGATAAGAGTTACTTACAACCATTACCAAGCTATTCCAGCTTTCTGGAAAAGAACATAAAACCAAGAGAGCCCTCGCCTCTTCATCAAAATTCACTTTTACAAAATTTAAATGACTGGTAATCCTATTAAACTCATTTAAATGATCTATCATGGACCCACCTTCAATCATTTTCATATTAAACAAACGCTTCATGAGAAATACCTTATTTGAGGTCAAAGGTTTTTCATAAAATTTAGCAAAAGATTCCTTCAAATCCTCTATTGTCTTTGCTTCTGTTATATTGAACGCCACAGATGATGCCAGGCACAACCGAATGGTTCCCAATGCCTTTCTATCTAGAATCTCCCATTCTTCATCGGGCATCGTAGCTTCTTTCTTTGCTTTTCCTTGCAATGGCCGCCAGAGATCCTTTTGATACAAAAAATATTCCATCTACATAATTGATAATTCTGGTTGTTGAACTTCTCAACCTTGAATTTGCCTTCTTCCATTGCTCCCACTCAAATATAGAGGTTTCCTGCCAATCAACCGAGATACACATGACTTTGATACCAGTTGTTAGGATTCAGGCAAATCAAAGCAATAAATGCTAACAATTATATACAAATTAAATAAACCAGAAATAACAATGAAGAATAACACAAAAGAGATCAACACATAAATTTAACATGGTTCACCCAATATGGGCTACATCCACAGAAACCTAGCCACCCAATGATTTTATTATCTAGTGCAAAACAAATTACAATCTTGCGAATACCATACCGAAACATACATCCCAGTTGCTTATAACAAGATTTTTGGAAGCTTATAGAATTAGGGTTTTACAAAGTCATTTTTTTCCTTTGATGTGTTAATGGGAAAACCTTGACGTGTTAGTGCAAAAGCCTTGACGAGTTAACAGGAAAGAAAATTAGGGGTTGCGCCCCCGAACCCCGACAAGGATACATTACGAGTGTACAGTATTTGCATAATCAGTCGCCACATACCAACAAACCTTAATGGAGATCTTGATGTTTTCCTTATGATTGAGGACGAGGTTAAATCTACCTAAAATGAACTTTTGGAAGATAAATAAAAAATACTGAATGAATCTAATTATGCAATGTAAGACTTGGAACATCAATTTAAAACCTTAATCTAATAGAATCCACAAACTTCTGGTAGATTTGAGAAGGATAAGAATTTATGCACCTATCACCAAAATTTTATGTTGAGTGTCCTCCTGGGATAGATTCAGTCTAGGGTGAATGGGTCTTGCTATAGAGATCCAAAATCTATTTGTGATAGTCCTCTGCTCTTGGATCTGCATTCCTAATTCCTCTAGAATTCATAGTCGAAAAGTCAGAATTAAATTCTACAAGTGAGTTTTTGTGGCTTGACAACTTTGACGAGAAATTTTCAAAATTGCATTTTTTATCAATCTTCAATCCTTCTTCATTTGCAAATCTGCAAACACAAAAAGAGGGAAAAATTGTTTGTTTTTGGTGAATGGGGGTTTTCCTTGGTCAAACCACGTTTTGGTAATTAAACCTTGAAATGAAAAGAAACATGAATGGAAGGAATGATGAATGAACAATGTTATGTCGCAACTCACCAAACCATTGAATGGAGATCTTTAAAGGTCTTAAATCTAACACATCCCTCCAAGTAATGTCCCCTATTGCGATTGTCTTAAAAATTTCCCTTAGTCTTCCAATTTAAGTTGTTCAAGTAGGTTTAGGAGTAATAATTTTGACAATAAACTCTAAATCTCATCAAGGGCTATCTTTATAGGCTTTACCAAACTAAATATATATACATGTACTTTCCCTTTATTCCTTGATCGATGATTAGATCTGCAGAGGGCCAAATGATCCCCTATTCAGAGTATATTTATTCTTCTTATCCCTAGTTGATTGTCTGGTTTTCTCTATTTAGTATAGGGCCTGAATTATAGCAATCAATGGCTTCTTTAGAGCACATTAGATCCAATATTTAAATATATAAATATGTATTATAATCTTATTCCCTGATATCTCTCCTAACTCCTCATATTGATCTTCTTCTTGTCTTCTAATTGTTGCTCTTGACTCAGGCTGTGAGTTTAGTTTCCTAGATTATTGTGTAACCTATATCATTTATTAATCAGTCCTCCTTGAGCTTCCTGATCTACCAGATGAACTTATTATTCTTCCAACTTTTTCCCCTCCTTTCTATCTATATTCGTAATCATCCTCTATATGTAATTTTCCATGAAACGGTGCATCTCCAATGGGAATGACTTTTATAAAGATATGATTTTTTATTTAACACAAACCTCTTAGATCAATCATTTTTCTAAACTAATCATATACATGATCATCACCTGTGTTAACATTTCTATGCATTGCTCTTCAATATATATATTTCTGGTTGTTTATATCTTTTCGTTATCCCCAATATGCTTAAACTCCAATGTATTTCCTTCTATTCCTGTCTGGTCCCATGTCACACAGATAACAACACTAGCCTCGTCAGATCCCCACAAGCCCATGTCTTTGGACCAAGGAAATGTCATCTTGAATGATAGCGGCTAGCATGTTGCGAGAGGTATCACTAGGGTCCAAGATCGCGAGAGTCTCTAAATATAGCACGACTACTTCATATATGTAATCTCCTTCGATTATGATAGCACCGGCTGTAAAAGCTCCTTTGTAGGTATTTATTTATGTTAGTTTTCTATGTATAATATTAAATTATATTTAATATTATTTTATATATTTATCTGTTATCATATTTGGATTTTATTATTGTAATAATTAAGAACATCAATTTATGGTACTATTTTATGTTTGCATCTTTATATTATTTTCATACATTATTATATTTATCATAGTGATTATAATATTTAATATCTATATTTTAATATTCATAGTTTTATATTATTATAGTTATAATAATATTTTATTATTTTATATTTATAATATAATAATTATAATTACAATATTAGCTTTCATAATTATTTGATAATTATGATAGTATTTATATAAATTGATTTTATTGTGTATTGACGATATTTATATATATTTATAATTACAATATTATCTTACGATAATTGTAATTATAAAAGTATTAAAACGATTATATTTTCTTTTATAATTTTAATATGTATTATGTTATTCATTTTCACTTATTTGTATTTCAGGGTGTTCTAATTTCAGGGACATGACAGTCCTCCCCTCTCGAATTTTCTTGTCCTCAAGCAACATAGGGTTTGGTTGATTAGATATATTAGTCCTTAATTGAGGATGCCTTAAGTTTGTACCAAGTCCTTAAACTAAATAACAAGAGGATTGGAGAATATCACTCACTTGATTGAAGTCTTGATTGAGGGCTTGCACACAACTAGAATCATTCACCCTTATTCACCTCATCAATACTAAGCAGTAGATTATCAGATGATAGTAAACTTATGTAAAGTATCCTAATGTCCATGGAGGGTTCAACCATAAGCGAGTACAGGAAGCATGACTTGATGGGGAGCCTAGGATCCATCATGCCAACTCTTTCCCTTCCTCTTATGATTTAGCCCCTTGGGTTTTATACAAATAAGACACAATGACCTCCGTTATCGGTCGCAATGATCGCCATTATCAGATGCAATGTCCACCATCGGTCACAATGTTCACCATCAAACACAATGTCCTCCATCAGTCGCAATGGCTGCCATTATCGGACGCAATGTCCGCCATCAAACACAATGTATGCCATCAGTCGCAATGACTACCATTATCGGATGCAATGTCCGACATCGGTCGTAATGACCGCCATTATAAGACACTTGGTGCCTCAACTCCTCTAGACCCAAAGGCAGTACCCTTAGATACCCCAGAGGCAAGTACCCCCTTGGCCCAAGTGGGCTCATCTTGTCCCATCCTAGGTGGCGTATCTAGAAGAGGTATTCATTATCTTGTTGGATCAACTCCTCTCAGTCATGGTGTGGTTCCTTGCATTCTTCTTCCCATGAAAGTGCTCCTTTCCTCTTTTCTTGGACGTTGTCCCATTATTGATAGCCTTTGAAATTTAGATATATAATCTTCAATGGATCCTTCTTGTCTAGTTTTCTTCCACAGGATGGCAGGATTATGCTCTGATACCACTTGTTGAGTTGTTGCTCATTTGGACCAACTAGGACTTGAACCTAGGACCTTCCATTTGCTATTGGAGTGCTCTACCAACTGAGCTACTGGCCCCTTGTGGCCAGTCCATCGTTGGTCCGGGTGTGGCTTATTTCCAACACCCCCCCTTAAGCCACACTATGGGTGCTTGGGGCTCCTAGCCTGGCTCTGATACCACTGTAATATCCCCTATTGTAATTGTCTTAAAATTTTCCCTTAGTCTTCCAATTTAAGTTGTTCAAGTAGGTTCAGGAGTAATAATTTTGACAATAAAATCTAAATCTCATCAAGGGCTATCTTTAGAGGCTTTACCGAACTAAATATATTTACATGTACTTTCCCTTTATTCCTTGATCAATGGTCAGATTTGCAGAGGGCCAAATGATCCCCTATTCAAAGTATATTTATTCTTCTTATCCCTAGTTGATCGTCTGGTTTTCTCTATCTAGTATAGGGCTTGACTTATAGCAATCAATGGTTTCTTTAGAGCACATTAGATCCAATATTTAAATATATAAATCTGTATTATAATCTTATTCCCTGATATCTCTCCTAACTCCTCATATTGATCTTCTTCTTGTCTTCTAATCATTGCTCCTGACTCATGCTATGAGTTTAGTTTCCTAGATTATTGTGTAACCTATATCATTTATTAATCGGTCCTCCTTGAGCTTCCTGATCTGCCAGATGAACTTATTATTCTTCCAACTTCCCCCCCCCCTTTCTATCTATATTCGTAATCATCCTATATATGTACTTTTCCATGAAACGATGCATCTCCAATGGGCACAACCTTTATAAAGATATGACTATTTCTTTAACAAACCTCTTAGATCAATCATTGTTCTAAACTAATTGTATACATGATCATCGCCTATGTTAACATTTCTATGCGTTGCTCTTCAATATATATATTTTTGGTTGTCTATATCTTTTTGTTATCTCCAATATGCTTAAACTCCAATGTATTTCCTTCTATTCCCGTCTAGTCCCACGTCACACAGATAACAACACTAGCCTTGTCAAATCCCCACAAGCCCGTGTCTTTGGAGCAAGGAAATTTCATCTTGAATGATAGCGGCTAGCATGTTGTGGGAGGTATCACCAGGGTCCAAGATTGCGAGAGTCTCTAAATATAGCACAACTACTTCATATATGTAATCTCCTTCGATTATCATAGCACCGACTGTAAAAGCTCCTTTGTAGGTATTTATTTATGTTAGTTTTCTATCTATAATATTAAATCATATTTATTATTATTTTATATATTTATCTGCTATCATATTTGGCTTTTATTATTGTAATAATTAAGAACATCAATTTATGGTACTATTTTATGTTTGCGTCTTTATATTATTTTCATACATTATTATATTTATCATAGTGATTAAAATATTTAATATCTATATTTTAATATTCATAGTTTTATATTATTATAGTTATAATAATATTTTATTATTTTATATTTATAATATAATAATTATAATTACAATATTACCTTTCATAATTATTTGATAATAATGATAGTATTTATATAAATTGATTTTATTGTGTATTGATGATATTTATATATATTTATAATTACAATATTATCTTACGATAATTGTAATAATAAAAGTATTAAAACGATTATATTTTCTTTTATAATTTTAATATGTATTATGTTATTCATTTTGACTTCTTTGTATTTCAGGGTGTTCTAATTTTAGGGACATGATAGTCTTGATCTTGCATAAAATGGCTTGATTGGATGTTGATCTTGATGCTTGAATCTTGACTTGAATGCTTGAAATCTACATCACAATGTTAGCTCCAAAAACATGCATGAATGAAGATAACTTTGACATGATGCTTGAGATCTTGAATGTTGCAACAAATGATAGAGAAATATGCTCTTGAACACCTTTGACAATAATATTTACTTTAGGAATGCTTGCATATATATTGTAGAATTTGAATTGATAAAAATACCTTGTATTTATAGGTATTATCAACAAAGTATGCACCCGAAGCTAAGCTATCAACTCAGCTACCTATTGATACATGAGAGCATTCCTAGGCCTGTGGGTTGCCTAAAATGTGGAATGAACCTCCAGAAAAGGTTGGTTCCTCTTGCTTGATCACCTAGAACTTAATCAATCCTACTTATTTTGAAGGAAAAGGGTAAGAAGGAGATTGAAAATAACTTAAAATGCCTGAAAATGATTAACTACAACTAACTAGGTGATGCACCAAATTATTTTTTTGGACTTACAATGGCTTAAAAATAAGTTCTACTGCACAACCTATGTCTTTTAACATATCACCCATCAATATTTCATAAATAAGGTACCAATTGATGATGTTCGGGAAGGAAAATGAGAGATTTTATAACCAAAACAACCCAATAAGTTTTGCCACAGTTTACAACCTGTTTGAATATGTTTACAAGTGTTTGTTTTGATCATATTTTGAGGTTTTGAGATAAAACACAACAAAATGAACCAATAAAACATATATAGCCAACCACATAAAAGGTGGAATTTGAACTAAAATTGATGCCAAAGAAGCATTACACAAGTGTTGATCTAAAATAGATTGTCTTCATTACTTCAAAATTAAAGTTACATGAAAAAAATCAGTCATATGCTTGACTGTTTTTTAGTTACAATGCTTGTTTTTCAGTTTGAGAAGAGCTTGAGCAAGCTACAAATCATTCAAATTACAAGTAAGAACTAGTTTGAAACTAAGTTCAAAATTTCCTATATCCCTTCAACACATGAGAGAGAATCTAGGAGAGAAATAAAGAAAGAAGAATGGATTAGGAGACTTGGTCTAAGAATTAGACTTCATGCTTGCACTTGGCTTCCAAGTTGATTTGGTCTTCAACTATTGTTGGGTCGGATGTAATTGATGTTTGGCCAAAAGACCTCTTCAAACTACTCCAACTTGCTATATTGATGAAGAAGAACCACCTTCTTTGACCTGTTCATGGATAGGGCCTTTAATTTTTCTGCTAGTTGCTTGAAAATAGCTAAAAAAGTCCCTAACTGCTCCTATTTTTACTCCCCACATGGAAAACTCATATCAACCTCCTCCTATATGCCCTCCACTTGCTTCTCAAGTCACCACATGGCTCCTACATCTCCTCTCCATGATGCCCAATTGCCTTGGGTCGGATGGAATTGGTTTTTGACACCTATAACCCTCATAAGTGCTTGAAAAAGTCATCTAACCACCTCAAACTGCCTATTAGATGCTTCTCTACCCATTGGACTTAGTTGCACATGTTAAAAATGATAAAAGGATTCCCAAATCTGCTACTTTATGCACTCCATGACTAACTTCTTTATTTACTATCTAAATCCTTAGAAAAATGGTAGATTCATCTTGCATAGATCTCACACACTGTTACTTATGACTGATGGCTTCTTTGCAATGTTATTTACTGTAGGGTTTTGATATGCATGTGCTATATGAATTTCCATTCTATATATTCACCGTGTTAGAGTGAAAAGACTTCTTCTTTGCATTATGGTCACCATATGGGTGTGGCTTCTTAATGATTGGTATACCTGATTGCTCCTATGATAGCTATTAACACTATGTTTGTTATGTTTAAACCAATGACTTGTTTGTGCATGATTGTATTGTTCCTATAAACCCTCACATGACTGCACTACGATCATTCAAGTCTACAATGATTTCTTTTACTATCACATACCACATTGCATTATGGTCTCTTCATTAAGACATTCTTTATCTATTAATGCATTGTGGATCTTGCCATTTGAATATATGCCTCTGTGTGGAGATCCTTGTCTTTCATTCATAAGAGTGATTGCACTTTTTTGTTAACAAATGATACCATTATTTGAACAAACTATCATCCCTTTACCACACAGTCACTACTACCTCTTGTGATCCTCTCTTTATCATCACATGACTGCACTACTATCGCCTTTGCATAATGAATTTTATAGCCTTTCTAGATATTTCTCCATAATGAAGGCTTTCTTCAAACCCTTACTAGGGTTTCTTTTTTCAAACCCTCCTCATTGCATCTTTCTCTTCTACATTTGCAATAACAACAAATTACCATTATGGTCACTACTTTGTTTTTTTGATTTAACCACTGTCATCCTTATTTGGAAAATGATAGGGTTCTTTTCCTTGTTGCAAGCTTTGCTCTTTCTTTAACTGTCTTGTTTTCTATTGTCATATGTCATCTTTATTACAATTGCGGCCAAGCATGACACTGATCTTCTCTTACCACTGTGGATGCTTACATTATCAGTCAACTATGATTGTTATTGTTATACTCCAATCATTGTGATTGTGCTTTCTACCTGCCCTTATGATCATTTAAAATCCTTTGTTATGTTTTATGTCTGTTCTCAAGTCCTCTACATGTCATTAATAATGTGACTTTCATTGGATTACGAGACAACCATTGTTGAATGTGCATTGTTATTTCACTGTGGTACTTGACTTTTGAGACTGTGAAGCCCTTGCTCTATCTATCTTTAACCTTCAAAGCCACTGATATTAAAACCTGATTATTGTGAGAATCTTATTTAATGACCGAGACAGTCCTAGCAATAATAAAGCCCTTGAATTGATAATGACCATGTCTTACTACCATTTTTTATGTCTTTTGAGAGTGACTGTCTCTTCTATTATACAATGACCGAGACCTCTAGTGTTCATCTTGTGCCATGGCTATATTCCCTTTGAAGATTAATATAAGCCATCATTACATAATACATGTCTTATGCAAAGAAACATCTTACCACCTCCAGTAAACCCCTGCAATGACAAGAATAAAGTCTCCAATGGAAAACTCTTGAGAACATAATACATGACCTAGATAGCTACGTAGCAACACAAGGAATATTTTAATGACAACAAGAGAATTTGGTGAAACATTAACAAACCTGGCATGCTGATTTTGCATGTGTAAGGAAATAAACCAGTGAGTTTTTCTCTCCTAAGACCTCTTCAACTCATTTCATGCAGAGCTAGAGATTCTGGACCACTGTCTTCAATTGCTAGCTACCATAGAAGGAGAAATACATTGCTGTTAAGAACAGATAAGAATGAATGAAAACCCTAGGTGAGGAAAACCCGTTCAAAACAAAAGTATCATCTTCTTCACATCACTTTTCCCTCCTATTTCTCCTATTTATTCCAAGTGCAGCGTGGAACTCCTTTTGTTTTTGCTTCATTTTTTGAAAATAAAAATAACCTCTAACAAGAGTAAGTATGAAACAAAACCAAGAGACCTTTCTATTATAGCATAAAACTTCAAATCTTCCTTCAAAACAAAACATCCATTCACAAATTTTCCAAATTTTGACTCACTTATGAAATAGTGCTTAGACAAATAGACATTTTGCAAAAATGACTAACACTTTTGTTTCTGGCATCCCTAGTGGGACCCTGAACAAAGTTTCAGGTCAAAAGGAATACCATTCTACTTTGTTGTCTTGGTGTGAACAACAGGGTTTCAACCTTTTGAGAGGTTAAAACAACATACCTAGTGACTCTATTATTCTTGTTTTAGTAGATCTAAGTGGAGATAAGCAAATCTAGTGCAGATACTAATCCAGAGTGATAATATTTACATCAAAATATTGTTGATATTAGGTGTGTATATCAGTAAAATTTTCCTTTGGAGGCAAAATCTACACACATCTGGCGACTCTGAGCTCAAATTTACTGGTTTCAAGGTGGACAAAGTGGTGGTATGTTTTTAAGTTTTGAAGATCAATCTTGATATTCTGATTTCTGGGTATTTCAATGAGTTTCCAACTTATATGAATGTTGAAAAATGTATCTGTTTCATAGTGAAAGGTTTCATCATGCTCCATTCCATGAAGAAGCTATTAAAATGTCCTCTTTCCAGCCTTACCAAGCTGATCATTATGCTAGTTTTACACCTAATTCCTTTGATTTACAAAGAAACCAACATGCACAATATGAATACCTCCCACCCACCTCAATTTAGCCTTGTTGGCAGCCTATACATAAGCCAAATCGGCTTCAAGAATCCTATTTTCTTCAAAACCAACCGTATACCCTTCCCAACCAACTCTAAGAGAGTGAAAAGGAGGAGATTGCAAGCATAAAGAGTATGTTTCTTGACTTCACAAAGTGGATAGAAGAGATCAATAGGGAGGAATAAATCAACATGCAACAACAATAGGTGTCCTACCAAGCTTATTATTATCAGCAAGAGGCAAAAAATAAGAGAATTTATGAAGAAGAATGCACGAACAGGCAGTTTGTAACCAGAGAGGAATAGATAAATCAATTTCTTGTTCAAATGAAAGGGCCTCAAAATCATCAAACATGGCAACCTTCTTGGACCAAGGGTTCTGATTCCAAAATACCAAATCTAGTTCAAGATGCTTTTGGCATAACAACAATCCAAAATAAGGAAAAAGATGAAGTTATAAAATACAAGCCAAATTGAATTCCTAGTTTTAGGAATATTTTTGTAGCTCCAAAGCCAATTAATGGCCAAGATCAGTCAATAATGCCTCATTTTCAGTTTAACAGAGAGAAAGTTAATCTTCCTTCATCAATTGAATAAAGTATGCAGCAAGAACAACAGTCTTATAAGGACTTTTTTATCAGCAGGAGATGGAAGAAAAATCAAGGTATGAAGAAGACCTAAAGATCCAATTACTTGCTCAAATAAAAAAGTAGAATACCAAAGCAACTCTTCCCATTCCAATTTTTAAAGATCCTCTTCTATTGCAAAATCAAGTGCATGCAACAAATCAAGCTATGAGGGTTCATGAGCAACCATCTCAAGCACCTATTCTTCTTGAAG
Source organism: Sequoiadendron giganteum (assembly GCA_007115665.2). Classification (NCBI taxonomy): domain Eukaryota; kingdom Viridiplantae; phylum Streptophyta; class Pinopsida; order Cupressales; family Cupressaceae; genus Sequoiadendron; species Sequoiadendron giganteum. The sequence continues at coordinate 476,127,394 of CM021106.1, forward strand.
AGAGCCAACATGCATATGCATGTCCCAATACCATTTCTTTGTTCAAAGGGGCACCAATTGTTTATCAAAATGATCAGTTTGATGAGCACGATTAGTTGAAGGTAAATATTGCAGAAAAGGAAGAGGAGATCCAAATTGACAAGTTGGAAGTTGTTGATCTAATTCAAGAAGGTAATACAAATGAAGAGTATAAAGAAGCCTTGTTTTGGAATGATCTTGAGTCCTTTGTGTCAAACTTAGATGGCAAAAAAGATCAGGTTGAACATGTTTTTGTGAAGGAAATAGAGGTTGAATCTTGGGATCTAGTTGATTTGTTTGATGAATTTCTTGAATTTGTAGATGAGAATGAAGATAACACATGCATACTAACATCAGTGCCTAGTTTTGAGTAGCATAGTGATGAAACTCATTTGGATTTTATACAAGATTATGAGTTATATGAGAACATTTTCTCAAGTATCATAGAATATTTTTACTCTAACATTGATGATAATTTGATGCCATGTGAATCAACAGTATGTGATCAGCCTATTTAGGTGAAATAAGTAGTCATTCCTTCATTACTTGATGATAGATTGACATCTCCTTTAGATTAGATTAAAATTGATAGAGGATGTAACAACATATCTCAATCAAGAAACCAGGAGTATGAGCCAAAAGTTCACCCTTGCAAGAGGATGTCTAATCAGGGTTTAGCTGGCATAGAGCTAAATAAGGAGACACATGTTACTATTGTACCCAAAGAGGAGGTGGCAGCCTTAGAGCAAAAAATCCAAATCACCTATTCACCCCATAACAACGATATCAATGATCAGGTTCAGATGGTGAGTGAGTTTGTTTTTGTTCTTTAGAAACTGTTGCAACATTCTATAAGATATGTTCTTATGGGTCATATCTTATTAGTAATAAATCACCTTGTAGAGCATCCTTTCTTAATCAGAAAGGGAAGTTATTTCGCAATACCAGTTAATGGGTTTGTTTGAGCATCATTCTTTGTTGGTTAGTATAGTTTAGGGTAGGTTCTCTTCAGTTCAGTTTTCATTTTCCAAGAAGCGTTGTTGCACAATTTGTTGGCCCTGTTCAGAGCCACTGTAGTTTGCTTTCAAGTTTTGTTTGCTGCTGTTCAAATTCTAACAACTGAGTTATAGAGGATTTTTTGAGTTGCAAAGGACAAGAATTGGCTCCTATGCCCAATGGATGCTAAGGCTACTAGTCTAAGATGTTTAACAGACAAGCATATAATAGAGGTTGCCAAAATTGTTAGCCTATTTTTGCTTTTGGGACAAAATACGTAAATAATGTGATGGTCTTACAAGAGTGAGTCTTTCCATGTTTATATCAACTGTCACCATTTACTTGGTAATTTGAGTCTCTTCATAAGACTAAACAACTTGCATGATGCAATTAGGACTATCAAAGATGTAATAAGGAGTTGTAAGGAATGTCATATAACCCTGTTTTCTCCTTTATTTTCAATTTACAGTGAAAGATATCTTGTAGCAGAGGAGATTGGTCATAAAATATGTGGACAAAGATAATAGCTAAGGCTAAATCAATGCTTAAAGGGGTTTTGAATATTCAAATCTATGAGGAAAACCTTCTTACAAGGATGACAATTCTAGGGAAGTATGGTGCAAGTAATGTTAAAAGATAAAAGTTAAGGTTTTGAGGGGGACAGAAAAAATGGTAAAGGCGTCTCATTCTCTACTGCTCTAGAAGTTTCTTTAATGTCTATTATTGGGTTGTAGGACATAATAACCCGACCAAAATAACCCTGGACAAAATAACCCGGTCACAATAACCCAAGGAAAAAATAACCTAGGGCCATAATAACCCAAGCCAAAATAACCCATGGTCAGAATAACCCATGGATAAAATATCCCTGTAAGAATATAGAGAAAGGAAAACAAAATTTATAAATTATATGTATGTTGCTAAAAAACTTTATTATTCAAAATTTGTGTTCCTTGTAATCATATTTATAATTTAGTTTAATAAATAGTTTTTGTGACTATTTATGGTCATTTGGGCACATGAAGAGATAGCAATGAAAATTGGAGCAAAAATTTGGCATAAGAATTGGAAAAATATATAAATTCTAATGTTCTAATTGATTTTATGTCATTTCTAGTTTACTAGCTTGATCTAAAATGACCATGGGTTATTTTGTCCATGGGTTATTTTGACCATGGGTTATTCTGTCCATGGGTTATTATGACCCTGGGTTATTTTATCCTTGGGTTATTATGATGGGGTTATTGTGTCCAAGGTTATTTTGGTCGGGTTATTATGTCTGGATACCCTTGGTTGTAGGACATAATAACCTGGCCAAAATAACCTTGGACAAAATAACCCGGTCACAATAACCCAAGAACAAAATAACCTAGGGTTATAATAACCCAAGCCAAAATAACTCGTGGTCAGAATAACCCATGGACAAAATATACCCGTAAGAATATAGAGAAAGGAAAACAAAATTTATAAATTACATGTATGTTACTAAAAAACTTTATTATTCAAAATTTATGTTCCTTGTAATCATATTTATAATTTAGTTTAATAAATAGTTTTTGTGACTATTTATGGTCATTTGGGCACATGAAGAGATAGCAGTGCAAATTGGAGCAAAAATTTGGCATAAGAATTGGAAAAATATCTAAATTCTAATGTTCTAATTGATTTTATGTCATTTCTAGTTTCCTAGCTTGATCTAAAATGACCACGGGTTATTCTGTCCATGGGTTAGTTTAACCACAAGTTATTTTGTCCATGGGTTATTATGACCTTGGGTTATTTTGTCTTTGGGTTATTATGATGGGGTTATTGTGTCCAAGGTTATTTTGGTTGGGTTATTATGTCCGGATACCCTTGGTTGTAGGACATAATAACCCGACCAAAATAACCTGGTCACAATAACCCAAGGACAAAATAACCCGGGGTCATAATAACCCAAACCAAAATAACTCGTGGTCAGAATAACCCATAGACAAAATATCCCCGTACGAATATAGAGAAAAGAATTTTTTTTTTTATAAATTACATGTATATTGCTAAAAACCTCATTATTCAAAATTTATGTTCCTTGTAATCATATTTATAATTTAGTTTAATAAATAGTTTTTGTGACTATTTATGGTCATTTGGGCACATGAAGAGATAACAGTGCAAATCGGAGCAAAAATTTGGCATAAGAATTGGAAAAATATATAAATTCTAATGTTCTAATTGATTTTATGTCATTTCTAGTTTACTAGCTTGATCTAAAATGACCATGGGTTATTTTGTCCATGGGTTATTTTGACCATGGGTTATTCTGTCCATGGGTTATTATGACCCTGGGTTATTTTATCCTTGGGTTATTATGATGGGGTTATTGTGTCCAAGGTTATTTTGGTCGGGTTATTATGTCTGGATACCCTTGGTTGTAGGACATAATAACCTGGCCAAAATAACCTTGGACAAAATAACCCGGTCACAATAACCCAAGAACAAAATAACCTAGGGTTATAATAACCCAAGCCAAAATAACTCGTGGTCAGAATAACCCATGGACAAAATATACCCGTAAGAATATAGAGAAAGGAAAACAAAATTTATAAATTACATGTATGTTACTAAAAAACTTTATTATTCAAAATTTATGTTCCTTGTAATCATATTTATAATTTAGTTTAATAAATAGTTTTTGTGACTATTTATGGTCATTTGGGCACATGAAGAGATAGCAGTGCAAATTGGAGCAAAAATTTGGCATAAGAATTGGAAAAATATCTAAATTCTAACGTTCTAATTGATTTTATGTCATTTCTAGTTTACTAGCTTGATCTAAAATGACCACGAGTTATTCTGTCCATGGGTTATTTTGACCACGGGTTATTCTGTCCATGGGTTATTATGACCCTGGGTTATTTTTTCCTTGGGGTATTATGATGGGGTTATTGTGTCCAAGGTTATTTTGGTTGGGTTATTATGTCTCGATACCCTGTTATTGTTGTGGCACATGGGTTATATATTTCTACCAAGAGATTTAGATTTTCTTTCTTAAAAAGTGGAAAATCATATTGTTGGAGCTCCATTCTAAATTGCCCATTTTTGTGCATAGTTTCATGTTGAGGACATATCCCACGAATTCCTCACTTGTTTGAGAAATTTTCCATTTTCAGGGTTTTAAGAAATCTATGGAAGGCACTCCAGTTGCAACTTTACTATTGTCAACATTTCTATCCTTCTCCAAGAGTATTGGTAGAGAAAATCAAAAGGCAAAAGGAGTTGAGGGTGAGTTTAGAGTTGAATACAAAGAAGTAATGGGGAGAAACAGGAGAAGCTTCATGAGCTCTACATAGTGACCAACACTTGGATCTTGGAGCTCTTTCTACCATAGATGACAGAACATACCAATAGGATAGCAACTCATTATCTTTATTAGGATTCAAGTTTAAGCTTTATTCTTTTAGTGATTACTGCATGATTTATTGGTGTTTCAATCATTTTATTTAAACAGTATTGCAATTATTCCTTAAAAGGTTGATTGTAGCTCATAAGGAAGGAAACACTCTATTATTATCATCATCAGCTAGAAAGAATTCAAAATAAAATGGGGAACCTAAAGATGGTAGAGCTGGAGACAATCTAGAGCCACTTTATGGCACCCATTTCCAATCAAAACATATCCATCAGATGTGAATTTATGAAGATCTTGCTTGATGGAGAATGCCTAGAATCACAAAAAATGGCATGCATTGTATGGAAGAATGCCTTAAATATTTTCATTTCTTCTCCACTATCATGAGCAAGATGATATAGGATGTTGGCATGTGGGTTTAGAGTTTTCTCTACATGGCAGATTTTTAGGGTTTTTGTTTTACTAATCGTGGTAGGTGTCTCTGTTGTGAAAGTGGCATGACAAATGATGTGTTTTGAGAACTCATAAGAATACAACCTGAATTTATGGAATAATGAATTGAACAAAGATACACGGGTCAATCAAAAGGAGGAGAAACAAGACATTTTACCCAATTGATCTTCTTAGTGGAGTGGCAATTTAAAGGCAAGAAGTTATTGATTAAATTAGCCTAAGGGAAGGTTTTGTGTGGAATGGTTCAAAGTGAAGGGTGTTTTAATGTAATGGTTGTTACAAAAGATGTTGCGGGTATTGCTCTAGTGGACAGGCACAAAATATGGGTTTGTCAACATGTGTCAACAAGATGCTTCTAGACAGATCCGAACAGTACATTACAAAGTTGGGTTGATGAGGCAACAAATAGGCATGATAGTTGTTGATCTCTCACATTAACATGACCAAGTATTGATTACATGCAAGACTGTTTCTCGATACAATATTTCACGTGGTTTCAAGATTAAATTCAATAAGCTTATTCTCAAACTTGTCTCAACCTTCAATGAAGTTAGAGCAGAATGCGAGGAATGTATGTAGATCAATGTCTAAGTAATTACATGTGTGGATGATGTATGAATTAGGCATTATATAAATGCCCTAGTCAAATGGAAAAGTCACATGTCGTGAAATTGGATGTGTCATTGGATACTCCTGCTATTATATTATCATGCCATACAATTCTATGAGAAAATATTTCATGCAACTTGATCTAGGTCTTCTTCAAGTGTCGAACAAGTTTAAATGACATGGTTGTAACTTGTAAGGAAATAGATCCCTCTGATGTGCATATTGATGTTATTCAAACTGAGATTTCAAGCATCAATTTGGTTGTGGAAGTTTATAGGCAAGCGTGCAAATCAATGATACAAGAAGCTCATGGATTGTATATCAAAGTGTGTCGGTCTCTATAGGATGTCAGAAGTGTCTGTTGACATACAGGTTAACTTGTTGCATGGGGTAAGTCTGGTAAGGAGTACAGGGGTATCATAGATTGTGCTTCATCGAATATATCTGAAGATGCAAATTTTCTACCTCATGTGAGAGAAATTTCCAGAGATCATAAATGTAGCAGGCATCCTATTCTGCATCTTCAAAGTGTCAAGGCAGTTTAAGAAAATAAGGGCACATGTTCCTATATCTTTGCAAGGAGTGATCAAGAAGATTTATGATTAGTGATATAGTTATAACAACATCTTGCCATCATGTGGTCATCTAGGCTATGAATACTTGTCAAGTTCTTTTGGCATCATCATAAATTGAAGGAGTTAGCAACCACTTCTCCCTAAGCTTTGTTGGAGTTTTTCAAATGCTTCCGAGGATATAAAGTAGAAAATGAGTACTTGATACCACAGGATTTTTGACCAGTTGTTAAGAACAATCAAAAGCATTTATTTCAAGAGCACATGTCCTATTTTCATGGAAGTTAGTTTTACAACACCAAGGGGAGTTTTGGTCAAGGAGGAAAATATCCTTTGGTCTTTTAGTCTATCCTATTTTCTCTCCAACTTAGGGTAGATTAAAAAACAGATCAAGCTCATTTTGTGACTAGTTCTTGTTCATTCTCAATGATGTACTGTAATCTGAAAGGATTATTTCAATGGAGGAAAACATTGTAACTCAAAGAGACATATTTTGTAGGCTTGTACAATAGTGTAACACCTTTTCAAATCAATAAAGTTAAGCAATTTTTCCTTCTCAAAGTTTGTTTTGTTGTGTGCAATAAGTGGTTGATGTATTATCTTGTGATTTATATGCAAATTATTTATTGAATGTCTCATATCAACATCTTCAAATAGGAAAAACTTGTATTTAGTGCAGGTTATAGGTTGTGTTGTTAGTTTGAATAGCTATTAAGTGTGAAACTCTTCTTTTCCTCTTAAGCTGTAAAACTCAAACCTTCCTATGAAACATGCATTAATATGTGTAAATTTTGAGCTTTGTGAGAACTAACTAAATTATTGAGGGAATTATGTGTTAAAACAACAGTGTAAGCTTTCGAAAAATCATTTGGTGCATCACCTTAAGAAAAAGTAGGTTCATTTTCATGTTTCCTTCTTACTCTTTTCCTCAGCAAAGCATTAGTTTAGTTTTAGGTGAGATATCAGGGGAACCAACCCTCTCTGGAGGTTCTCTTTCGTCATAGGTGACCCAAAAACTTGGAAGAGATTCAATGTTTCATGAGTAAGCTAAGTTCTGCAACTTAGCAGGGGCGCAATATTGAGTGACAATAGTAGTATGATTATTTTTTAAGCTTGTATGCATGCTTTTCTCTCATAAGGTTATGTAGGAAATAGATTAAATGAACTGGACATTGATGCATCATTTCCTAATAGCGATTTCCTTGTGATAGATTGAGGGAGTCAATGGGTAGTATTAGGCATATCCAAAGGCCATTATGTCAAGGAAATCCAAATATTGAACTAGATCCATGTAGCTAAAAAGAAAGATAGAAGCAATTTCAAAGTAGAAAATTGAATTGGCATCCTCCTATCCAAGCATCACTATGATGGCACACTCCATGCAAGGATATTTGATGTAAGAAAATAGTCCAAAATAATTGATTATTCAAAAAATCAATTAACAATTAGAGCACTGTAACTAAAATATTTTCTAAACACTTAATTTAATTATTTTACACCCTAAATTCTTTATTTTTAATTTTCTAAGTATCTTAATTTAATTTAATTAATTAATATCATCCATACCATTAGATCACATGGGACAAATCCTATGCTAGGAGGTAGTTCAAATTTCCCAATTGCATGCCCACAACACAAGCTAGCCACAAATCCTTATTAGTATAATTAGTCAATTAATAACCAAGATTAAAATCGTTATATAATAATTATAACAAATTTTCTTATATTTTAGTTATTACATGTTTGATTATCTTTTATAAGTATTAGCATGCCGCTATTAATACATCGAATGGCCAATTTACATTCAATACCATTCATGCCAAAATAACAACTCTAATTCAACTAACAAAAAAGACCAACCAAAAAGCAATGTTACAACCATTGAATAAGAAACCAAATTTAAATTTTTTTGTATACATGGTTTTTCTATAAACTTTATAAATTTAAGTGATGTGTACTTTTACATCACTATGATCCATCAAATGTTAAAATTTTGACATTATAAATTTTTACTAGTTTCCAACCTTTAAATTCTCATGGAGATCAATGAACATTAGCAACATCCAAACTTAAATTGTAATGGGTATCAATGAACATTAAAAAACATATACCATTGTTTATATATGTATGGTGAATTTATCTTGGCATTGATGTCTTTCATGTAACAATTTTATTATATGTCTACAAATCAATGAATATGAACATTGATTAAAGTATGGTTGTATGTTATATAAGTTTTGTCTACTGGACTGTTATGTAATTTTTCACTCTTGGTAACCTTCCAGTTGCCTTATTCTTATTCTTATTTAATTTGATTCAATACAAAAAAAAGTATAATCTCACAATGGGGTTGCTAAAATATTATACTATTCCTAAATGTTAAATAAATTAACAAGCTAATCTCACCTTGAAAACACATCTCACATAACAGGAACATGACCATGGATTACATTCCTAAATTCAAAATAGATTAAGATTGATAAACAAACCTTATTTGTAGGAAATGTAACAAGTCAACTAACTTCATATTGAACAATTTCTAAGAATTTTCTAAGTTAACAAAAAATAATTGATACAATAAAAATGAATATGATATGTCAAGTGTGTATCTTTTTGCACAAAATTAATATAACCATTGTAATCACAACATTCATTCATAGTAATTAATTGATTATTCAAATATATAGATATAGATGTAAAAATAATCAAGTATCATGTTAATTTCACTTTGAATAGAAAACTAAAAAACATTTTCAAAATGGGCAAAGATTTGGAAAATCTTGCATAATTAGGCACAATTGATATAACCATCCAATTTTGAAGGAGATTAAATTTCCTTTAAGATTATTTTTGGTGAGTATGTTTCATGAGTTAGTAATACCCTATACAAAATAATTACTAAAATCATAGATAAGATAAAAAAAATTATAGTGTATCTTATGGATATTCAAGAATCATCATAACTAAACTAATAAAGTCCTATTTGAGCTCAACACAAAGAAATTCTAAATTTTAGTAGACATTGGTAAGTTATAATACCTATGTTAGGCTTAGTAACTAATTAATTTCTATATAATAAACAAAATAATTCTTAATATTTCCCACTATACAATAATTTTAAGAATAAGAGGTTTTTTGTGTCTTCCATGTATGCAATATGATCCTTCACTCTCCATTTGCTTCTTCTAATTCTTCCCCCCAACTTTCCATATAGATATCTTGTTTAACAAATTTAATTTATCGTACCCATATATGAGGATGTGATATTTTTCCTTCATTAATGTTTTGTAATTCATATCAGATCACCAAAATATGTGTTGCATAAAATCAGCCCAAGCACAACATGAATGAGTTAGACTTTGGGAAACGCATTTAACTACACCCTTGCTAATAAGTGCTCAACTAGTTACTCTTGCTCTCATGGTAAGTGCCAATAAAGTAGAGGTGGGACTAGCAAGTTGTTCTATTCTTATGTAAGTAGAATGCAACTTACTAACCAATCAACATAAAATTTTGTACAATGTTATTTTTGGTATGTAACCGATCTAGGGTTTACATTCATTAATGCATATCCTCTGTATCCGATCTTTTGTTTTTCAGGAGTATGAACTTTTCCACCGAAATGAACAAATCACCATAAATCCTGGTAGCTGGAGTGGTTATAGCCATTAAAATTATCCACTGTGTTGGCTGCCTGCTCAAATGGTGGTTTTGTTGCCATAATCTTCCCCTAGTCGTTGCAGATCTTTAGTTTCAAATATGGACCGTCGATTAGACCTTTCACACCACCACTTTGAATGATCTCCATTATCCTTTCCATCTTTAAAACATGATCGTTAGATCAATATTCTTTAAACAACCACCGTTGATATCATTCACTTTGTATTTATAGCCATCGTGACCTTATAACGCATTGCTACATTGATAGAGACTTCACTCTATATATGCGATGTGAAGAGGTGTAGTGATATCTGTCTGATCACATTCACTCAATCTCAGTCGTTGAAAATCCATCACACCCTTCTTATGTATCATTGCTTCATCAAGGGCATTCCTTTTCATTTCCACGATGTGAAGTACCTTAGTGATCACTGTCCAATCGCCCTCCTTTAAATCTGAGTCATTGATCTCCATCATATGCAATGGCTTATCGCAGGGTCCCATTGGGACACATGTCACATGCCCACTATATTGTAGGGCAAAGAAAAGTGGCCCACCATATCTCAACAAGCTAGCGGAGAGGATGCCATTTTTCCATGAGTTATGTCATATTCCACTAACATCCATTCATCGCCCATCGTTCAAAGCCTTCCTTCGTTCTATTTCACAATGATGATGTGAAGCACCCAAGTGATATCCTTCCATGTGTCCTTCATGGTGTCATGCTCCACTATCATATCGTGTCACTATATTGGTCCCACTAGACACGTGTCCTCAACCTGCTATCCCATTGGGCTAAACTTGGACCCACCAAACATGTCATGGTTTGGCGGGCATTGTTCGATCTAAAAAGTTTGATTGTTACCATTGATCAAACTTCATCACATATCATGTAATTCATGGGTAGATATAAACTCTGAAGGGTGATGCGAAGGACCTACATGATAGTCATCAAATCTTAAACCATGAACGTGCACCCTCAGATCTTCATCGCGAGCACATCACACATTGTGGTTAAGACTTGGTCGTTATGAGTGCAAACATTGATGTGAAGGGTTTATGCAATGCACACAAAAACCATCAACCTAAAGTGCTAGGATGAGGTGGTCGGTCACACCAATGACTTCAATGGCTTAAGTGATAACTTAAGCAACTGGGAATTGTGTATACACAGTGAACGATAAATTATAAACCCTATTCAATTGCCATGACTATAAAGCTTAGGGTTTAACTATTAAACCCTAATTATGCTCGAGAGCACAAATAATCCATTACAAAGCCTATTATGCAACTCCTGGACCTACAAACCATATTTTTGAGAAGCGCTTGAACAAACCATATCAAATTTGGCCATAGATTTCTCCTCAGACACTTGGAAGCAACTTTTACAAAATAGTGACAACATTTCATGTCAACATTGCAACTTTTTGAGAAACTTTGCAATAATTACAAAAACATGCTCCTTACTCCATCAACCTACACCGATTCTTCTATAACTAGATCCATTGTATTTATGATCTCTCCTTTGACATCAATAACACTTTTGACATCAATGGAAACCAATTTTCCAACAATCTCCCCCTTTGTCATTGATGACAAAACCAAATGCTCAACCAATTATAGATGTTTCAATTTATGCTCTATACCAACTGAACTATTCAGTGCACTTGATCAAAATTCTCTCTTTCACAATTGTCTGAGCATTTGCGTAACTTCTCCCCCTTTGAAATCAATGGGAAAAGGTCATCCTCAAGACTTGCACACTTTCTCCCCCTGTGAATATTCTCCCCCTTTGACAATAAATTCAAAGAGAAAGAGTGGATTCTTGAATTTGCAACCATCAAGTCGTTAGAAATTTGTAAACCAATTTTACCTGACTTGATCTCTACTTTCATTTCCAGGGATGAATGATATAGCAATAAATCTCCCCTAGATTCATGCCCTATCACTAAGATTTATTGATATGATGTAGGAGTAATGAATCCCAACTTCTACCCCAGATATTCAAATTGTTCCTTGGGAAGAGGCTTGGTAAATATGTCAACAACTTGCTCTTTGGTGGGTACATATTCTATGTTGACCTTCTGATCTGTTACCTTCTCTCTGATGAAGTGATACTTAATTGATATGTGCTTTACTTTAGAATGTATCACTGGATTCTTTGAGATGTTGATTGCACTCGAGTTATCACAAAGAATAGAGATAGGTTTTTGGTACTAAACCTTGACATCCTTGAGTGTTTGCTTCATCCACAAAACTTGAGTACAACATGTTGCTGCTGCTACATATTATGCTTCGGTTGTAGATAAGGTGTCTAATTCTTTCTTCTTGCTCATCCATGACACAAGTTTGTCACCTAAGAAAAATGTACCATCACTAGTGCTTCTATCATTTGCACTTCCAGCCTAATCAACATTTGTATTTGTTGTTAGAGTAAAATCTTTGCTCTTGGGATACCACGATCCATAATCAATAGTGCTTTTGATATATCTGAAAATTCTTTTCATAGTGTTGACATGTGACTCATTAGGTGTAGCTTGAAATATTTCCACCATACACACTACTTGTATAATGTCTAGTCTTGATTCAGTAAGGTATAGCAAACTTCCAATCATTGACCTATACATGGTCTGATTTGCATTTGGGGATTCATCCAATTTTCTCAATTTACAACCAATTATCATGGGAGTACTAATTGGTCTGCTATCTTCCATTCCAAACTTCTTAAGCATTTCCTTAGGATACTTGGTTTGAGATATGAATATCCCATCAATTGTTGTGCAATCTACAAACCAAGGAAAAATGACAACTCTCCTAGCATTTAGACATCTCAAATTCATCCTGTATATGTGTAGCAAATACTTTGCACATTTTATCATTGCTACCTCCAAATATGATGTCATCCACATATACAACAATTATCATATGATCACCTTTTGATTTGAAGTATAGATTGCTAATTGCACATCCCTTTTTGAATCCTTGTTGTTGTAGATACTGGTCTAACCTTGAATACCATGCTCTTGGTGCTTGTTTTAGACCATACAATGCTTTCCTCGAATTGAAAACATAATATTCTTCTTTTGATAGTTGAAAACCTTCAATATAGACTTCTTCAAGGTTTCCATTAAGAAGAGGTTTCAATATATCACTACATCGATAAATACTTCACTCTATATACGTGATGTGAAGAGGTGCAACGATATCTATCCGATCACATTCACTCAATCTCAGTCATTGAAAATCCATCACACCCTTCTAATGTATCGCTTCTTTGTCAAGGGAATTCCTTTTCATTTCCACGATGTGAAGTACCTTAGCAATCACTATCTGATCACCCTCTTTTAAATTTGAGCCATTGATCTCCATCATATGCAATCGCTTATTGCTGGGTCCCATTGGGACACATGTCACATGCCCACTATACCACAGGGCAAAGACAAGGGGCCCACCATATCTCAGTGGGCTAGCGAGGAGGTTGCCATCTTTCATGACTTTCATCATATTCCACTAACATCCATTTGTGTTCCATTGCTTAAAGGATTCCTTTGTTCTACTTCACAACAATGATGTGAAGCACCTGAGTGATATCTTTCCATGCATCCTTCATGATGTCATGCTCCACTAGCAAATGTTGTTGCTATATTGGTCCTACTGGACACATGTCCTTAGTTCGCTATCCCACTAGGCTAAACTCAGACCCACCAAACATGTCGTGGGGAAGCATGCACTATCTGATCTACAAAGTTTTATTTCTATCATTGATCAAACTTCATCACATATCACATAATGTATGGGTAGATATAAAATTTGTAGCACAATGCGAAGGACCTACATGATAGCCATCAGATCTTCAACCATGAACATGCACCATCAAATATTCATCGCGGACACATCACACATTGCAGTTAAGACTTGGTCATGATGAGTGCAAAAATTGATGTGAAGGGTTTGTGCGATGCACATACAAAACATCAACCTGAAGCATTGGGAGGAGGGGGCTCGTCACACCAACGAATTCAATCCCTTAAGTGATAACTTAGGAAACTGGGAACCTCCTATACACAATCAATGATAAATTAGAAACCATGTTCAATTTCCATGACTATAAACCTTAGGGTTTAACTGTTAAACCCTAATTTTTCCTAATAGCACAAATAAGCCATTACAGAGCCTATTATGCAACTCTTGGACCTGCAGACCATATTACTGAGAAGCACTCAAAAAACCCATATCAAATCTAGCCATAGATTTCTCTTCAGACACTTAGAAGAAACTTTTTCAAAATAGTGACAACATTTCATGTCAAAATTGCAACTTTTCGAGAAAAATTGCAAAAATTGCAAAAACATGCTCCTTACTCCATCAACCTACACCAATTCTTCTAGAACCAGATCCACTACATTTTTTATCTCTCCTTTGACATTAATGATACTTTTGACATCAATGATAGCCATATTGCTAACAATATTAATATATCATTATGAAATCAACTCTTCTTATAGTAATAATGCATTATATGAACATCAATAATTCTTCTTTAGATAAGGCATGACATCCAATCATGAACTTCATCAAATATTCTTTAGATGAGGCATGACATCTAACCATGAACTTCATCAACTCTTCTTTAGATAATGCATGGAATCCAACCATGAATTTAATCACTTCTTCTTTGATAAGGCATGACATCAACCATGAACAACCAACCATGAACTTCATCACCAATGTTAGCCCTGGATGAATATAACAATGATAACTAGTGCCAAGGACTAACCACCTTCTAATAATTAATGTTGAAACAAAGGACAATCATACATAACAATCTTTGACATGACAAACATTATTGACTATTGACTGAGGATATTAGTATGGGTCGATCACACTTGATTCATGAAGAATCGAAGCATAATGAAGCCACTAATACTCAATCTCAAATAAGATCATTCAAATAAAAGTTAAACTAAACATTTATTGAAACTAAACATTCTAAACCAAGAAAGCGTTAAAATGTCTACTCTAATCCATCTAAAACTTATCCCGTTTTGGAAGTGGTATCATGTTGATGTGGAACAATGACCCTTTCCCAATCCCATCATTACTGAGCTTGTTCCAATCAATTCTATTGAAGAGAATCAATGAAATTATTGTGATAAATGGATGAAAACATGATTTATGCTAAATTGAACATGATGCAAGATAAATTAACATGATTTTATGCTAAAATTGATCTAAATATGCAATTCCTAAGCTAATCTAAGCTAATTCTAAGATAAAAGATTCAAACCCTAATTTATAAACAAGCTTAGATGGACGTATGGAAGCCATTAATGGAAGTTTAAAGCTATTATAACTAAAAATGAACTAAAATATAAGTATGCAAAGTATGAGTGTGAGTATGAGTGATTTCAATAGCATAAGTTTGATGTTGAGAGATGGATCCATTTGTCTCCAAATAGTGCTCTATTTATAGGAAAGCAAATGGGAAATAGAGGGTTGAGATTGAAAAAGCCAATCAATGGTCAAGGATGGAGGAAATATGAGGCATGGATCATGGATTCTCATCAACGGGTGAGAATGAAAGATGAGATTTAATGAAGGGTTCTCATTCCTTCCAAACAAGCACACTGTTAACCTATACAAGAGGTCAAAAGTTAACTTGCACAAGAAGTCACAAGTTAACTTGCATTTGAAGCTAAGTGAGAATATTCCCTTTCTTAAATGATTGGAGGAGAAAGAACATTCTTTGAAATATTCATGGGTGAAGAAATAGATATTTTTCTAATTAAAACAAAGTTTAATTATGCAAAAGGGGAGGAATATTCCCTTGCAAGTGGGAGGAAATAGATTAATTAGATAATTGCTAATTTAAACAAGGTTTAATCATACAATTAAGGGATTAGAAGAATTAAAGTGATATTCATTAAATTAAATGATTTAGTGAATGGGAAAAAAGTGAAATGACATTTCATTAACTAACTTAGGGTTATTTAATTAAATGGGAAGAATTAGGGAATTAAATTAAATATATTGATTTATTAAATTTATTGAGATGAAATGTTAGTGTGAAAGGGGATGAATTAATCCGATTAGATTAATTAGGTTAATAGATGAAAATGAGGCAATTAATTAAATAGCTAGGCTAATTTAATCAATTAAGCGAAAAGAGGACGGGTTTGAGAGGAAGTGATGTTAGTATACCTAATTCAAGTGTATGCTATCATTCAAGGCATTTTTCAGTGTCTACATTTTCCCCCTCTTTGAAGCGAGGTACCTACTGCTTCGATTAAAAGATCGATGCTCTTCAGATCAAAAACTACTGCTCAGATAAATATATATATATATATATATATATATATATATATATATATATATATATATGATTTTTCGATGCCCCACTACTAAAGGATTATGCTAATTCCCTGCCCCCTTGAGAAATCAGGCGAAAATTTTGAATTTTGGGTTGATTTCTTGACAAAGATTAAAAATTGCCCTAGGGATTTAGAAAGACTCTAAGATGCAAGAATCATGCCAAAAATGCAAAAAGTGATGCAAAATAAAGTTTTGATTGGCAAAATTGGTGAAAATGATGATAAACCCTAGCTTGAATATGAAATTAGGGAAAAAAACCTTAATTTTCTAGCATAAATAAGCCAAGAAGAGTTACTTTCAATTCATTTGTGCATTCACACCTTAGAGATTCTTGTTTTTTTGAGCTTTGACCCTTCGACGAAATGGCGCGACGAGAGCTTCCACAACACATTTCTAACTAAGTTTGAGAGCACTAGAGGCTTCCAGGCGCAAGACCACTGGTATGTGATCGAAAACTTGATTCGAAATTTCAATTTTTGATGAATTTATTGCTTTTTAAAATTTAAACTTGGCGGCGTCACTATATAGCGACACCCATTTGAGATTCGATGATGCTAAAATATTTTTTAGTGACACATATGTTTATGGCGATGAAGTTTGCAATTTAGAATTAGGGTTTCCAATTTTAAATTGTGATGCACTTCTCGATTTGAAAGTTAGGGTTAGGGTTTCCAAATTTTAAATTGCGATGCACATGTTTATATCGACACATTTTCCATTTGCAATTTGAATGCCTTTGGGCATCGTAATTTGGAATTTCAAATATAGTGATGCTATTGTCATTTTTGAGCTGAAAATTTCAAACTAAGTCAAATTTTTTCAAATTTTGACATTGTGTGCTTCGTGGGTGCAGGAGGTCAATCCACCGTTGATGTCTCATGAGCATCGACCCACAGTTTTGGAGAGACTTGGTGATTTATCCGAGTTGCGATAGGAGCACCTGAGAGAGATTGGGTTGTGGTACGTTGCATATGTGCCCGTCGTCCAAACACATCTAGCTATGATGATTACGTTGTGCAAGCAATGGTATAGTGAGACTTTGTCGTTCCACCTTCTGACAGGCGAGGTGATAGTGACATTAGAGGATGTATGGCAGATTTTGCATTTGTCGATACATGGCGAGTGTGTGATTTACGATGTCGATGTCAAATACGATGCCTGCCACGAGGTGATAGAGATGGAGAACATCGCTCTAGTCACATCACATATCGAATTTGAGATGTATAGAGGTCAAGTTCCCACTTTTAGATTGATAGTTGCAACCATCATTTTAGGTTTGGTTGCTCCAGATCGACGAAGCAAAGGGTTCAGTCTAGGATGGGGCCTAGCTTGGCATAGGATGCTCTACAAGAGGACTCTTTTTGTATGGGGGCAATTGATGTTGGCCTCATTGTATCATGGTATGCATGACTTCATCTACTACGATAGTAGAGCCATTGGCACAAGGGTTACCTTGCTTCATATTTGGGCTTGGGAGCGTATTGTTGTGCTTTGATCGATTGTTCAGATGGCTGACATTGAGCCAGATGATCCTGTAGTTTAGCGATATAGAGGTGCCATTAATCTGTAGCATATAGGTTAGCTTGGGCTTACATATTTGTGCCGAGTATTGGATGATATGATAGTGTTCAAATGGTGACCCTGACTATAGATGCCAACATGGTACAATGACATTCAACAACTCCAATTTTCTAGATAGACCCGGTATATGTAGGGTCAGGAGCACACGATCATAAAGCGATACTTTCTAGACAGAGTAACTCAAAATTTTGGTGAGCAATAGGACAGGCCAGATGATTCCTACAGAGCTATATTTGCGAGATCAACTTGAGAGGTTCCCACATGGGGACCCACGATTCTAGCTCTAGAGGTGGTCAAGGGGTTTCTATAGTTGGTGGCACAACCATGGGCATACGACCAGGGATAGGAAAATGCTTAGACAATGCTTGTTTTACACCCCATGCAGGTTGACAGATCCTGCGGGAGCTCCTCCACGAGGGAGACCTAGAGGGAGGGGAGTGGGCAGGGGCAAAGGACAAGGTGGCCAAGATGGACAGATTCTAGTGGCACCACCAGTGGGATAGTAGCCTCCAATTCAACAACAACCAGTGCAGCCACCACCATAGGATCCCAAAGATATTTAGATTCAGTAGCTGCAACAACAGGTGCAGGTTCTTACAGGTGAGTTAGATTAGGCTCGCCAACATATTTTGGTTATCACTAATAAGCAAAACTAGGACAAACAATAGGTTGTGGCCATCATAGTAGAGAGAGATCATGCGAGGCAATAGGTAGAGGTTGTAACTACCGAGAGAGATCAGGAGATCAGGCCATGACAACAAATAGAGGTGATGATGACAGCCAACTAGGGCAAGATTGTATCCTCCAGGTTGTAAAGAGAGGTTGTGACTAAGGTAGCCTATTACAGGATGCATTATCATAGAGATGTTCCACAGGCGCTCAGACAACCTGACTACTCACAAAGGAGTGATTCATTGCCCAGGGTTGAGGATCAGCCAGAGAGACAGGCCAAAGAGGGGAGCAACCATCAGGGCTAGCTTGATTGCACAAACACTTTTTGATTTTGTTTCCCCATTCTTTGCTATAGATATACATTCATGGGATCCTTTTTGATAGCCTTGTGGATATTGTATTTATGATCGATATACATATATTGATCCAAATATTGTACCATGACATTCATTTTTTTGATATATATATAATACAGATACAAATTCTATATGATGTGTTCATCTTATTTCATGCTTATGATTGTATGGATGCAATGATGTGAGATGTGGCATGATTATATATGCAATGATGATATGCGATGCACTTTATTTATGCTTATGTGATATGTGTGATGATATGTGATGTAATGCTATGGATGGATGCAATGCTAATTCTTTTTCAATATCTTTTCATGATATGCTATGGGATGGATGATAATGCAGATGTTTATGCTTATGATATGATATGTGATGCATGTTTATGATATGTGATGCAACGATTAAGATTCTTAGAATAAAAAATCTATATTATTCATCACAACTTAAATTATAATGATGATGCAGGATGTATGATGTAATATGCTATGATTATGCTAATGATTTGTGGATGTAGGATGCATGCATTGGTGATGTTTTTTTTGATTGTCATGATACCAGGTTAGCACAGAGAGAAGATAGAAGAAACAAGATGAATGACCATTAATTTTGATGACTTTTCCAAACGATCCAACAAGTCCATGATCCACCAAGACTTTATTAGAGATGGTGATGAGAAATGCATGATGATAATGAATGCATGATGATGATTTTCTCAAATCTCAAGATTGGGATTTTCCATCGTTCCTTATTATTTGATATAACACATAGATACGATGCATCAAGGTATTGATAACTAGGATGGTGTTGTATCTAGTGTAATGGACTTTGACTCTGCAAACAAATATGATAGTCCTTATTAACATCTTGACATATGGAAACCTCGTTGGAATATAAGTTAGAAGCTTAGAATACATTGGACCAAAGCATACGCAATAGTCAACAACGTACTCCAAAAAACCTCCCTACATACAACTAAGCAAGTATGGACCAAGATTATTTTACAAGAATACCCACAAGCACAACAAACAAAAGATCATGATCGATGCCCCATTCCTTTCTCTCTAAATCATTTTGATAGAAATCATCGAGAGGTCCTCAGAATGGGTCATTGAGATAAATTATAAGAAAAGATCAAAGACAAACAATCAGTGTTATCTATATCTCTTGCTAGTTTAACTTAGCTAAGGTGATGCCTGATACTGATATCCATCACAGGAAGGATACATCCTAAGACATGTTGATCAGGTGGTTGTTTGATGTTAGGATGATGATGAGCTTTATGATAAGCCATTGATACAAACTTCACTGACACATTTACCTATGATCTAGAATTTATATTTTGACACTTAAGTTCTCACTTTATGACTTGCTATACTTGTTTCGCCAAAGGTTGAAGGTGACGATCGATTTATTATGGGTGAAGGTTTATTGCGGGTGAAAGCAAGATGGGATGGATGATTTTGGATTTTTTGGAATATGTCAATATTTTTGGTATTTTGAAAATGTTTTGAGGTTGTTTTTGGTCTTTTTGAAAGTTTATGGTTTTTGGTTATTTGAGGTTGTTTAGGGATTTGAGATTTTCCAAATATTTTTGGGTTTTCAATTTTTAAATGTTTAGGGTTTTTTAATTTTTAAATGTTTTTGGCTTTTGTGATATTTGGATGTTTAGGGTTTTTCAATTTTCAAATGTTTAAGATTTTTGGAGATATTTGAATGTTTAGGATTTTTGAAGAGTTTCATGACCAAGAACCTAACCTAAAGGACCTATCCTAGGGGCCTCGGGGGCTGATCAAAGATTAGCGTTGCTTACGTTATACACGCAGAGACCATGTAGTTCGACTGACTCGACTTATTAACAAATGAGATATGGATAGATGAAGGGATGTCAGTTTATTATGACGAACTCCTAAAGGACTGACCTAGGGTGTCTCGGGGGCACATAAATGATGGCCTTGCCTACGTTCAAGCTTAGAGATGACGTAGTTTGACAAGGGAACTATTTTTGGATTTTCGAAGTTCAACCTTTTTAGGGATTTTGATGGTTTTCTGGATGTTTTGGATTTTGCCTTTACAATTTTTTGAATGTTTTTCGATTTTACCTATACAAAATTTTGCAAATGTTTTTGGATTTTCTGATGAACGTTTTAAAAATGTTTTGGGATTTTCTGATGAGATTTCCAATGACCTTAAGATATACAAGAGCCCAATATGATCCATAACGAATTGCCCCCAGTGTGATGCAATAGAATACCTCGATATAGGCAAGACAAACTGACCTTAGGAATATGCCAAGTAGTACTAAAGGGGATACAATACCTCACATCATCAAGCTATGATAAGGATGCAGATGGGTGATGGAATGAATAGGACGAATGAGGCGATGGATGGAGGGTGAGGCAAAGAATGATAGGATACAAAGAAAAATAATAAATGGAGGTGCTTTATTTATGCAATGCGTTTGTTTACCAGGGTTTCACCAAGGTGCTTGCCCAAAGTGCCACCAAAGTGGTTTTCACTAGAGGAAAATTATTTTTTTTACTTTTTCAATCTTTTTTTCTGATTTTTTTGGGTTTTGATCATTTTTTTGATTTTTTTTGTATTTTCAGATTTATACCCTTCAAGATTGGGTATATTTTTTTTTAAGATGCAAGCTATTAGTTGGCTCCTACAAGGGTTCACCTTCAGGTGTTGATAGTTGATATGCTCTTGATGCATAGCTTGTTGTGACAACAAAGGGACCCAACTAGTTAGGCTCAAACTTTCCTTTACTCTTTTGATCTAGTAGATTCTTCTGATTCTACTTTAGGACAAGATCCCCTACCTAGAAAGATTGACATTTAATCTTCTTGTTATAGCTTTCTTTCAGTCAGTTTTGATATACTTGCAAGTGATTAAGGGAGTCAAGATGACACTCGTCTAGGAATTCTAGCTCATTCAACTGAGATACTTTGTATTTTTCATCGGTGATAAGGTTCTATAGTGACACTTGCAATGATGGGAGCTCAACCTCAATAGGCGAGATGGTGTAAGGATAAAAAAAACACATATGCTAATTACATCCTTAAGTTTATGAAATGATAAAATTACTTTCATTGTTATAATCAAATGGAATAACATACATCAATGATTCAAGTATATTAAAACAAGGCGGTGCCTTCATTAGATTTAGCCATTTAGACTTACACATGAGTTGTCACCTGAACAATACATGTAAATTTCAAATACTGCAATGCAAATTAAGGAAGTAGAAAAATTATAAGTGCATCCATAAAGAAACCATAACACAGAGATTTTCATGAGTGGAAAACCCTCGTAGGGATGAAAAACCACTCATAAAAGTGCCTCACTGGTTTAGTCTGATAAAAATTGTTGTTTACAATGCCTCACTGGCAATACTATCTCACTGATAGATTTTTCAATGCCTCACTAGCTATACTTCACTATCCACAAACACTATTCGAAATTCATACATAAAGTATCACCTCTGTTTTCTCTCTAAAACATCCTTTGATCTTGCATCACTTAAGATTCAGAGGCAAAAGATCAAGTACAACATAACGATGCATATAAATATGCCTTTATATACAACACTATGAGATACTTTTAAAATTGATCAACTTTAGAAAGCACTGAGTGTGCTATTAATGTAACTCTCATTTATAAAATATGAACCAATAAAATGCCTTATCCAATCTGGGAGTAATATTCCATTTCTTCTGAATACCATAAATAATGAATTCAAGGAAGTACATATAATGTTTTGGCATTCTCAAACTAATAACTAGTAAATCACTAATGAAAACTTAGAACATTCAGTCAATTTCCTTAGGCAGATCAGTATGGTATACATAAAATGTTACTTTCTAATTTTGTATATAGAATACCAGGGCATAAATAAACAAGATTTACAACAAATCCTGTGAATTAATCAATACTATGCATTAAGTTGTATAATTTCCATATGCAGACGATGAAAATGGTGATGTTGTTTATCAAACAAGCCTCAATATAAATTCATAAAATACCTGAAAACAAAGTAGATAGGGACATCTATTCATCATATCAAAGCTACATAAAAAAGGAGTATTAGTTTTTCAATATAGCCTACCTAATCTCTAGTTGATCTGGACTGATCAATTTAGATGACATATCTCAGAAAAACATTGAAGGTATTCTACATTATTTAGCATTACTTGCCTTACTGAATTCAACAATTCAAAATGAGCAAGATGGGGAAAACTACCAATAAAAAAATGCCCATTTTCCCCTTCCTTTAATCAGAAGAGAAAACAAAACAATTGACAAGTTAATCACAGCTTACCATGACAGGGGTTCAAAGCAAGAGCTTTGGGACGGCCTAAGGACATACACCAAAGCATAATGGTAGGGGGATTTTTATCAGATGTTATAGTTGGAAATGCTTAGGTAGACATATATGCAATTATAATTCAATAGTTTCTCATTAAAATAGATTATGCATAACACATGGTTTCATACAAAAATTGCACAAAGTTCAAGTAATTACTAAGTCAACAATTTACGGATAAATGCATTCATGAAAATAGTAATGCATGATTTCATATCAAATTTTAAAAGAAGATTCAAGTAATTACAAATTCATCTTTTCATGGAAAAACACTTTGCATATCGAAGTTTCCCAAAAGATTTAGTTTACAAAGAACAATTTATGCATCTGGTTGATAACTCTAAAAGGCACAATATGCTTCTCTTTCTCCTTAATGCTTATCTTAATTTTTATTTTTAGTTAACCATTCAGCTGATTTAAATTTAAATGGCTAGGCCAACTATCACAAACTGATTAATTTGAATAAAATTTTAGATGTTGTGGTTGTATTGCTGATATGTGTTTGTCATTGATGTCAAGACTATTAGCATTGGTGATTCTGAAGGCTGTATATGTCGAGGAGATTGAGAAAATTATGATAAATATATTGTAGGTAGCCAGTGAAGATGAGAAGATCAGAGTGTTGGAAAGTGTTGTAAGTTGATAATCAGAAGGTGCACATTAAAGGGTTTGTTGCTGAGTCTATCTAGTATGTTTTCCAAAAGTTTCAGTGGTACGCATCAAGATTTGAGAAAGTTATAAAGTTTTGTGTTCCTATAGTCATTCTGTTACTATAGCAGTTGTTCTTGGAAGAAGAGGATGAAATTTTGGAAATTTCAGTTGTTGCACATGTTCCCATGATGTTCATGGATGAGTCTAGATCATTCTCTATCCTTGTTGTATGTCTGCATTGTTTTGTGTGATCATGATCAAAGATTTTTCCGATGTGTGCTCGAGTTTTCATGTTCTTGGCCGACATGATGGTGGTAGCGTGTTGTGGATCCATGAGGATTAATCTTTTATTGTTTGGCATGTTCGAAGGTGTTTATTTGGGTCCTCACTATGTTGTGACCGACTAGTGTTGGTGCGCATTAAGATTTATTTATGTATTGAGGCCGATAAGTTGTAATTTATTTATTTTGTGGCCAACAGAGTAGTTGATATAAATCCATGTAGTGGATATATAAGAGTGGTTGTTTTTATCATTTTGATGTATGCTCGGTGTGTGTATGTGAAGTACATGTGCGAATAAAGATCAAATCATTCAAGAGTAGAGCAGAGTATGAAAGAGATTGAGCAGAGTGTGGAAGAGTTTGACCAAAGTGTGTAGAAGTTTTTTTGTGCCTAACCAAAACTGTAATCAGGCTTTTGCAGAAGCTAATTTCTCAGTTCAACCTCATCAGATGGATTTAATCTAATTATTGTATGTAAGGAAGTGAGCCTTCCTCTGAGCAGTGAGCTCTAGGCAGTGTGCCTAAATGCATGTGCATTCCCTATTTACTCTTCATTATACTTTTAACAGGGTATAATCTTGTGGACTAACATCCACCGTGGTTTTTCCCCTAATAGGGTTTCCACGTATAAAATCTTGGTGTTCATGTGTCTCTGATGTGTTATTGATTTATGCTTGCACTGTTAATTATCAGATATGATATTAAAGGTTGATTAATGTTGAATAAGTTTGATTTTGGTAACAAATTATTCACTCCCCCTCTCAGTTGTCTATTCTTGTTTTTCCAACATAAAATACCTTTTTAAGAATGAAACTTGCCCAACTTCATAAATGTATATGTATTAAAAAATAATCAGATTTTAAAGTGTATCTATTCTCTGCCATATATATATTTATCTTCAAATTTTACACACATATTATGTGGTATTCAAGCTGAAAATAGAACTTTATCAATTCTAAAACAGAAATAAAATATCTATTATTTGATAGAATGCCTCAAAGAGATGTCATCTCATGGAATGAAATGAAATTATTTTACAATGTGCATAAAATGGATTGTGCAAGGAAGCTCTCAAAATATTTGAATTAATGAAGCACTCTAGAACACATCCTAACATTTTAAGCTTTTCTTGTGTTCTAGGTGCATGCAGTCATGTAGGTTTAGTGGATGAGGGCTGCACATATTTCACACATCAATAAACCTTATTGCATTACATATGTAGTTAATCATTAGCTGTACATGGTTAACCTTCATGCCGATGCTGGCTATCTTGGGGACACCGTAAACCTTATTACTAAGATGCCAGTTAAAATTGTGGTGCCTGTGGCTCATATATGAATATAGGTTAAGTATTTCCAGAAACACTGCTATTTTTAGGAGGATCCTAAAAATGTTGCAACTTATGTTCTTCTCTAAAACGTCCGTGCAAAAGTGGCAAGTGTGGTGAGGTTC
Source organism: Sequoiadendron giganteum (assembly GCA_007115665.2). Lineage (NCBI taxonomy): Eukaryota > Viridiplantae > Streptophyta > Pinopsida > Cupressales > Cupressaceae > Sequoiadendron > Sequoiadendron giganteum. The sequence continues at coordinate 476,152,821 of CM021106.1, forward strand.
AAATAGTAAGGAGATTGATGAAAGATAGAGGAATTAAAAACATACCCTGATGTAGTTGGATTGAAGGCCATAAAATGGTACATGTTTTTTTTGTAGGAGACTGGTCACATCCACAAACACAAGAGATCTATGCAAAGTTGGAGCAATTGGCTTGGCAAATAAAGGCAACAGGGTATTTCCAGATTCAAGAGTTTGATTTATGCAATATAACTCGAGTGTCTCTTAGATTCAATAGATTCAACAGTAAAACCCTTTCAAACAAAAATATTTTCCAAAAAAAATAAAATTTGACAAAGGTTGCATTCCCTTAAATAATACAAAAAACCCTTTTTCAAATCTTTCACAAAAAATCCATATTTCCAAAATTGCAATAATAATTGGAAAAATTGAGTATTTAACCAAGATTTCCTAACTGCCAAGGTATGCCATCGAAATCTCAAAGTTTTTTAAGCAACTGAAAGAAATAATTAACTTCCAAACCTATTTGTGTAACCCAATAAGAGAACCAGTAGATTAGGGTTCGAGATTACCAGAAAATAGACCAAAGTCACTTGGAAAAATAACCACCACAGTCACCACACGTTGCTACTATCTCACCCAAAGCCGTGCAACTGTCTTAGTCCAATGTGTATCTCCAAAAACTACTACTGGCTTCCCAAGAAACCCTCGTGCCCTAGTATATCATAGCTAGGGTTTGATCCGTGTCAAATACAATAATACCAATAACAAACTCAATGATGCCGAAAAAAAACATAATGTAAAGTGTCGATAACAATAATTCCTTTTGAAACTCATTACGAGTGTTATGATGTTTTTCTCAAAGTCAAAAAGATAATATTATTACCTTATCATGGCATAATGTCACTTGTGTATACCATGGTCACAAACAATATTCCAAGTATGTACCAATAGGGAGGACTTGCAAGACCAATAATATAATTGCAGAAAAAAGACATACCCGAGTATTCAAGCGATGTCAAGAAGAGATAGAATTTTGTATATAATATTGAGGACTTGAGCAACCAACCACGGAATGAGAGTTCGTTGGCCAGAGACTTCCCCGAGGGATCATGATATCATAGAGAGGTAACTTTTAATTTATTTAAACTTTAATAAAAGCACTAATAATATTTTATTCCATTATTATTATAATTATATAAAAGCATCAATTTCAATTTTGTTTAATTGATCATCAATACATTAACAGTTCTATTCAGTCTATATGACTACCCAGTTTACTTGTCTAACAAAACAGTTAATTAAATGAACATAACCATTACCATAACAATAGAACAAATATATATAAACATTCTTCCTTATTAAATAAAATAAGACGTAATGATCATTAAAATAGTATCATTGAATCATAATTCACTTAGTGAAAATAGGGGTCGTGACAGATGGATTTTGATCTGTAGACCAAGGAGAAAGGGGTTGCACCTGTTGGCGTGCGAATACTGATTCAATAGGCCCATAGAATGGGCTTTAACTGCAAATGTCAGCCACGATCAACTTCATTGACCATTTTCTTCAAGATTTTAAGGATGGTATTGTTTGTAGCCTCAACTTGGCTATTGCCTTAGGGATAATACAAGGTAGAGAATCGGTGTTGGATGTTGAATCTTTGACATAGCTCTTTCACATCTTGATTCTTGAAGGGTGCTCCATTTTCTAAGATAAGGGTTTGTGAAACACAATAACAACATATTAGGTAATTCAGGATAAAATTGGAAATTTGTTTCCCCATTATGTAGGTCATAGGGATGGCTTCAACCCACTTGGTAAAGTACTCAGTGGTTGTTATGATGAACTTGTGGCCATTGGATGAAGTTGGAGTGATCTTTCCCATGAGGTCAAGTCCCCACTATGAAAAAGGCTAGGGTGTAATCATTGGTTGTAATTCCTGAGCTGGAGCATGAATCAGATCTCCATGTTGTTGACATTGGACACATTTTTGCACATACCGATGAGCTTTTCTTTCCATAGTTGGCCAGTAGTACCCCGTCCTCAACATTTTCTTAGCTAAATTCATACCACTAGAATGGGAACCACATATTTCATCATGTACTTCTGTTAAATTTGTTAAGGTTTCCTCTTGGTTAAGACATTGTAGTAATGTTCCTTCGATGCTTCGACGGTAAAGGGTATCACCTAGGATCACGAATCGGGATGCCTTTTTGACAAAGGTCTTTTTAAGGTTTGAGGTGATATCAGATGGGAGGGTTCCTTTGCTAAGGTAGATAAATATGTCATGATACCATGGGGATCTAGGACCAATAATGACACACATGAATTCAGATTCAAGGATTTTGAAAGTCTGTACAAGAAGTTGTTCTACCAAGAATTCACATTGAGCGATGTTGTTAGGCATGTCTAAAAATAACCCGATTGTTGCCATAGAGTCTACTGCTTGGTTGTTCATGTGAATAATCTACTCAAAATTTATGTATATGAAAAGTTCCTTGAGATTCTCCACCATCTTCTTGTAAGGAATGAGATTATCATCCTTAGTTTGTTAGTCGTCATTGACTTGATTGATAACTAGTTATGAGTCCCCGTAGCCTTTCATCTCTTATATCTGCCACTGAACTACTATCCTTAAACCTATGATTAGGGATTTGTACTAAAAAATGTTGTTGGTACATGGGAATGATAGCTTGTATGAATTTGGAATGCAATCACCTTGAGGGATGATGAAAAGAATACCCACTCTTCATCCATGTTGGGTGAATGATCCATCAAAGTACATCTTCCACTGATCTATCAGATTGACAAGGAAAATTGATTCATCAAGGAACTCAGATATCAAAGGGTTCTCTGCATAAATAGGTGCATTTTCTAGTTGGTCTATGATCACTTGTCCTTTGATTGCCTTGCGCTCCACATAATCTATGTCAAATTTAGTTAAGATCATCACCCATTTGGCCATTCGCCTAATAAGAGTTGCTTTAGATAACAGGTATTTCAATGGGTCGATCTTTGCAATAAGTTTGATTTGATGTGGCAAAATGTAGTGTTTGAATTTTTGTGAAGCAAAAACTACTACTAGGCATGCTTTTTCAATGGATGAATACTTCATTTCATAGCCCACCAATGTCCTGCTAATGTAATAGATAGCTCTTTCCTTTCCGTTTTCATCATGTTATGCTAGAAGAGATCCTAGTGCTGTTGATGTTTCTGAGATATATAGGATCAGTGGTTTGTTTGATGTCAATGATATTAACACTGGAAGTGTCAATGAGTAGAACTTGATCTGATGGAAAGCTTTATCACATTTCTCATCCCATTTGTAAGTTATTCCTTTGTGGAGAAGATGCAAAAAGGGATGAATTTTATCTGATAGTTGTGTTATGAACCTTCTCTTAGACTACAATCTTCCTTTTAATCCTCTCATCTGCTTCAGTGTTTGTGGTGGTTCCATGTCAAGGATGGCTTTTACCTTTGATGGTTCAATTTCTATCCCTCTTTGTGAAACGATGAAGCCAAGAAGTTTCCCTAATGTAACACCAAAGACACACTTTTTTGGATTCAGTCGTACCTTGTATTCTTCAAGCCTGTCAAAAATGGGTCCTAAGACTTGTATGTGACTTCTTTTCTTTGATTTTTCCAAAATATCATCTACATAATCTTTGACTGTTTTGTGGATCATGTCATGAAATATGAGAGCCATTTCTCTTTGATAGGTTGCTCCTGCATTCTTTAACCCGAATGGCATCACATTCCAACAATAGGTTCCCTATGGACAAGTGAATGCAGTTTTATGTTGATCCTCCGTGGTGATTATGATATGATTGTAGCTTGAAAAACCATCGATTAGTGATAACATTCCATGCCCAGTTGTTAAGTCCAAGATGAGGTCGATGTTAGGAAGAGGGAAATCATCCTTCAGATATGCCTTGTTTAAGTCTCTAAAATAAGCGCAGATTTTGATGCCCCCAGTGGGTTTTGAGACTGGTACTAGGTTTGAAATCCACTTAGGATAATCTATCAATCAGATGAATCCAATGTTAAGAAGCTTTTGTAACTCTAGTTTCACCAAGAGTGCTATTTGAGGCTGCATCTTTCTTAACTTTTGCTTGACTGGCTTGGCTTCAGGATAGATTGCTAAGTGATGCACCACCACTTTTGGGTTGAGCCCCGACATATCTGTGTATGACCATGCAAAGTTATTTTTTTCTCTTTAAAGAATGTTGCCAGGTTTTTCTGTTCTTCATCCAATAGGGATTAAACATAGAAAGTGATCTCGGGTGCTTCTTTTGTTCCCACATTGACTGGAGTGGCCTTTTCTACTAGTACTGCTAACTTTTCGAGATACATTGCACTAAGTGGGAGATTGAATCCCTCATCCTTAGGTGCCTCAAAGAGGTTTTCACCGTCAGATGCATCATTTGTTTTTACTATTTTAGGATCATAGAGTGCCACAATATGGTTTTCACTCAAAGATTTGCATGTTAGTTGCATTTCATCAATTTTGTGACTGAAGGATTCAATCGTCTCCCCATAGTAGGCCCATGTGTCTAGGGCTATGCCAAAAAATTCTTTATGATCTGCCCATGATAGGTGGTCACGAAGTCCCATGAATTTTGAGATCGCTTCATCATTTTTGAATAAATCAAGAATTGGTGGTCCTTGTTGGTCTATGTCAATGAGTTGTGGGTATACTAGGCATATTTCAGTTGGTTGATTTCTTGGAGAAAAGGAGGTAACATATATCATGAAGAGGGAGTTATTCTCAAATAGGTCAGCAACATCAAGGGAAAGTCATCTAAGGTTGTATCACGCGATGGAGGTAACCAAGAGGAAGCCTCAACCCATTTAGCATAAGTACCTTTGCCAATAAGGGTGACCTTGCTAGTAGAACAACCTAGGCCAAGATTCTTTAGTCGTTTCTCTAGAACGATAGGTTCTAGCAAGCCATTGCCTTTTTTTCCTAGCTTCTCATTCTTGTTATAACCCCATCCCTTCATTAGCTACAAGCCTTTATTATCATCTTCCATGGGAAGAACAAGGACAATTCGTTCATCCTGATAAAGGAGTTTAGAGACATCCTCCTCGTTGATATCTTCTTGATTTAGATCCCCCCACTTGGTGAAGGTAGTAGCTACCATCTTGATTGTGTCAGGATCTTTGGTACTAGATGTGGGTTTTCCATGGGATTTAGGGGAAAGAGTTAGATCTCCTAAGTTGAAGGTATCCTTAATTAGCTTATAGTTCCCACAACCATCATCCTGAATTACTGCTTTGATGTTAGAAATGTTCTACACAATGGGTGTTTTCATTATTGAGGTAGATGCAAGGGATGATGGGTCAACAAATGAGGTAGATGGTGTAGGCCCTTCGTCATTCTTGGGTATTTGGGGTATCTTATAGAACTTAGCCTCAAGATTCTTGTAGTAGTAAAAAGGCTTAGGATCTCCATGGATGGTAATTTTTCTGCCCTCAAAATTAAACTTCACACATTGATGATAGGTCGAGGCTACAAATTTTAATACATGGATCCATGGTTGACCAAGTGAGATGTTATAGGGAAGATCAAGGTCTAACACTTGGCATGTAGTTTTTTCAATGAGAGGTCCTACTTGGATACGAAGTGCAATGATGCCTTGTGATACTCTTTCTTGGTTGTCATATGCTCTAATGGTGGTACTCTTTGCTTTCTCAATAGTATCCTCTGAATAGCCTAGATTCTTGATTAACTGCAGGGTACAAATGTTCAGACCAACACCTCCATCTACTAAGACTCTTTTGACCTTGTTTTTTTGAATAATAACCTCAAGGTGTAAAGCACGGTTATGATATGGTTGTGACAGTAGGTCTTGTTCTAAGAAGGTGACAAGATGATTAGCGATATGCCCCACCATAGATTGAAATTGATCAGTGTCAATATCATCAGGGATGGATGATTCAGACAAAGCTCTCTCCAATATTTTCTTATGTATGAGTGATAGCCTTAATATCTTTAAGATTGATATCTATGCGGGGGTCTTCTTAAGCTGATCTAGGAGATTATATTTGTTGGGGTTTGATGTTGGCAAAGTAGGTTGTGTCCTAGATTGAGATGGGACTCCTTGGATAGTAATTTTTCCACGTCATGTGGTGACTCCATAATCTGCACTAGATCCTTTGATGGTGATGACAGTAATGATGATATTGCAGGAAGTGACAACATTGGAATAGGTATTCTACACATTTGTATAATCCTTAGCTTTTTCATTGTTGTTCCTTTTGTTATGATCTAGAATAGGGTTCTTGTATATTTTTAGATCCTGATTCCCAGTTGGTACTTCAACAGATATGGTGTCATTCTCTATGAGGTCTTGGATGATATTCTTGAGTCTCATATAATTTATCATTTTGTGCCCTTTAATTTTGTGAAAATCATAAAGATCGTGCTCATCGTATCAAGATTGTTTTTCTTGGGGTTCTTGGTAGTTTTCAAAGTTGGGAAGTGTTATCAAGTTTGACTTTACCAACTTCTTCATGATGGTTTCCATAGGTTTAGATAATTGTGTGTACTTTTGTTTAGGATAGTTGTTCATGTTGGTAGTTTTCCTTTGTTTCATCTCGGTATTGTTGATCTGATTGTTCTGAGGGGGTTTTGATTGCAACACAGTTGGTTGTATGTTAGCAACTTGATTGTTGTTTGGCCTAGGAGCACTTAGGACTACCTTAGAATCTACCACACCATCATTTTTATATTCTTTTTCTTATCCCAAACACGAGGCTTGTCGTTGGAACTGGTTGATGGGTGGTTGTAAGCTTGAGTATTTCCCTGTGAGATTAGAGCTCGTTCGATGTTATGGGATTTAGGGGAAAGATCGTCATAATATGTGATGCATTGCATTTTCAAGTGGAAAGATAGATCTGAATCTAGATTTTCTATTATAATCCCCACATTTTGTTCATCAGGAAGGGTCCACTTTCTCTTACTAGCCTTTTGTCTCGATTGTTGCAAAAAATTGGCGAAAGATTCCCCTTTGGTTTGTTTGAGAGTGTACAACTCTTCTAGACTAACGTCCATGTCAAGGTTGAATCAACATCAGTATAGGTACTCAAAGAAATTTTTATCCTTTTATACCATAGGTAGTAATATAGAGTACCCTTCAAGTATTTGAAGATTCTTTTTACAACCTTCTCATGAGATTGCTTAGGATTGGCTTGAAATATGACGACCAAATATACCGCATGCATGATATATCGTTTGGAAGTATTTAAATAAAAAAACCTCCAATCATGGATCTATAAAGATTTTGACCAACCTCTCGAGACTCATTAGATTTTCTTAAGTGACAGCCTATCACCATAGGAGTACCTACTAATTTGGATTCTTCCATTCCAAATTTCTTTATCTCCTTGACACATTTATCTTGACAAATTAAGATGCCACCATCTTTTTGAATAATTTGAAGCCCAAGGAAGAAGGAAAAATCACCAATCATCAAAATCTCAAATTATTTCTACATCTCTTCTGTAAACCTTTTACACATATAATCATCTCCACCAAAGATGATGTCATCAACATATACTTCTACAATCAACAATGTCTTCTTGAACCTTGATATATAGATTAATGTCTGAATTACCTTTCTTGAATCCTTGTTGAAGTAGGTACTATCCAATTTATCATACCAAGCTTAGGGAGCTTGCTTGAGACCATATAGATCTTTCTTGAGTTTGCAAACCATGTATGAATCCTCTGATAACTGGAAACCATCTAGTTGCTCAATGCATGTCTCTTCTTCTAGATCACCATTCAAGAAAGTTGACTTGACATCCATTTGATATACCTTGAAGTTCTTATGGGTATGAAGAGAAAGAAACATTCTTATTGCCTCCAGTCTGGCTACTAGAGAAAAGGTTTCCTCAAAATCAATACTTTCAACTTGTGAATAGCCCTTGCAAACCAATATGGCTTTATTCCTTACCACCTCACCATCTTCATTCAACTTGTTCTAGAATACCCACTTTTTTCCTATCACATTCTTATCAACAAGTCTGTGAACTAATTCACTTTGCTTCTTCTTTATCTGATTTAGTTCTCCCCCCATTGCCTTTATCCAATTTTAATCTTTGCTAGCATCAAAAAAGTTTTTGAGCTCAACTTTTGACAACAGGCACAAATTCACTTTCTCATTTGCTCTTGCAAAATTTCTCTTAGTCAACACACCTTCATCTTTATTTCCAATGATTTGATCTACAAAATGTAGGAGTTGTCAAAACCAACTTCAGACTCGAAAAACACCTGCATGCAAATGGATACCTGTCAAAAGGAAGAGAATGGATGGAGAAAACAAACAAGGGTTTGAAGCTCTTAAAAATAGAGAAATTATCTTATCAGAACAAAAAGGAATTATATGAAAAATACAATTAGATCAATCCTTAAGAAGGAGATCATGCAAACCCTAAAAGAAACCCTAATAGGAAAAACCTAAAAGAAACCCAATAGGAAAACATTTAATAATTAATATAATTATTAAATGTCACTTTATGCAAACTAAAGTGAAATCTTAAGAAGGGAATAAAGGTAACTTAATCAACATAATTAAGCTAAAACCTTTACTCTAACACCCCCCCTTAAGATGAGCAAGAGTGTAGCTACAAACAAATGCAAGAAAGCAAAGGTAACTATAATGCAAGAAGCCAAACATGGGTCCTGACAACTAGGCCGGATCAGGTACCCAAATACAACCAAATCTCTGTAAAGTGGAGAAATAGAAAAAACCTCATGGCAAAAGCTCTACTCCATAAAGAGATGCAAAAATCCATGAAGAACATCACTGAAGCAGAATGAGCTGCAAACAACTGTCGAAAGATGACTGCTATGGTGCTGAAGAACCTCCTTTGAAGATAAGATGATCAGGATCAAGAAGACAACAATCTGCATGAGTGCCCCAAACGAAACTACTTGAATCAGATGGCAAACAAAAGCAAACACCTAGAACAAAGATACAAATGGCACAAGTACCAATAGTCTAAAAAGCACTGATCAACTGAGAATGGAAGATTCCTTCCAAGGTGAAACCAAGGAAGCATTAGCACGAACAGTATAATACTCCCCCATAATGCTGAATTGGGAGAGCCTGACATATCCACTGAAATGGTGTGTAACACCCTGTAGTGCATGAAGGATAAGAAACAACATCTGAAAGTGCGCAAGAAAGCACCTGCAACTGAAAAAGTGGTGTGCAAAACAAAACACACATGCATGAGGCTAGAATCATATGGATCCACTATTGTCATGGAGGGATACTCACCAGACAAAGGTGTGATGGCAAAAACAAAGGAACTACACAACCCCCCCCCCCCATGACACTTTATAAAACAATGTGAATACAAAATATGGCACAACCTTATGTGCAAATCCCCAAAAATATATGTACAATAGTGTGGCACTTTATCTTAGTGCGTTTGCATAAAATATTGCTTACAAATGATGCTCAAAATGCTCAAAAAGGACAAAAAACTAGAAATACATGAAGAAAAGCCAAAAATGAAGCATCTCATGCAAATGAGAAGTTCCCAAGAGCAAATATGTCCAGGTAATTCACTAGAGTGTGAAAACACAAAAAAATAAATAAAATATACCTGGAGTGAAATCTAGAAAAATTTCATGGATGGAACTGAAGAGCTCTAAAATATGGTTCCAACGTCGCTGAGATCGCAAAAAATGGAGAAACAGGTCAAAAGTTACGAGCTCGAGACTGAAAGCAGCTCCTTTGACTTCAACTAGCTATAGAATGCACCAACATATAAATGAAGCAATGAGACCCACACCACTGGAAATTTGACAGAACCAGCTTTCCAACGATATCTCATTTGCCAAAAAATGATATCGTATGCCCAAGTTATGACCTCTGGAAGAAAACAGCTCCAAAGGGGAAAAAAACCAGTGCGGGATTAAATTTGACGGTCATACGGCCGTCGCAGCAAAAAGGCGAGCTTAAATTTGACGGCCAAACGGCCGTCACCGCATTTTCACAACTAGGCTTATTACATAAAAAATGTTTTTTTATAAAAAAATGTTTTTTTATAAAAAAATAAATAAAAAAACTTTGATTTTTTTAATTTAAAAAAAATCATAAAAAAAATACAGAATATTGTTTTTTTTTCACATAAAAAATAAAATTAAAAGGGCCGGTGGCTAGTGTACCGCCGTTGGCGGTACTGTTAGACTGTCGGTTGGCAGTAAGGCCAGTGGCGGTCGCCAATACGCCGACCGGCGTATAGAGGGTCGACAGGCCTGCGTACGTAGGTACTTGCGGGTACCCTGTACCACGGCCGACAAGCCCTTAAACTGCGATTTTTTTTTTATTTGATTTTTTAATAAAAAATCAAAAAACAAAACATTACAAGTTTTTAAAAACGACAAAATAAAAATTCAAGAAAAATTAATTTTTTACCAGGCAGACGGACGGTTAAAAAAAAATTTGCCCCTCAAATCAACTTTGTCCAAAATCGACGAATGAATAGTCGATTTAGGGGTTTTGGACCGCTGCGGACGCAATGGTGAGATACGTTTGGAATCAAAATGCTTTTAAATTGTGATTCCCTGGATTAAAAAAAAAAAAACCCCAAAACTGTGAATGCCTGATCCAGCCCTTGTAGCTCCAAATAGCTCCAAATTCTTCAAACAAGAACAGGCATGCAGTAGGAAAAGCTTTGATACCATGTAGGAGTTGTCAAAACTAACTTCAGACTCCAAGAACACCTGCATGCAAATGGATACTTGTCACAAGGAAGAGAATGGATGGAGAAAACAAACAAAGGTTTGAAGCTCTGAAAAATGGAGAAATTATCTTATCAAAGCAAAAAGAAATTATATAAAAAATACAATGAGATCAATCCTTAAGAAGGAGATCATGCAAACCCTAAAAGAAACCCTAATAGGAAAAACCTAAAAGAAACCCTAATAGGAAAACACTTAATAATTAATATAATTATTCAATGTCACTTTATGCAAACTAAAGTGAAATCTTAAGAAGGGAATAAAGGTAACTTAATCAACATAATTAAGTTAAAACCTTTACTCTAACACAAACTGATTCTTTTGAACATAATTTGTTGGATTTTTGGGAGTCTTCACTGGCTCTGATTCTTTCTCTTCTATTTCTTCTTCTTCTTCTTCCTCTTCAATCCAGGGAAGCATATCAGATCCAAAAACTTCAAGTTCAAGTGAGATCTGACATAAGTCTTCATCTACTTTGACATTTTTACTTTCAATAATCTTCCCTAATCTCTTTTTGTAGCATCTATATGCCTTGATTCTGATAGAGTAACCAAGAAAGATCCCTTCATCACACCTGGAACCAAACTTTCTAAGGTCACCTTCATCTCTTTTGATGTAGCATTTGCTACCAAATATTTTAAAATATCTGATAGTATGAGGTCTTCCATACCACAACTCATAGGGGGTCTTATTGTTGTTGACCCTTAGCCACACTTTTTTAAGAAGATAGACAATAGTGTGAACTACTTCCTTCCAATACATATTTGGCAAGTCAACATCTTTCATCATTGTCCTAGCCATTTCTTGCACTGTTCTATTTTTTCTTTCAACTACCCCATTCATTTGAGGGGTTCTAGGAGCAAACAAATGTCTCCTAATTCCATGATATTCATAAAAATTTTCAAATTCATATGAAGTAAATTCACCTCCTCTATCCGACCTTAAACATTTGATCCAAGCATCCATTTAATTCTCTACTTTTTCTTTAAAAATCTTAAACTTATCAAAGGCTTCTAACTTATTTTTTCAAGAATGTAACCCAAGTCATTCTAGTGTAATCATCTATAAGAAAAATAAAGTACCTTTCACCTTTTTCAATCCTTATCCTTGTAGGCCCACATAGATCAGCGTGAATCAACTCCAATGGCTTTGAAATAAAGTACTCCTTGCTTTTGAAACTATTCTTTGTTTTCTTTCCCATCTAACATTCTTTACACAATTTATTTGCAGGCTTGGTTATTTGAGGCATATCTCTCAGTGCATGAGAGGAATTGATCTTTACCATGTTATCAAATTTGATGTGCCCCATCTTTTTGTGTAATAACCAACATTCTCCAGACTGAGCTAATAGGCAGATTCTTCCACTAGCCTCCTTTAGATGATAGACATTACCATTTATCCTTGTTGCTTTAGCAACAAGCCTTTTGAACCCTTCCTTTTTGATTTCACATACATTAGCATGAAAGGTAAGATTGTAACCTCTACTGCACATTTGAATGACACTCAGGAGATTATGTTTCAGACCTTTGGCATACAAGACATCTTCAATTTTATTCTTTTCATCAGTTGTTATATCACCTTTTCCATAAATTTGTGCTAGCTTGTCATCGACAAACTTAGCAACTCCAACATTAACCTTTTTGAGACTGATGAACTTACTTCTATCACAATTCATGTGGTGATAACACCTACTCTCAATCACCCAAGAATTTGTCTCTTCCTTTGCATAAAAGCTAGTCCATACTGCCATTGATGTTTCATTAACCTTACATTTCTACAAGGTTCCAAACCTTTTACATTCTCTAACATTTTTCCTTTTTCCTTCCAGATCCATGAATAGATTTTCATCATTTTCATCATTATCTTCATCTTCAGAGGAAAAACTGATCTCCTTAGAATAAAGCCTCTTTTGATTTTCTCTCTTTTTTCATTATCAACTGATTCTTTATAGGGACATTTAGATGCAAAATGACCTATTCTTCCACAATTGAAACATTTGAATGGTAACTTACCTTTGTACTTGCCAGTGCCTTTTTTCAATCTTCTCACAAATTTTTCTTCAACTTTGTCAAGTTCATCATTTTGATCAACAACTTCATCTACAATCTTTTTATTAACTTTGAATGCAACTTTTTTATTTGGAACATCTTTACCAAACTCTCTCATCTCAAAGGAAATAAGAGTATCAAATATTTCATCAACTGAATGCTGATCCAAATATTTAGATTATTCAATAAAAAATAATTTGCGACTATAAGATTTTAAGAGAGATCTCAAAACCTTCCTCACAATTTCACTTTCCTTTACTTCTCCACCAATACCATAGATGCCAAAGACAACTTCTTATACCTGGAGTATATAACTTACAATGTCTTCATCTTTAGTCATCCTTAGAGTCTCAAATTTCCTCTTCAAGATCTACATCTTGGCTTGCTTTACTTTGGAATATCCTTCATAGATGCTACTAAGCTTCTCCCAAGCAACTTTGGTAGAACTGCAATTCATCACTTTCAACAATTCTGAATCAACTAATCCACACAAAATAACATTCTTGGATTTATCATTACATTCATATAAATTGATTTCAGCTAGATCTGTAATAGGAGTGGTAGGAGCAATACAACCAATTTTGACTAATTACCAAACACCAGTCCCTAGAGAGTTTAGGTGTCCTCCCATTCTTAATTTCTAATAGGAGTAATCAATCCCATCAAGCCTAGGACCTTTGTATGAACCATCATGTGCCATCCTCGATCTTTGCCTCAAGTTGTTAAGATTTTACAAAAGAACTTGACTTTGATACCAATTGTTGAGAACTTCCAGAGACTGAGGGGGGTTGAATCAGTCTACACAAAGTCTTAACCTCTTCCAAAACTTAAAACATTTAGCACAACTCAAACTCCTTTAGCAAATAAAGATAAAATCTTAAGTAGAACAAAATATAGCAATTTGAACCTTTATCAAATTTAACAAACTTTACCAATGAAAGATATAACAATAACTAGATCAACAAAAAAGAGAAGGAAATAGAGAACACACACATGCACAAGGAGACACTAGATTTGATGGAAAAACCACGGTGAGAGTTAACTCACAAAATATGCTCACTACTAAAAAGACTTGCCAGGAAGGCTCACTGCCTTAAAGTAAGATACATAAGACTTGTTTAACTAAAGACAAAATAAATTCAGGAGCAAGATACAAGGAACTGATGAGATTCACTATCTCAGAGTAGGATACAATATGATTTAGAGAGAATTACAATGCTTTTCCAACACAACACTTTGTTGACTGGGGTGTTAAAACACACTTGATCTTTTGTTTCACAATATTTATCACTATCTTTGTTGGATATTTAATACAATTCACACACACACTTCTTCACTTGTTCACTACATTCTCTTGTTGTATCCAAAATTATCTTTCATTTATATCCACTGCAACACTTCAATTCTTCAATTAGGTTAGCCAGGAAGAGAATAAACAATGAATTCAACTGGTTGGTCTTATCTCAAAGATAGAGAGGACCAAAAAAATATTTTAGAGCTTCTTCCATTGTGATCCAAAACAAACTACACACAAGCGCACATCAACCTAAGTCGACATTAAGGAAACGTGTGGATGAAACATTGAAGCGCACAACCAATCCACTCAAGGACATAATTTCAATTGAATTTACTTGATGCGGTCCTAAATAGGATAGGTTAGGACCAAAATCTATCATAATAAATCTTCCATTACTGGTGCATCCCCCCAAGCACACAATCCAAGCAAAGGAACAAGCCATATTGGCCAAATATCTATAAAAGACCAAGAAAAAAAACTCAAGACATAATGTGGCACCAACATGGCCAATTAATAACGCGCAGATCACATGGGGATGTTCCTTAAACATCCAACCCCTTCATAAATTTATTTCATATTGTCATGTCATCAACAACCATTGCAAAACAAATAGGTACATAATACTTTAACTAGAAAACACAAAATACATGATCATGAGATATAACATTAACATATCATCTTACAAACCACTTCAACACATGAGATTGGAACTAAGACATTGCACAAACATTGAGAGAATACTCACCAATTTGCATGAGTAGAGACATCAATGTAGAGAAAAGTAGAGCATTTCTCAGACCATTCCGCACAACCAACAACACTGCCAACCTTCTGCAATTCACAAAACTCTCCTCGGCAACACAGGTGACTTCAAAAGATAGGAGTGCAACATCCACAAAACACTGAAATTGAATACCAAACTGCAAGATGAAAGAATCAACAACAAAGGAATGTGGAGCATTCTCTTAAACAAACTTCAATGTAGTTGTAGACATCTAAATTTGATCACTTCCACATGATCAAAATCGTCTACTCTATTCATCTATTTCATTAATAGTGATTAAATAATTTATTTAATCATTATTTCATTTTCTGCCTAAGGTTCCTAAAGTATGTAATTGAATAATTAAATACTTTACCTTACACCTTTTCTTCTCTAAATTAAATAAATAAGACAATTTATTTAATTTAGTCATTTGACCTATTTGGATTAAAACCAATTTTTAATCCCTCTTTTTCTCTCTCCTTGTCACATTCTCCATAATCCTCTTTTACTCTGGATTAAATTAATTAATCCACAATTATGATGTGCACCACTTAATCAAGATTAGTGTCACATCCTCCATAATCTCCCACTTGCTTCTAATCTCTCATTAATTATCCTAATCTTGTGTTTGCACAATCTTAATCAAGGTCATTAGCCACATTTAGCATACCTTTTTTAGTCAACCTTTCCACTTTCCTTTCTTGGCCTTGACTCTCTTTCCCATGTGAATTTTTAATTCAAATTTATTCATCTTAAGATCCTCTTTTCCCCATGTGAATTTTTAATTCACATTTTATCCTTCCAAGGTTCACCCTATCCCCATGCAAGTTCTAGAAGACTTGACTTGTCATTTTACATGTGCCCAAGACTTCTAGAACTTTAGACTTGTCACATCATTCACATGTGGCAAATCCCCACCTTTTTGGAAACCCTCTCTTATCCACTAGATTCATCCAATCATTGTGAATTTTTAATTCACTTTTATTCCTTCAAGGAATCTTCTCATCCCCCAAAGTACCTACAAGGTACTTGTCCTTCTTCCACCTCATGTACCTCTCTTCCACCTCACTCCCACATCATCTCACAAAAAATAAATGAACTAAGAATAGTTCTTGAAGAGAAACTAGTTAGGTAATATATGTTAGTGTGAAAAGAGCTATTATCAAAACTAGTTAGCTTTTAGCCTACCTAATAGAGTCCTATTCACACTAAATTTAAGATCACTTAGAGGTTATCTAGAATTTTGTCTCACCTCATGTTGATTTACCAAGTATCTCAACACTTTTCCATAGATTCCTACACTTGTTTCATCCTTTGAGGGGTAGTTAGA
Organism: Sequoiadendron giganteum; assembly: GCA_007115665.2. NCBI lineage: Eukaryota > Viridiplantae > Streptophyta > Pinopsida > Cupressales > Cupressaceae > Sequoiadendron > Sequoiadendron giganteum. The sequence continues at coordinate 476,168,988 of CM021106.1, forward strand.
GTTTGACTCCTACCTTCTCACCTCTTCATCCTTGCCTTTATAAGAAATACTCATTTGTATATTTTATATCACATCACATGCTTATGATATTTTCTCATTTTGCATATTCTCATTTGTGGATTATTTTGAGTTTGTAGGAAGATCTTGGCTACTCCAACATAGTATCAAAGCCATGCTGCAACTACAATCCTTTTCTCTCTTGAATTTGTGAGGGTTGTGGACATAAGATCTTAAATGATGTATCTTGGAAAAAATAAATTTCACTGCTGCAATCAGAAGGGTTGAGAGACATATTTTCATATATAATACTTATATTTTTTGTGATAGGAAAATTTTGGAGGTTTTGGAGGCTCATCCATGGATAACTATATGTAAATCCATACGGATGTGTACAACCATACAATAGTAGCACTATACTACATCAAAAATATTCATTTACCTCCCCGCCTTGATTCCTATGCCTTCATCTCAAAATACGTGTTGTCTCGATGTTTGTGTAATGATTTTTTAAATATATTTTTTAAAAATTTTGTAGGGTACAATATTGTGTAGTGATGACATCAACAATCAAATTATGTAGTACCTTGTTGGCATCAATACTATGCAATACCTTATTGATGGCATCACTATGCATTCAAAACTACCTACACCAAGATTAATAGTTTATAAACTTTTGGAGGGTGGTTTTGGACTTTATGAGTGCGTTTTTAGAAAACAAAAAGTGATTTTGGAGTATTTTGGCCACGAGGAATATTTTGGTAGAATTTTGGAATATTACACTATCAAAATCATCATGATGTCATAATTTTTCAACACCAGGTTTGCCCCTTCACCATTGGCCTATTTTAATTTTTGGCTCAACTTTATGAGCCTTGTTCTTGGGAATATGAGCATCTTTTTGAGTTATTTTTTCATTCTATGTATTTTTTCATCCTCTATCCAGTGGTATAATTGTTTTGTAACATGATGTACAATTTTTTTTAAAACTTAGAATCTCAAAGGACACCTTGCACAATCCCATTTTTTGGAACTTCAAAGGGCTTGTTTGGGCTCATACATACTTCTTTTTGGGTCTCATTTTTTGAACTTACATGATTTTTTGAGCTTTATGCAGTGGTGATGTTAATTTTTCATGAATGTGTTTCAAAATTTTAAATTTTGAGTATGTCTCTTTTGAGGTTTTATACATAAAATCCACTTTGTGGAATCTATAATGCACTAAAATAAAGTGGCATATCATTGTATTATTTCAAGGGGTCATTCTTCGAATAATGGGGGTTCTAATTTTTTCATTTTCTTGAGGTTTGAAAGGCATGCTTGACATATGTCTTAATTGTCTACTTCATGACATGAACTTGTAAGAACTCAAAATAACAAATAAGTCTGCAAATGCACTCATATAAAGAACCACAAAAAATGAATGTGTGTTCCTTGGGGAGGGAATTCAATATACATTGAATTATAAAGTGTAATGGAGGGTCATGTAGTGCCTTGATTTTCCATCACAATAATGGATTTTTTGATGAGGATGTTACTCACACATTACACAAATAAAATTCACAAAGAACTTTACCTCTCTTGTAATAAAATCAAATTCTAAGATAAAATTTAATCCTCCCAAGGCTATGTTAGTCAAGTCTTGACCATGCAAGTTTTACTTAGAGTTTGTTGTGAAACTATTTTTACAAACAGATTTACACATTTGGATCTATATGCTAGGTTACATTCCAAAGATAATATTTAAATTCACATAATCTACCTTAATAAATCCAACTTGTTATCAAGCCACATAACAATATAAATTAAAAAATAACAAATAATTCAAAGGAATTTAAGTGTATGCATATGATTCATTCCCTTCCTTGGAAAAGTAAGAAGATAACAATTGTTTGTATTAAGCTACATAGTTTGGTTTAATCTTTTAAGCTCCAACCTTATATAGAGCCTTGCTGCTAATCAAATGTCCATATCCTTGACAAGGTTATCCTTATAATTCCCCCAAACATATCTCTACTGCCAACTAGACATCTATAGCCTAGATAGAGATATTTGGATGACCTAAAGAGTTGAATTTGTCTTTTCTTTTTAATTTTTTCAACATTATCTATTTCTTTTCTTTTGATATTTGTTTGAAAGATTTTATTTTTTAACTTGCTAGCAATGAAGCTTGCTATTAGGTTGGGGATTATAGTGATAGAAAAGGAAAACCTTTAGATTTTTCACTTAATACACAAATCCACTACCCCTTAACTAGTTCAAAGAATTTTTTAAGTGTGAATATGTGTAATTCCTTGAATATTTCATGTTATTCCCTGTTAAGTATACCTTCATGAGGCATATCAAACAAAATAAATTTACTTAAATTACAAACCTATACAAAAATTACCCTTATTTATGGAATTAAATAAATTGTGGAATTTTGAAAAGTTACAAGTTTACCTCATTAAGACATTTCAAAAAAATAAGAATCTCCAAGACAAAAATAAAGAAAAGAAAATAGAAAAACCAAGCAAGAAAGAAATAAAATAGGAAAAGAAGAAAAACCAAAACCTAACCTAATTATGTACAAGAATACATCTAGATGGACATGAATTTTGGTAATACATATTCACACACAAATTTATATATTTAGATAAAGTGTGTAGGAAATTTAAGGTAGTAGTTAGGGTTCTTAGTCTGGAAAATTTATTTTTGTACTTTGAAAAATAATTTTCTACTATGCTATTCTCATATTCAATGGAATAATCCCTAACTATTAGCAATTGAGGTAATTCACCATTCTTGTGGTTGATCCAATATTTACAAGGTACATTTTTATAATATCCATAATCAAAATGATAAGCACCAAAGTTTACAAAAGGAAGGGAAGATACAACCTGATTGATTTCACGTTTAGTTAGAGAGGTTTTCCTATTATTAGCCAATCTTTAATATAGATTTTTTTTTATCTTCATCTCCAAGTTCAAACACATAATTTGCAGTGCAATCACTATTTCATCTTCAAAAGTGAATGTATAGCTCTCTAATGTGACATATTTTATGATCAACTCAGAATTTGAATCAATGTTTTGTCAGATATATCCTACATCAAAGTAAGTAATCCATTATAAAAATAATTCATCAATCCTATCATTAAATACATGAAATTTATCATATTCAAAATTATTATGTAGAAAAGAAAAAGATTTGTCATCTATTTGTTGAAATGAATATGCATAGTTAGCATTATCCTCATCAACATCTTCTAATTATTCTTTAGTTATCTTTTTTGTTGTAGTATGTTTGCAATCTACATCTTGCAGTCATGTGATTTTTAACTTCTGGAAACATAATGAAGTCTTCTCTAATTTCTCACACATCAGTATTAGTTGTGAAATAATTTTCATCTTAAAAATATGAAATACATGGTACACATGATCTTTTGTGCTTAATTCATTTGAATGCAAAGGTGAAATATTTGTTAAACCTAAAATTAAATTCAACTTCCCTTTCTCAACATCTACATAGCTTTAAGGTCCTGAAACACACTAGGCACGGGATAATGACAACATGAACGCATTATTTGTGGGGAGTGAGGCACCGGTCCACAACCAGTCAACACACTAGGACCCAAGGTAATGACAACATGAACACGTTCTTTGTGGGGAGTGAGGCGCCGGTCCACAACTAGTCGGGGTTCGAACGGGAGGCCCTTCCGCAGCCCTGGGACCATGTTTGTTTGGTCCTCATGAAATACGTGATGCTCAAAGGTAGATTTAAAATCTAATTTTTCTACCACTTCCCTCTGTTGAATCATCTTAGGCACAAAGTTCTTTTAAGTTTTTCGTTCTTTCTGCTTATGGATTTGGAAAGTTCGGTGGAAAAATGCAAGGAAACTGCTAGCCTTAACCTGAAAGATATCCCTCCTTTGCCTCTCCACCAAGGGCTTATCACGAGACTATAATTTATGCCTTGATTTATGCCCACCTAAGCCCATTTTTTTTGTTCATGTGGAGGAAGTCGAACCCCTCGTTGTTGCTAACATCTCCCCTGCTGAGTCTAAAAGCCCCATCCGAAATCCCCATTTGAGTGCTACTGATAATCCTAAACCCAAGCATGCTGCTAAAAAACTCAAAGGTAACGTGGGTAATGCTCAGACGAGTGTGACAACCATTCTGTGTGAGCTCAAGGCTACTTCGGCCAAAACTGCATACAAAGCCACACCGAAGAAAAAGGGAAAAGATGACAAAAATGGCTTAATGGAGCCTATGGCTAAAGATGGTCGAGGTAAAAATGTTGTGGGGAAGGATTCCAAGGGTGAAACGATGGTGGAGGCGACAGTTATGACTTGCGAAGTGACCACTATTCAGAGGTCCACGAGATTGGCAAAAAATAACAAAAAAAGACAGGTGGTGGTGGACTCAGAGGAGGAGCAATCGGATAGTAAAGACTACAAGGAGGAGAATATGTCCAAGCAGGAAGAGGAGGAAAATGTGACAATACCCCACACAATCCCTGACAGTAGCAAAGAGCCAAAAGATAACTCGACCTCTCAGTTTTCACACCCACTAGATGCTGAGCATGTTGAGGAACCGAAGGTCGCTGACGAGGGTGAGGAGCGTTGTGTGCTTGAAGAAAGAATGGAAAAGCTAGATAAGAGATTCAGGGGCCCAAACGGCTTCATTGTGAAGCTGGTTCATTTCGTCACCAACACTCTATCTGTGTTGATTAAAGATGAGCTGGAGGGAAAGAATGCATATGAGAATCAAGAGTGGGTCGGGGACGATGCTATGGACCTCCTGTCTAAAAATTGGGATAATGTCAGTTAGCTATTATTTGGTCTATGTTTTGGTGCTTCTACTATTAGTCTGAAGTCGGTGTACTATTTTTTTGCTATTTCTATTTTTTGGCTAGCTTTTTTTGATAACTTGGACTTGATCTTTTTTGGCCCTTGGGGCTCGATGTGTAAAGGGTACAACACCCTATAAATGCTACTTACCGTATCAAAAACATGTACATAGCTTTGTAATATTGTCTTATCACACTTTTTATATTTTTGTCTCATGATCTGATCTGCAAATAATCCACTCCAACATAGTGATAAAGTATCTAGTCATGTATAGCTATGAAATTTATGCAACTGGTCATTAATGTTAGTAAAATCATAAAATATTTTATCTAGTTTATGTGTTATGTTTTCTCTAGTTGCTATTATGGAACTCTCTTTGGTGATTGCACATTTAAGCTGATCTAATTTTTTTTCTTTATTTACATGCTCATTTGTGTTAGCTAATTTAAAGAAAGAATTTATAAAATTTTCAAACTTATAACTAATTATAGGATCTTTTAATTGACAATTATTTCCTAATCCTTCAACTCTAACCAACTTCATAATTCTAGTTTGACTATTTTGAACTTGTTGGTGCTCATTAATTTCTGGTCTCTGGTTTCTTTCTTTTCTCTAAGGATCTTCATATCTATACACTTCAGAAAAAGGAATTAGTTTTTGAAAACCAAATCTAATCTTGTAAGGAAATTTATGCAACTAATTTCACCATGATTTTTCGTATTAATTATGTATTCTGCACTTGTCAGATGAAGCAAAATCAGACAAACATCAAGGATACATATTTGTATCTAAAACTACTTGAAAAATAGGAATTTTAACCTCAAATTTATTCTCATAATGAGGCATAATATACCTCTGGTTCATCATTTTAGCTCCAATTTTTTGTTTTTAGATTTTTTTAAAATTTTAGTTTTTTTAATTTGTCTGATTTAAAGAGAGATCTACAATCTCAAAGTGACACTTTGCAACTCTTTATCAACTCCAACATGTGTAGGCCCTCCTTCTAGCATCATTTCTATTGATGAGGATGTTACTCACACATTACAAAGATATAATTCACAAAGAGATTTAACTCCCTTGAAAGAAAACCCAATTTTGAGATAGAATTTAAGCATTCCAAGGCTATGCTAGTCAGGTATTGACTATGCAAGTTTTACTTAGAGTTTGTTGTGAAACTATTTTTAAAAAGGGAATTATGCATTGGATCTATAAGCAATGTTAGATTTGAAAATAATGTTTAAATTCACCTAATCTACCTCAGTTAGCGTCCAATGATCTTTAATCAAATTAAATTTATGAACACTTTATATCATCATATTTACATTGATTTGATGTTGTGAACTTTTATAATTTTAGATTTCAAAGAAAAGAAACACAATATAAGGGTTGAGAGAGAAAAGTGTTAGAGATACTAAGTGCATAGCGTTTTTTGCACAAATATAATTAAAAACTATAAAAATATATCATTTACCAACTTGTGCTTTACCATACCCTGTCACAATTACACACAGATGGTGTAAATATCCATAGAAAAGGTTATCATTCCAAAGAAATGATTCAAATGCACCTATATCTAGCATAGCACCTGATATTTCGAAGGAAAATGACAAGTGTATAGTCATATACGGTTTACCATCAAGAATGACTTTAATTTGACATCATATTTACAATATTTGCAAGTATAGGTAAATAATTTCACTATCTAGGCTACAATAAATCATGAAGTGAACAAGAATCGACAATTATCCAATTACATGCCCCACAGTTATCAACAATTTTGAAACCTAGTCTAATTTCCAAAAGGAATTTCAGATCACTGTTGCTTTTTGTAAAAATCTTAATAGTGAGCTCCTCAATTTTTTTTTTGTTTTTATATATATCTCTTTTAAAATGAACATTTATAGGCTATTTATAGAGCATAACACTCATAAAGTCAGTTTCAAATGGTCAATGGTCAAGATTCATTCCTAAAAAACAATGGTTGTAAATTAAACTTGTCACATGGGTGATGCCAATAATTACAATTGGCACTTGGAATATTTTATAGCATATATTTTCATTAGTAGACTGTATAACATGGATTAGCAATCCATTGGGAAATCGGACCAATCACCGCGTGGAAGCCGAGGTTGCGTACATTAGTATTAAGTTTGCTTTGGACAAGGGGTATTCCAAGCTTTGGGTGGAGTAAGATTCACTTAACATCATTAATTTCCTATGTGGAATTCAGAAGCCTAGATGGACAATTTATTAGTTGATCGAGGATGCTATTATGATGCTTAGATCTTGTGTGGAAACTCGTGTCACCCACATTTATAGAGAAGGCAACTCATTGGCGGATTTCTTTGCTAATGAGGTTGTCATAAATAATGATTTCATGGCATGGGAGGAGTACTCCCTCCTTCTCGAGGATGCTAAGATTATATTACAAAGTGATGGATATGGGTGAGTTCAATTTATAGATTGTTATTTTCATTATTTCCTACATTGTTGTCGCACGCTTTTTGGGTGTTGCTATACCTATTTGGTCTCAAACGGTCAACATTTTTTGAGGGTTTGTTTATGGTGAATGTGATTATTGGGGGGGGAGTGGTTGTAGCAGGATTGAGCCCCATTCTTGTGCAACATGGAGGAAGAACCGTAAAATTTGGAGGATTTTGGAGCATGGAAATTTCATGCCTTTCCTAGAAAGGCTTCACGGCCATGATCCTAAGGTTTCAACGAATTTTGTCAGCTATTGGTGCAATTGTAAGCTATAGGTAAGGGGAATGGAGTTTGTGATTAATGAGTTTATTACGGCCATTACTGGTTTGCCATTGGTGGGTCATAAGTTCTTTAAGGAGAGGAAGGGGAATGAGGAGGCCATGGACCAGTTCTTTAAAGATGATGAACAAAAGAAGTTAATCAAGTTGCCTTCTTGGAGCTACGAATGGAAATCTTTGAAGAAAATTTGGGCTGACATTGCAGAGGTAATCATGCGGTATGTTATCCTTGAAGACTAGTTTACTGCAATGTTAGGTCACCATTTCACTTTTTTGAATCATTTTAGACATGGGTTATTTATCTCGTTTCCTTTCTTTCTTTTGTCTTCATTGGAAGTGTCTGTTTATGCTCATCTGGAAAATAGGAGGGTGCCTGTTCTTCATGAGGGCCTCATATTGCTCATTATGGAGCATGTGAGAGCCCTCATACATGCCAAGACAATTAAGGGCAAGGAGAAAGTTATCAGTGAAGATTCTCTATCGACTAGTTCAGATACCAATGCTACTGGTGAGGAGGAATGGAATGAAGAGGGCAAGGGTGGGTCTGCTTCCTTGGCGGTGACCCCTTCTAAGAAGAGAAAAAAGGGAAACTTCAAGGGGAAATGTGCTACCAAGAAGCTTGTTGTTCAGGAGTCGGAGTCCCACTCCATTGGAAATAACACTAAGGTTACCTCTGGGAGCTCCTGGTCTAAGAGAATCAGTGGGTGTAATGAGCAGGATTTTGTTGCAGTTGGTCGAAAGGAAGAGAGATTTCCTCATAATGTAGGGGATAAGGAAGTCAAGGATATGCCTCATAGGACTTGCAAGCGTATTTCCAGGTTGAAAAAATAGGCTACAAATAATGTTTTGAAGGGCTCCAAGGTTCAGAGTAAGGAGAAGGGTGTTGAGGATGCTATTGTGGAAATTGATGACTCCCATGTTCGACAAATGCCCAGTGTGGAGCTTTCTGCTGGGAAATCTATGCACGAGGAGGAGGGGGTTAATCCGAGTCTTGGAAAGCCATAGCCTCTCAAGGTGAATCCTCTCTCTAAGGATTTCTCATACCTAAATGAAGATAACACCTCAATGTTCAAACTTCTAGACATGGCTTGTGCAGGGGCTACTAGTACGTTCAAGCTAGCTAAGTGGACATTGCAAGAGTTTAATAGGGTGAACATCAAAATCACGGGGCTGAAAGAGAATATGAAAAATTTGCCGAAGGGTTCTTCCTTGGATATTTTGATTGAAAGACTTGTGGACTTAGAGTGTTCCTTTACGTATTTCAGTCCCTATGTGAGTAGCACCTCTCTGACATGGAGGTTAAGATCAATGAGACCAATGCGGACATCAAGAAGCTTCTACAAGTTAGCCATGGTTTGGTCAAGAACAGTGTTGAGTCTCTGGAGGTCCTCTTTCGCAAGATAAGTGAATTAAGGGAGTATCAAATTTACTTTGCTAAGCTGATGGAAAAGGACTAGGGTTCAAAGGGAAAGGGGAAGAAGGTCGAGAAGGATGGAGCAAAAGGCCCTTGTACAAGAGGGAAGTGTAACCTGAGGAAAACCTTTGAGGAGGAGAAGAAATAACTGATGTACATGGTTGAGATGCATCACAACCATGAACTTGAGGTGGCTAACACCTTTAAAAACATGAAATAGTGTCCCTTTCTATGTTGTTTCGTCTCTGCGTTTTTGCTACTGGTTTCCTATTTTTTGGCTAATGTTTTACTACTCACTGTTGTTGATGGTTCAATGTTTTTATCTTTGAGCAACATTTATTCTTTTTAGTTGTAAAGGGTTTCGGGTCCCTTCAAAACCTATTTTTCTCTTATAATCAAAACATGGATTAACAATTAAAATTCCAGTTGGCTGCAATTTGAATTACCTGCAAAAGAAACAATTTAACTTTATCAAATATCCCGATCTTTTTAAAATAAACTTGTAAAATTATAATTTGAAGCTTGAGATTTTAAATTTATAAAAATTCATTAATATTTCCAATGAATTAAAACATGTTTATTTATGTTTTAGTCATCCATGTGAACTCCAAATAATAAAATATTTAGTTGGGAGTTGTATTCCCTAAAAAATGAGGTTTATTCATGTTTTAAGCATTCATGAACAATTATTTCATTTAGAAAATTATTCTAAACAATTTTTGGGCTTTATTCCCTGTGCTTTAATATTTACAAATCATTTTGAATCTTTAAACTTCATTAAAAATGAAGGCTCAATATTGTTGTTTTAATAAAAATGCATTTTTGACTTATCTTATTCCTTTTCTTCATGAATTTAAATTTGGGCAGTCATTTAATTTTTTATAAATGTTATTTTAACCATGTGATAAAATGAAACATTTTAAATGTTTTAAAAAACTTATTAAAAACGTCTCGTTAGAAAATATCGAGAATTTTGAATGGTACTAGATGTGCTATGAGATGTCCTATTGGATGTCATGTAGGATGATTTTGGAAATTTCAGGTGTTATGGGATGTCCTATTGGATGTGTTGCAGGATATCCTATAATATGTCATGTTGGATGTCTTGTTTGATGATTTTGAATTTTGGTTGCTATTGCACTTTTGAGGGGATTTTAGTCACTACTACACTTTTGAGGGGATTTTGGTCGTTACTACACTTTTGAGGGGATTTTGGTTGCTACTTCACATTTAGGGAATTTTTAGTGGTACTACACATCTGTTTCGGTAAGGCATAAACCACCCTTTGAGCCATAACTTGCTTATTTTTGAGTATTTTCAAAAAAATTGAATGGTAACTCATGTTGTTTTCTAGTGCTCTTTCCATTCATGATAGAATTTCAATAATTTGGGATATCAAATTTTTGGGTTTTGAGTTTACGAGACATTGAATTTATTTTGATCATTAGGGTAACTAAATATGAGGTTTGGTGGTCCTAGATATACTACCAACATTGTAGGGAAAGATAGACCTAAGTTAAAGGGAGGGGGTCCTTATTTTTCCAAAAAAAAATGGGGTGTGTTGTGAGACTACATAATAGGATCCTCACGATTCTCACCTCATGCATGTGTGCCTTGATGTACACCCTTTTTTAGTTTCTTGTATATCCTTTGGACTTAATGTTGGGTCTAAATTCCTATACAAACCATTGTGCTTGATTTCAATTGGTTTGCCTATTCCTCTTTCTTGTTAGTATTAAGGGGGGAATTATCATAGTGTTATATTAATTCTTCCTTGGTTTCAATGTAGTAGTGGAGGAACCTTCTACTTTTGGGGGGAGGGGTTCTCATAGACCTTTTATCTTTATCTCTTCTATGGGAAAATTATTTTAGTGGATCATATTTTGTGAGATTCTAGTGCTTATGCAGAGCATCATGATGCACTTTTTAGTAGTGTACAATAGGCCATATGTGTATTTGTTGATCATACTCCATAATCATAGCACTATCTACATCTTTAACTTCACAAAGTTTTATTTCCTTTGTTCCATCTATGTATTTATGGTTGAGTAGTGTTCTATATGTTCACTCGTGTAGTGTTTTGTATCTCTTATCTTCATCAACATTTTTTAGAGGTTCATTGATTCCAACAGACACCAGTTCATCTTCAGTAGAGTTTATAACTTTAACATGCTTTAGGATTTCTTCATAATCATATTCCCATCTTCATGAGACATATTTTTAGGAGATCTTATCCTTCTCTTTCTCTCTTTTGGATAGGATTTTTCTTCCCTTTGGGTTTTCTCCTTTTTCTACATTTTTAGAGGTTTGTTGATTCCAATAGACACCAGTTCATATTTGATTTTTTTTACAAATTTAAAATTCTTTAGGATTTCTTCATCATCATGTTAATATCTTCATGGAACATTTTCAAGCGGTATTATCCTTTTGTTTCTCTCTTTTGGAGAGGAGTTGTGTTCCCATTAGGTTTTCTCATTTTTCTTTGTTTTTGAGGAATCATTATTATACATGAATACCTTATCATACCTTTTTATTGGGACTCATATTTTTTGTATGTAGTTTACTCCCTAAGCATAATTTAAGGGGGGTGTTAGTGTAAAAAGAGGTATTATCAAAACTAGTTAGATTTTATCCTACTTAATAGAGTCTTATTTACACTACACTTAAGCTCACTTAGAGGCTATCTAAACTTTTGCCTCACCTCATGTAGACTTACCAAGTATATCAAGTATTCCATACTTGGAGGGGTAGTCAGATTTTAACTCCTACCTTCTCACCTTTTCATCCTTGCCTTTATAGTCAAGGCTCATTTGTATATTTTACATCACATATGATATTTTCTCATTTTGCATATTCATATTTGTGGATTGTTTTGAGTTTACAAGTAGATCTTGGTTGCTCCACCAATATACCATGCTCACACCAAAAACACCCCTTAAGTGCAACTTAGGGAGAATAAAACATGTAAAGATAAAAGGGTGGATCCTAAAAACAAGGCCATGTTAGGTATTCATGTACAAAAAAAATCAAAAATGGAGAAGAGGATAAAAATCTATAGAAAAATTTCCTCTAAAAGAGAGAAAAACATGAAAAAGTGAATGATGACTTAACATGACCCAAAGGACCACTTCCATCACAAAGATACAATAGATGTCCCCTATAGGAGATAGAACATACAAATGAATAAGAAGCCTCTAAACGTTGTTCTAGAAAGAATAAGAACATGATGAACAACATTAAAGTATGAAGAAGCTATAAATAATATTAAAAAAAGTTCTATAGTATTGAAACTAAAATACCTCCTCTAGAATCACACTAAATATTAAGATTAAAATGATATAATTTTGCATGAGTGATGCCAATGAAACTACTCAGACAATGAAAAAATGGTAAAAAAGGTTACAATCTAATAACAAATAATACAAATGACACATTAATCTACATGAATGACCACAACAACACTACTCAACCAATGTACAAATGGTGATTCACACCAATATACTATAAGGCAATAATTTAGCAATTGAAAATAAATGTGCTAGTAGTCTCAAGAATATTGATCAACTAAAGATGGAAGGTCACCCACATGAATAGGAATGCCATCTAGTGTCTATATGGTATGTGTTCCACTCATTGAAATGCATGGGTAACTAGCTCTTGCACCCTCCTAGTATATAGGAATAAACCATAGATACATAACTCACTCCAAAGTGAAACAAAGAAAGAATTAAAAAGAGTATAACCCAAATGCTGAGAAGGGAGAGATATGATAGGTCCATTGAAATTGTGTGACATAATATAGTGCAAGAAGGTGAGGAATAAACATTAGGAGATACACATGTACCTAAAATTGGAAAAGGAGTACAAAAACAAGACACACTCACATGAAGATAAAAAATGATTTGATTACTAATGAAAAGGCACACACAAAAAATCCCCCATGAAAATTTATAAAATAGGGTAAGTATAATAATGATGTAACATGATGTGTAAATTCCCTAAAATAAAATTATTATATATGTGACTCTTTATTTTAATGCATTTATAAATCAAAAGGAAGATTCAATAGATGCTTACGATTTCTAAAAATAACTATATGTTGAGAATATAATTCTTGTAGAAGATGAAAGGAAAAATAAGGAACCATTGTATAGTATGCAAAAAAATAGCACTTTAAAAAGTTACACCCCAAAAGGAGTCCTTATGCAAAATTTATGGCTCTTTAAAGTTCACAAAAAGAAAATTGCATAATAAGTTCATTAAGAAAATTAAAATCATGAAAAAACTAGAAGTCCAAACAAAAAATCACCTACACTATCACAAATAGCACGAAATTATGTCCTATTTTAGAAAAAGGTCTAAAAAAGGATGTTTTATGAGCCAATACAAGGCCATTGAATTTTGAGTGCAAACATAAAAACTTCATTCATGAGGGGGCATGCAAATTCAATTGAATCACTAATATTAACATGGTGTCATTACAAAATTTGGTAGAGTTATCACCAAATCTGGGGGCCTACCAAATGCAATTGTCACTAATAAAAAAACCTTTGCAAAATTTGGTGTCTTTGTTAAATATGGAGATGCTAATAATTTTGGAGGAACCAAAAAAATTGAGAAACTACCAAAAAAATTCCAAATACGGTGCACTACATGATCATGCCATGGTTTGTTGCAAAAAAATTATTTAAAAAAATAAATAAAAAAGGATGAGGGTGGAGGGGTTTGAATTCCCCCTACCACCCCTATGTAAGGAGGGGGTCCATACATTAGGCCATGGATAGGGGTAGTATCCCCAATCCCATTGTCCTCTTACATGGGGTAGGGCTTAAGGGACCTACCATCCCTATTGTGATAGGGGGATGCATTCCCTACAATACCCCCCATCTTTACCTTTTAAAAAAAATTGGTTCATACTAATTTGTATGGCCCAATGAAGACAACCATCATATTTGGAGCTAGTTATTTCATGTTGATTATTGATTACTATTCTAGGAAGATGTGGACATTCTTATTCAAATTTTTTAGATATTTTTTTCATTTCTTAGTATTTATATATTTGGTTGAAAAGCAAGTGGATTTCAATATAAAAATTAATAATGTCAGACAGTGAAGGACAACTTGCATCCAATTAGTTTAAGTATTTTTGTAAGGAGAATTCTATACATGTGCATATACTACTCCATACACTCCATTACAAAACGAAGTTATGGAATAGATGAATATGGTATTTATAGAGATGAAAAGGTGTTTGGTGCACAAAAATAATGCACCATATTGACATTGGGAAGAAAATATGAATATGATTGTAATGAGAGTCCTTGTAAACACTTATATTCATAGTTTTTTCCCAAATTTTCACACTTTAACTAGTATATAGCAAACTTATCTTACATTGAAGTAGAATATAAGGCAATTTCCAATCTAGGGTATGAGATAATGTGGCTAAAAAGGATTTTTTTCAATATTCAAATTACACACACTACATTGACTTCACCTATTTTTTGAAAATCAAATTATTCTCAAGATTATGAATAATCTAGACTATTATGCTCCCACTGAGCATATTGATGTTCACTACCATTGTACTTGCAAGTTACTTGATAATGAAGTATCTATCTTTATTATTAATATCCAAAGAATTAGTTTGTAAACATAATGATCAAACTACTTCTGAGAGAAATTTACATAGAGATATGATTAGAATTATATTTGGTTTAGTCGTTAATTGGATGTTAGATATATTATCATTGGATATAATTATAAATAAAGTTAGTGGTTTAAACGAAAACCAAAACTAGGAGAGTATGTAAGATTTCATTTTATTTTCTTATGTGGGCTTTATTTTTTATTAGCGTAAAACAAGTTTTGAAGGGACCTTGAAACCCTATACAAAAGGAAAGGCAACATGAAGATAATGTTTTTAAATTTGCCCCCAAAAAACACCAGGCTGATTAAACTATAATCAACTGATTGTCAGCAAAAAAAGACAAAACAACAACAAGAGAAGCACAAAAAACAACCAAAGCAACAACTACAAAAGGTCTTTTAACGTCCTTGCTGCTTCCACATTCTTGGTAATCGCTTTATCATGCATATCCATTATCTCTTTAATATCCTACATAGGAACCACATTGTTTTTCTTTGTTTCGCTACGAGTATGAACACTCGGACCAGTCCCCAAATCAGTAACCTGCCTAACCATCCCAACGTCCTCACCCACAGCTTGCTTGGAAAGGTCGTTGAACAGGGGCTTACAAGTCCATTCTTTTTCTTTCTCGTTCATAAACACCAAAACCTCAACCGTGGTATCAAGCGAATCCTTGTGATTAATTAAGGCATTAAGATCTTTACGAATTTGCAAGGAATTCCTTTCCAAAGTAGACAGCCTCGGGTCATGGTCTCTTTTCAAATTAGCAATATATTCCACCATTAGGCTGAGATTAGAGTTCAATGACCTAACCATACTAAAAATAGAATCTTTCTCCCTAAAACTTCTCAAAGTAGAGATGTTACAACGAGCAATCGTATCATACTTACCATGAAGATCTTGGACTCCTGAATGAGCCACATGAGTAGGTTAAAAATGAAATTTGCCCCTTCCTTCCCCAAACCCGACGCCTGAGTAAAATCCAACGTACCCCAAAAAAACCCCTCCCCTGATGAGAGCTCATCGGGGGATCCTCTTCCTGAAAACCAACAGGCAACACAAACTTATCTTTACCTTTGCCTTCAGAAAATGACACAACAGGGGACACATCCAAATCAATGAAATTTTGCAAATTCACCTCCCCATCAGATGGGACCCTCTTATCCCCACCACAATCCATAATTTTTTCATGAATAAAATTTTTGACCACCTCACAAGCTTTAGTAATCCCGATACCCTCCTGCAAATTCTCCACTCCATCATGGGAAACTGCAGCTTTCTTCGGCCCCTATTTAGGAACCTTTCTACCACTTCCTTTTCCCTCCACAACCGTCTCTTCACTATCAACCTGAATTTTGTGCTTAGCATGTGAGGATGAGGTCTTAGCATTTTTCCTAGAGATTTTCCTAACCCCAACAGAAGGGTTAACATAATCCAAATCTGTTCGGTATCCATCAGACCAGGCCATAGAATCATCTTCAGACTCTGTCTCGCCTTCATTTTCCTCCTCCTCTGATTGACATTTCCCTTTTGGCTTAGCCTTCTTCTTAGGCTTTTCTACCTTACTAGGAATAGGGGAAGTAATAACATATCTAACTTTGATATGCTCCACAATTAACATCAATCCCTCATGTAAAAAGGGATTTTGGGATTCTTTTTGTAATCCATAATCCCATTCTCCAAAGATGAAAGAAGATAAAATAGGAAAGAGATCAACTTACCGTGGCGAAAATGGTTTAGTAGCACAAAACGGTTCCCATAAAGAGTTGTATACCACCCTTCTAGTGTAAAATACCACATAAGAGCCATAGCCACATCTCCCCAAATTGGCTTAATTTTGGTGCGATCAAAGCCACCACATTGGAGTCTAACCATTTTAGCTTTCTCTTTATCCCTTAGGAAATTCATTCTCGCCACCCTAGACATGGATTTTTTTCTAAAGAATTTCCTCCCCTGAGTCGACAACTTGATAAATTATGCAATAAACTCCTCATTTACAATGATGTCAATGTCAAACATACTAAGCACCCCACCATGCCAAGCTTCCACAAACTCCTACGAGGCCTTAGCCTCAAACCCATGCAATTTATCTATAAAAGGAGTGACCCCACCTTTCTGCAAAATCTTCCACACTTCACCATTGGCTTTGGTCTTAGCACACAACAAGGACTCCGTTTTGCATTTGTCACCCCCATCTTCAACAACGTTGAGCAATTCGCAAGAATGAAACCCAACAAAGCACAAATGCAAATAATAAAAAACACCAAGGAGAAAATCACACCCAAAAAGCATGCAATCTTGACTTTCGAGGTACAACTAAAAATAATGACCAGATCCCTCCCGAGAATACAACACATCCTCCAACAATTTCCAATAAGGGCTACAACCATCAAATGTTTAATTCGCATCAGAGGGTAATCATTAAACCTTCATCCCTTGTGTTTAGCAGAAAATTCGCCCCCCTTCAAATAATTAAACTATCATTGTTAAGCAAAGTAATATGCTCCATCGGGAGGTTGTCATTAATCTCCCACAACCTAGCCGAAGACACACCATAGTTGGCCAAGAAGTCTGCAACATCATCAGCCTCATGAAATACATGGGAAATGTATACTTCTTCAACGTTATTCAACAAAGCAATAGTGTCAAAGATAAGTCTTTCTATCTACAAAGGAGGAGAGAGCTTCCGAAGGTAGTTTATAATGTTCAATAAGTCCCCTTCTAGCCAAATCTTGGAAACCACCTTGTCCCTTACCAATTTTAAAACATGATAGGCTGCTACAACTTCAACATAGTGGTTTTCTTATGCATGCTTTGTTATGTTGCAAATATGTTCCCTTTATTTAATGCAATTATTGTGTTAACCATTTATGATTCAATTTGTATTACATCTCCTTATGTTATGTGGACCCATAATAAGGATTTTTTTATTTTATTGCTATATTATTTTAATTGACAAAACTAACTTGTAAGGCTTGCCCTTTTATTCAATAGTAGCAAATACTTTAACTGTATCATGGGTATATTTATTAAGTGATAATTAAGTAGATGTATTTAGTAATGATTTGGTAGTGATAGCTATTCTTCTCATGAGAAAAGCTAATGAATTCTAGTTCTTGAAGAATTTTTAATGCTGCACTTTCCTTTCATATGCATATGCATTCCAATTAGTGGTAGTTAATATGCATAATTACTTATTAAAAAAAGACAACTCTTCTTAACCTACCATCTTGTTTACAATAGTGATGTTATAATGATGAGTGTAAATTTGTGATATTTAGTCAATAGATATAAACAATGAAAGGTGTACTTTTACCATTTCATATACCCTCTCATGACTTGGCATGTACCATTAAATTTTCCTTACTATTGATCCTAGATTGTATTTAATGTTGTAAATGGCATGTGGAATATGATTAAGTTCATTTTTCTTTGACTGTGTAACTATGATATACTAATGATTGTGATTGAACGCACATGAGAATGTTACCAAGTCCTCATTTTCTTTCAAGCAATAATCTTTGATAATTGGAAGGTAGTCTTTGAGAGTTCATAAGAGGAATATTGGAGAGTTGACGGTATAGTCAAAACTTTTGGAGATTTCCTCGAGAACGTGAGTATAATTGAAGGCTTAACATAAGGGAATCAAGAGGGCAGGATCAATCTTCGTATGGATGAGGTAATTAGTAACCTTACCTTGTTTTGCTTCATAAAAATAAAATTATGTTCTTAGCATTTATTTATTCAACTATAATCCAAATAATTGTGATTCAAAATCCCTATTGTGTGAAATCCATAAAACCTCATGATGTTTTGGTGTGTTATTTTACTCCTAAAGTATAAGTTGGTGTCCTTGAGTGTTCATGGAATAATTTAACTATTTTTAGGAATGCTAATATGAAAGTTGGTTTAGTAGAGGTTAAAGGGATTTAATTGATTGTGTTAGATTATTTTAAATAAGTTATATTGTAGTTAAGCCAAATGAATAGTTTAAAAAGATAAAACATATTTTAATCGAGAAGTAATTATATAAGTGAATACTATTAGAAAGAATAATATGTAATTCACTTAAAAGTTACAATATGTTTAAAAATATCTTATGCATCTTAATATTGTGAATATTTATAAAATGCAATAAGGTATAAGAAAGTGTTTAATTAAATGCATTAGCTAATTTGATGGATTTCCATGTTAAGACATTTAAAATAATTGTCAATATACATTTGAAATAAAAATGTTTTTGATTAGCAATAAACAGGTTTTGAAGGGGCCCCAAAACCTTGTACAAAAAAGAGCAAAGGCAGCACAAATAAAGCAAGTTGGCTACCCAATGAACACCAAAAAATAGGCTGATTACAAAACAATCAACACCCCATCAGTAGATAACGACAAACCAAAACAACAAAACCAGACAAAAAGAGAACATAACAAGCAACATTTAGAGAAGTTCCTTAAGCATTTTGGTTGCTTCCAAATCCTTTGAAATCACCTTGTCATGCATTTCCATGACCTCCTCCACGTCTTGCCTCGACAGTGTTTTGCACTTCTTGGTTTTGCTCTTAGTGTGCTCGCTCGGCCCCATGCCCAAGTCTGCAACTTGCAGCTCCTTATCAACATCCTCCCCCACCTCCTTGTTCACCGACTCACTAAAAAGAGATATTCCAGTCCATTCCCTTGCCTTCTCATTTAGGAACACAAGACCTTCAACCAAGGATTCAAGTTTCTTTGTGCTAAGGTTGATAACCGTGTTAAGATCTTTACGCATCAGCAAAGAGTTCTTCTCCAACAATGACAACCTCAGACCATAATCTCTCTTCAAATTGGCCATGTCCTCCACCATAAGGCCAAGGTTGGAATTCAATGATTTAACCAAACTAAAGATGAAATCCTTTTCCTTTAGGCTTCTAAGAGTAGAAATATTGCACCGAGAAATCGTGTCATGTTCATTATGGAGGTCCTGAACCTCCTGAACCAACCAAATAAGCAAATTAAAGGAAATATCAGCCCCTTCCTTAACCAAACCAGAGGCCTGCATGTAGTCCATGGCCCTCTAGAACAACCCCCCCCCTGATGGGAACTCATGGGCGGATCATCTTCTTGAAAAGCCCCAGGAAAATCAACCTTGGTCTTCCCCTTATCATTAGAAGACAACGCATGAGGAGACTCATCCATGTCCACCACACTGTTCACTTTCCCAGCAATAGGCACCCCCCCAGCATCACCATGACCCAGGTCCTTATTCCCAAAATCCACCACCTCACCGACTAGATTAACCCCTAAAACCTCCGGTAGCTTTTCCTCATCATCCTTGGAACACACCAGCCCTTGATTCGTGGTCTTCCTCCTACTACCTCTACGCTTTGCAACCTCTTCATCGCAAGCCTCCTGAATTTTGTGTTTAACACGCGGTTTAGAGGGTTTCACCTTTTTAGAGAAGCATTTCTTCCCACCAGGAGAAGGGGTGTAATCCAAGTCAATGTGGTACCCATTCGACCATGCATCAGACTCCTCCTCAATTTTCGTACCCACATTCTCAACCTCCTCAATCTGGCATTTTCCACCCCCCTTCACCCTCTTCTTCGACTTGACAAAATTAACAAGAATAGGGGCCTCAATAACACAGTTAGCCTTAATATGATCCACAATTAGTAGCATTAAACCCTCATGTAAGAAAGGGTTCCTCAAATTCTTGCTATAATTCACAATCCCCTCTTCCAAAGAAAGTAGGAGATAGAAATGGAAAGAGATGAGCTTACTATGACAAAAGTGATTGAGCATGACAAAATGATGGTCATATAGAGCTGAATACCTCCCATCCAAGGTGAAATAACGCATCATCGCCATTGCAACCTCACGCCATATAGGTTTGATTTTGGACCGATCATAACCCCCACAGTCAAGCCTCACCATTTTGGCTCTCTCCCCGTCCCAAAGAAAAATCAATCTAGCAGCCCTCGACAAAGCTTTATCCTTGTAAAATTTTCTTCCTTTGGTCGACATCCCCATGACCTCCGCGATGAACTCCTCATTGATATCGGTATCCCTGCCAAATATGCTCAACACCCGGCCATGCCAATCGTCGACAAACTCCTTGGAGACATTCGTTTTAAAACCATGTAGTTCTCCATGAAAGGGGTAACCCCACCCTTCTGTAAAATTTCCCAAACTTTGGCATTGGCTTTGAACTCGTCACACAAAATAGGCTCAGTCCTACACCTATCCCCACCCATCATTGAAATCCAACAGTTCACAGAAGCAAGAACATACAACATACAATAGCAACTAAGCACCAGGGCAAGAGAAAGAAAAGCACCCAGAAAGCGTGCGGGCTTGCCAACCAAGGTACTAAAGACAATAATGGCTAGGAGCCTCCTGCATTTACGAGTTAGATACCCACAAATTCCAATGAGCATCACAAGCATAAAGTGTCTAATCAATCTGAGCTGAACATGATTACCACACAAGCCTTTAGCCGAGGAGACGACTTCCTCCAATGAGCTAGGAGTTGTTATTATTAAGCAACGCAATTAAATCGATTGGCAGATTATCATTAGCCTCCCAAGATCTAGTTGATGTCACCTCGAGATTCACCATCAAATCCGCCACAACATTCGCCTCATGAAAGGCTTGGGAAATATACACCTAAAATGTTAAATGAAATATATTTTGAAAATTTCTAACTATGAAAATAATATCTTTTCAAATTGCTTGTTGAGTGGGAAATAGAAAAATAATTTCATTTTAAGAAATTTTGGAATGAAAGGAAAAAAAAATGAATGGTTTTATATTCCCATTATTTTATTTTTTTGGCACTCGATGAGACCACATCTTCTGGGAGGCATTTTGTCAGTACACGTGCCTTGTCTTTGCTTCCACATTTTGCATATGTGTCTACTAGGCAAGAAGGCTGCTGGCAAAGGTAGGGCAACCTGGCCTTACAACTGTCAATTGCATTTACTGGAAAAAAATTCTAAAGCCTTTTCAACAAATCCATTTTTAGGCCTACCCGGCGATGGCTGCAAAGCAGGAGACCACATTTCTTTGAAGCATTTTGCCAAATAGTGCACGCGCCTTGTCTATGTTTCTGCATTTTGCATGTCTGTCTACCAGAGGATTTGCGTCTATACCATTTGCTAGAAATTCTCTTTCCATTATTCATTCGTGGATTTCCATATCATGTTACAAAGCTCACATTTTTGGGCATAGGAATCTTGCGTCTATGTCTCAGAGGTATGTTGTTGCACATACTTAGCAAGATCTTGAGATTGATTGAAGCAGTAGCTGTAAGAAGATTCACATCATTTAAATTTATTTTGCTGTGGCAATTGAAATAGTCCGCGCCCCATGCCTGAAAAAACAAACTTTAACTCGCAATCGTTATTTTCCTTCAAAAGGCTGCAATAAGCTTCTATCGAGCTCAAGAATCCGGTAGCTCCAGACCCTGATATTTTTAGATCTACTATTTGTCTATTGTGAATAGATTGAAGCAGTAGTTGTAGGGAGACTAATTTGATTTGATTTGTCTCATTTTTTTCTCTAAAATTCTGCTTCGGTAGGGTTTCGTAATTTTTTTCTTGCAAACTCTATTTTCTTTTTTTTCCTCATTAGCATTGTTGACAGTTTGACACAATTTGTGCAGAACCTTGAGGTAAGTCACTCGCCATAGTTTAATTAAGTTTTATTATTATTTTGGAAGGTGTACATGGCTGGGTCACTTTTGGTTGTGTTTGATTTCATTCTAAAACCATTCTGCTATTATTTGTTAAACGAATGCATTGTTCTGTGTTTTTATTCTATGATTGTTTTCATATTTACGGAAAATAATGACCAATATGAGAAATAAAAACTACGCAATTGTATATTAATCCTTTCATTCAGGAAGACTCTTGCTGGAATTTATTTTTACATGACAAAAGACAACAGTAATCTTAAATTAATAATTATTCTTGTAAGTTTTTAAGTCACACCAACCGAATCAATAGACCAAATTAATGAATGTAAGATTAATAGGCTTCTAAGTGAATTTCATTTTAGCTTTTTGGTTTCTTGAGTAAGTTTATGTATCTATGTTTTATAGACATTCTTCCACAGATTTTTCCGTGTTCAACTAAAGTTGGTTGCAAACTGTTGATTTACAAATTAAGATTTTTTTATTTGCCACCTGTTGTTTGGGTAATCTAGTGAACTATTTTGCATAGAAAACTGCTCATGCATGATTGAGAGTTTTGCAATTCTATTTCTGGGTTTTGTCCCAATTCTATTTCTGGGTTTTGTCCTTTATTCCTCCACCATTGGGGAACATTTTGAATTTTGAAATTTGGCTTATTAAAACGAAACTTACAATCATTTAAAGGTTGCCCTATTTTGCTGCAAAAATCAGCAAACAGGAAATTGGTAAGTAATTGTACAAGAGTAAATGGGGTTAATTTTGTTCGAACACAATGATCTACTGAGAGGGGGGTCAGCGAGTGCATAGAGTATTGAACAGAGAGATGTACAACTGAGAATATGGTAGAGAAGAGAGTGCAGAGCAGAGGAGAGTGTAGAACAGAAGTAGTACAACTACAACAACAAAGTGTAAGTTGCATTAAGTGCGACATTGTAGTGTATATATTGATGCATCTCAGGTTTATGTAGAACCATTCATATGCATATTTGAACTTGTAATTTTGCTAAGAGGTTGTAGCCTCCATTTGCAC
The DNA here is from genome assembly GCA_007115665.2 of Sequoiadendron giganteum. Taxonomy (NCBI): domain Eukaryota; kingdom Viridiplantae; phylum Streptophyta; class Pinopsida; order Cupressales; family Cupressaceae; genus Sequoiadendron; species Sequoiadendron giganteum. Next base: position 476,192,341 of record CM021106.1, read on the forward strand.
TGAGTTGTAGCTCAGATCAGGGTGTTTTAGAAAACTGTGTTTTAACATCCTTGAAGTTGTAGTTGAAGATTCCTTGGGGTTGTAGCTCAGATTAGGGTGTTTTAGAAAATTGTGTTTTAACATCCTTGAAGTTGTAGTTGAAGATTCCTTGGGGTTGTAGCTCAGAAAACTGTGTTTTAACATCCTTGAAGTTGTAGTTGAAGATTCCTTGGGGTTGTAGCTCAGATCAGGGTGTTTTAGAAAACTGTGTTTTAACATCCTTGAAGTTGTAGTTGAAGATTCTTTGGGGTTGTAGCCCTAAACATTGTAATTGAACTTTGATACTTGTGATACTTGTGCTTGTGGTTATTGTGGTTATTGTATGTGTTAGTATTTCAATATGCACATTTGAGTTTAAGGTTGAATCTCCAAAAGTTTTTTAAGAACTAAAAAGTTTTAATATCTACTGATTCACCCCTTCTCAGTAGATCATTGTGTTCTAGCAAATTTTACGTTAGATCTTAGTTTTGGAATAAAATCTAATATTATCAATGGTTCAACAAATAAAATGTGTTTAAGATCTTAATTTTAAATATTTGATAAGATTTGTGTAAAGGAAAAGGGTTGATGAAACATATTGAAATAGCTAGTGTCTTTGTTAAATATTACTAGATTGTTTTGGATTGTTTTAAAATCAAAGTTTCAATGTTTATATTAATGTTTAAATCAATAAGAGTACGATGGAAATTGTCCTAACAAATTTAATAGACTAAACCCCTCATAAAACAATTTTAAAATTATATATAATTGGTTTAATAGACTAAACCCCTCATAAAACAATTTTAAAATTATATATAATTGGTTTAATAGACTAAACCCCTCATAAAACAATTTTAAAATTATCTATATAATTGGTTTAAATAATTTAGAAATAGATAGGAATCCTTGGAGGAAATTTAAGGATGGAAATTCTCCTAGTAAATTTAATAGACTAAACCCCTCATAAAACAATTTTAAAATTTTATATATAATTGGTTTAAATAATTTAGAAATAGATAGGAATCCTTGGAGGAAATTTAAGGATAGAATATTAATGATGCAAGAAGAAATTATAATGGGGTCAATCTTTATTATTACTTACAAATAATTTCCAACCTTTAAACATATATTATTTTATTTTCTTTTATTATAATGGGGTCAATCTTTATTATTACTTACAAATAATTTCCAGCCTTTAAACATATATTATTTTATTTTCTTTTATGCCAACATATCAAATTATTTCTAACCTTTAAACATATATTATTTATATATATAATTGGTTTAAATAATTTATAATTGATTTAAATAATTTAGAAATAGATAGGAATCCTTGGAGGAAATTTTAAGGATGGAAATTGTCCTAGTAAATTTAATAGACTAAACCCCTCATAAAACAATTTTAAAATTTTATATATAATTGGTTTAAATAATTTAGAAATAGATAGGAATCCTTGGAGGAAATTTAAGGATAGAATATTAATGATGCAAGAAGAAATTATAATGGGGTCAATCTTTACTATTACTTACAAATAATTTCCAAACTTTAAATATATATTATTTTCTTTTCTTTTATGCCAACATATCAAATTATTTCTAACCTTTAAACATATATTATTTTCTTTTCTTTTATGCCAACATATCTTATTTTCTTTTCTTTTATGCCAACATATCAAATTATTTCTTGGATCTAAAAATTTCTTGGATCTTTGGTTTTAGAGAGATTTTTTAAATGATTTTACTTGTGAATTTCAGAAATACTTAGCTGAGAAATATCTTGATAAAATAAAGTTCATTTTAGATTCTTTCTTATGTGGACTTAGTGGGTGCTTTTAATAAATTAAAATCATCATATTATTAGTTATTTGTTTTTATAAATAGGCTTAAGTGATATTCATATATTTTTGGGTTAGCAAATGTATTGTTTTGGTCATGATTTGATAACTCTAACATATAATTCAAATGTTGACATTATATTGTCGAATCTCATTTTGAATGACCCTTGAAAATATTTTCATACATTAATAATCAAATTTGTAAATCATAATTTGATATCATTGGATGGTTAAGTTTTAAGTATTAGTTTATTGAGTAGTATTTGACTAGTGGCGAGGATTTGATATCTATTGGAAGTTTATTTGTATTAACGGTTTGTTTGTTAACCAAAGAATGACATGAAACCATTATTTTATCTCACGATTGATAGCTATAATAAATATAAGTATATGTTTTATTGTGAGCTATCTATTTACAAGGGGATAGCTATAATAAATATAAGTATATGTTTTATCGTGAGCTATCTATTTAAAGGGGATATTGTCATGCCTTAGTGATTTTTCTTGTGCAAGTATGAGTATGTATTTTAGTAGGCTATATTTTTTTGCAAGCATATCCTTACCTAGGTCTTCAATCCCCGATTTCACCTAAGTGGATTTCACAGTCGGGGGTAATGGACCATAGAAAGGGTTGCATACCCGCTCCTCTAGTATGTGTTTTGTATGGGTCATGTGATGCATTTGAGTAAATAATTGAGCTTAGGATACTTTTGTGTTATTGTGCTATTGATGGTCAATAAAATGAGTTGGGAGAACTCAAGTTGTTGAACTTATATTGCTCTACGAATTATATACATAGGCAAGGCTGTCAGAGATGACCCCCGAAGAATTAGGTCAGGCACCTAGGATTGTTCTTTTGAGTCTTGTATGTGACCTGTCATTTTCTCTTGATATTGTAAACTACCATTGATTTATATAGTTTATCTTAGTAACCATGTGCTAACTACCTTTGATCTTATGTGTGTGCCGAGTCATGTAGATTCTGCAACTATAGGTATCGGGAGCGAGAAATTTTCGACACAATGGAATGTAAGAGGTACGTTAAGCCAACCCAAAGTAAGTAGACTCTATTAGCTAAAAATAATAAATCATTTCTATCTTTGCTTCTAACTAGTGTGATCATTGACTATAGCTATAAACAGTGAATTATGTTATTATTGTCTTTTAAGTAAAAAATAAATAAATTGCAAAATTAGCAAAGTCGTTGCAGATTTGTTAAGTTGTTTAGAGTATTAAAATGTGGGCATGACATAACCCATTTTAAAGTGAATCTATACATTCTTAAATACCCACACATTTGACATATTAATTTATAATCTAGTTATTCATCTCATAAACTAATCCAACTTGTATACAATGTTGGTATAGGAGTTAAGATTTCTTAAGAGTGTGAAGAGCTATGTGTCTATTCTTAGCCACATGCTATTTTTAGCCAACCACCTACTTTTTCAGTTTAGTTTTAAATTAAGTGGTTACATGCCTATTTTAGGCACCAGTATTTTTAGATGACTATTACTCTATATATACTCTATACCGTGAGTTAGTTTATCAATCCATTCAGCTATTGAATTCATATCTCTATGTTAATATTTGATTACGAAAAGGAGTATGCATTTTCTTGTCTTACATGGATTGAACTGATATAGACATTGGTCCATTAGATCTTGATCACTCTTACATGCTATTAGAGCGAAATTGGAAGTTTTTTGGTCTGGTTTAGTAATTTTTTGTTATTTATTTGGAGAAGGTAGAGTTTATCATTTATGAAATTACTTATGTTTGGTAGCCTTTTTTATTTCATCAAATTCACCTCTTCTACACATCAAAGAGGAAAAATATTTTTGTGTTGTGTCCAAAGCAACAAAAAACCTTCGAGTATCTATTAGATTTTGTAGATAGTAAGTGAATATTACAAAAATAGATATCAAAATAGCATGATGTGACTATTTTCCTATAGGCCAAAGTTTGAATTTGTATCATTATTGTATCTTCTACATGTCAAGAAGAGAACTATTTTTGGATTTTGATTGTGAGATCAATTTTTTGTGGGTATTTGTTAGTTTTTGTATATAATAAATATATTTTGAACAAATTAAATTAGAATCATCCCAAGCCATTTTTGATAGAAAAATAAAATATTGTAATAACTTTTGATTGGTAACTCAAATTTGAGTGCTATTTTTTTAAAAGTTCATTTTTTATTTTTTTATCCATTGGACCTAATTTCATTGTAAATAAAACAAAATTATAAAGTACCAAAATCTATAGGGGGTTCATAATATTGAATCAAGGGGGGGTGTCTTGTACAATTTCATGCTTCCTTTCACAGTTAATTTTTGTATTTCTTTTCTAAAAAAAATGATCTTAAGCATGGAGCCAAATCAAAGTGTCACGCCATTAATTTAATTATCATAATTGGAAACTGAAAGTACATCTCATGTTTAAGAATAAATGGTTGTATAGGGTAAGACTGGACATTGAGGAAGAACTTTCTAGTGAGGAAGATAAAGAAAAGTGGTTTTCAAAATATGATAAAGCATTTAAATTCATGTGTCTTACTGTGTCTCCTAAACTCCTCTTTTATGTAGAATCCTTGAATACACCTAATGAAGTTTGGATTGCATTAGATAATATTTTTGGGAAAATAGATGAAATAAAGGTTATGAGTTAGAGAATGAACTCATAATTTTGAGCCCTATTTCTTTTGAAAAAATAGAGGAGTTATTAATAAAACTTAAATCACTAAGATTGCAGTTGAAAGAATGTGGAATAGAGAAAAAAGGATCAACTAGTTCTTTCTATACTCTCCAAATTATCTCCAAATTAGGTGTTAACTATTATGTGTTTGTATCTACCTTTGAATTCACCAAAAAAATTTTGGAACTATGTAGAAGATGCCTTATCTATATAACTTCATTGCCAACTTGACTAAGGAGTAGGATAAGTTAATACAAATGGGCACATCAAAGTCTTCAAAACCACAAGCCCTCTTTGTTGGGAATGGGAAACACCAAACTTTAAAAATAAAGAGAAGTAAAAAACTTAGAAGGATGAGGATACCAACAAAAATTAGAAAATTTAATCCTGGAAAACCATTATTGAAACTTCTTCAAATGAAGGTAAACCGAAGAAAGAAAAAGTTAAGTGTTCGTATTGCAATAAACTTGGGCACACTAAGCAAAAATGTATGAATAAGTAGATTGAACACCTCTCACATATTCTTGAGAATTAAAAAATAGGGGTCCTTGAATCTCTCAAATAATCCTCATCAATTAAAGAATATACTAAGGAAAAGGGCAAGTGCAAAAAAGGGTAAAGTTTTTCCTGATTTTTAGAATTTGTCATAGTTGGACTAAAAATTTGAAGCACTTACACATTGAATCTTGAAAAAGCTCGGTAATATAAAATTTAGTACTTTGAGTCTAATTTTCAAATATGTAATTTATTCTAATACCTAGATGATATAAATTAATTTTTAATAGGCATTATAAAACCACTCTTAAGTCATTTTTTAGGACCATACCATGCACATGTACATACACCATAATTTGACCTAAATAAAAGTATTTTTATAATTCATTTTGGGTAAATATGTATAATAAAATAAATATTGATGAGGAAATTTTATATATTTATTTTCTAAATATTATCTTTTTTATTGGACCTAATTGCCATTTTTAAAAACCCTTGTGTACGAACACCATCATTTGACCTAAACTAATCATTTTTTTATTTTTTTCATTGTGTAAGGTTTTTCAGATTGATGCCATATAATTTTTTTACATGAAAATTAACAAATTAAAAGTTATTAAAAAATATGAAAACCTAACATTTCAAGTTTATGGACCAATTTTCTTAGAAATTAATTTAAAAAAATTAAAAATTAATTCAATAATAAAAAATATATATATTTGAAAACTAGACATTGTGATCTATAATGGGTTTTAATTTCACTAAACAATTCTAAAAAAAAAACTCATCAGCCATATTGCCAAAGTCAGTTGTTTCTCTTGACATTGTCATGACCTAGTACTTGTAGGTCAAAGGCTAAGGGTTGAGTGACCATGCCTTTTTTGAGCCTAAAATTGAATCAAAAATTGGGTTGGGATTTCAATTTTTTTAGTGCAGATACCTGTTTAGGATGAAATATCAAAGCATAACGAGTATTCATTTTGATCTGAGGCTCGGGTCCCCATTCCTAAATGGGTACCCATTCCCTTCAACATTTTTTATTCAAATGCAGGAAGCTTAACCTCTTAATGGACCCAACTTCTTACACTTACCGACATAGGTAAAGATAAATTTAATGGAAAGACTCTACTTTCCACTACATCATCATAATATCCATCTTGGATCATTGGATCCAGTGCCTCATAGATATTCAAGTGTACCCTCTCTTTCAATTAATCTTTGACTAGTCTATCAAATAACACACAATGAGGAAAGCAATACTATTCAGTGGGCACTTAATTCAATTCTTATTCGATAATTGTATAGTAGAGATCTTATTGCAGTTGAGATAGTTGATCATGTATCTTGATATTATACCTTCCCATATTTTTCTTGAGGTGAGCTTTTAGTACCATTGATTGGTTTACACTCTCATGTATTTCTAGTGGATCAGATACTTGAGGAGAAGTTTGGTCACTTGAACCTATGCATACTTCTATCCACCTTGGTTCATGAGACTTATGTTGATTTCCGTCTCCTCTACCTCTTGCATCTTCAACTATCAATTTATTTCAATAAGATATTAATAGTCTTTCAGTTCTAGCTTTATGAGATAATTCTTTGCTAGATATCGTAGAGTTATTTGTTGAGCCACATATTATAGATTTGGAAGACACTATTGAGGATATTCGTATTATCTTTGATGTTAGCTCTTATGGAGTTGTATCCTATTCATATTTGAGGGGGAACCATTATACTATCTTATTATTTCTCCACATGATCATTTGTCATAGTTTAGAATTGTTATAGAGATCCTTGAGTAATATTTGGAAGAGTCACTTTCATATTTGGATCCTATTTTACATTTATCTCCTAGATTTTAGATTGTCATCTTTATCAATGTGGCTTGGGAGACCTACCTTGATTATGGTAGATGTTGACATTGACATGGCCCGAATACTTGAGTAGAGTTCAGAGACATCACACATCTTAATATTTCATCCCTCGCCTTCCTTTAAAGAATGGGAATATATCCTTCATAAATTATTAGTTTTGTTTCTTCCAAAGGTGGGGAATTTTGTTTGATGAATTGGATCATCTTCAACATTCATTGTCAAGAATCTACCATCATTGTAAGAGACTATTTTTTTTGGGTGAGCTAGGGCTACATAGTATCTCTTCTTCTCTTTTATGAGGTGGACTTTTTTCTCACATTGGATTTTTTTCTTCTCATTCTTCTTTGAGATAATTTTTGTATTTCTTCTCTTTTAGAGAGTTTTTTCCCACTAGGTTTTCTCCTTTTTATTTCACTTTATGAGAGATTGCATTGTACTTGGGCACCTTATCGGGTCTATTTATCATGAACCAATTTATTTGAGCCCACCTAAACTATTCTTAAAGGGGGTATTAGCATACGAGTTAAACTTTCTTAGGAGTGTTAAGAGCTACATGTCTATTCTTAAAGGGGGTATTAGCATACGAGTTAAACTTTCTTAGGAGTGTTAAGAGCTACATGTCTATTCTTAGCCATGTGTTATTTTTAGATAGCCTGTTTCTTTTTCAAGTTAGTTCTAAATTAAGTGATTGCATGTCTATTTTTAGCAACCAATATTTTAGAAAACTATTAATCTATATGTACTCTATATTGTGATTTATTTCATTAATCCATTTATGTATTGAATTCATATCTATATGTTTTTTGTTTACTTATAACAAGGAGCATGCACTTTATTGTCCTACGAGGCTCACCAATACATGCATTCATTCAATGATATTGGTGATTGTTACTTTATATCTAATTTATATTTGGAGTTACTTGATTAATCCATTCAATTATTGCATTTATATCTTATTGTTTTTATTTTGTTAGAAAAAGGAGAATACATTTCCTTGTCTTATGTGGCTCAAATTGATATGAGAATCGATCTAGTAGATCTTGAGCACTCTTCAAGTCAAGTTACATCTAATCTACCAACCATGTATCAGGTTGTAATTTCATGGCATATTTAAAGTATAAACATTGTAGACTAATGCTAGTTTAAAACTATTTTTCCTCGTGAAATTAGTTAAAATAATGATTAAGAAATATATTTGTTTCAAAATTCATATCCATTAACAAATTTTATTGTAATTAAATTTCAAATTTCTAGTGTACCATGCAAAACCAATTCTACAATTTAAGAATCATCATACTTAATTTTTGTATCTACATAATAGCTTAAGTATTCACACACATTTATATACGTCATAATTGAAGAAAATAAAATGATTGAAGGTAAATAAAATAGAAGATAATGTAATACATACAATACCTTCACCTAAAACCCTTATTTATCCTCAAATAGAGCTGAAATAGAGTGCACACTAGCTCCACTTGATTTTTTCTTTTGATTTGTTGATGGAGGAATGTGGTTGTTTATCAAACTAATAACATGATGATAGGATTGATATAATGATAGATAAAATGGATAGAAAAAGACTAAGATAATGGAAGATTAGATATTAAATAGGATAAATATATAGAAAATTTAGCAACATAACGATATGATGAAATAAGATTATGCAAATAGGATGGAAGCCTCTTATTTATATAATTTTCAAGAGAGAAATCAAGGACCAAGATGGATTGGTTAATGGATGGTGATTACATGAGGATTATGTTTTAGATCAAAATGTCTAGTCATGTGAAAAGTGTCACATGAGGGATAAGGTCTAGGTTTAAGATGTGCATTAGGGAAACATCCTTATGTGAATGACTAGGATTAAGAGGTGATGAAATGAATGGATGAGATGGAAAGCTAGTTTGTCTTTTAGGAAGTATCTAGGTTCAATGAATCTGAAGAAGGTCTTAGTCATGTGAAGGGGACACTTGTCACATGATGATAGATTTAAATTATGATCCATGTGAACAAGATGAAGGGATAGGATTAGATGGACAAGAATAGAAGATAAAGGGAAATTAATTAAATAAATATATTTATTTAATTAATGGGATCATGTGAAGAGAAATAATAAAATAAATAGAAAATATTTATTTATTTAAACGTTTGAGATAAAGATGTGAAAGGTTGGGAATAATTAAATAAATAATAAATATTTATTTAACTAAATAGGCGTAGGATAGGCTAAATTTAAGTGTGGTTGGCTAAGGTCAAATTTTAGATGTATACAATAATAAACAATTATAAGTTTACTAATTGATTAACCATATCATCAATTCAAAAATTGACAATAATATAAGTCAAATATCAATAATTCCTCTACAATTACGAATGGGAAGTTCTACAAAAAATCTCTATCAATGTATGAAAATAAAATCATAACATCTCATAGTTCAGATCATCCATAGGTCTGTTGTTACTCTATCAGACGTGTTGCATGAGGAGGTGGACAAAAAGAATGTTGTTGAATGACCTAGCAACAAATGGGTGGGTGATGAGATTCTGGATCTCCTTTTCTAGGAATGGGTTGGGTGTGTGGGTGGGTTTTATGTTTGATGTTGGTTTGCTATTACTGTAAGTTTTTGGTGTTTTTTTGTTGTTTCTGCTATTGGACTGTTTGATGATAGTTTTTTACTTTTTATCCTTTCTGGCCCTCTAGGCTCTTGGTGTAAAAGGTACTGCACCCTGTAAATGTAGCTTACTTTATCAAAAACTTCATAACATCTAGGATTCACTAATCCCTAGTCTCAAACAAATTTAGTGATTAAGATGTTTAAACTAAAATCTTGGATTTTATTTTTCTAATGGCATCTCTTCCTTAAGGCTTCCTATTGTGCAAATATTTCTTTCACAATGGTAGGTGGTATGGATACAATAATATTGGAACCAATAAGATACAACTTTAACTACTTGATAACCTTAACTAAAGCATAAGTCTGTTTTCATCATATAGTATTACCTTACTTTTGATTAAATAATTGTTCAAAAATGAGATTAGTTATTTTAATATCCTCAATTGGGTGTTAAGAAACAAGGTAAAACTAATACAATAATAAATTCAACAATTGTATGCAAATCTAAAATTTATTTCTTAAGCAAGGATTAAATTATCTGAATATGTAAATCAAAATTGAGAAATAAATCAACAAACCATATCAACACAAGATTTACATGGAGAAAATATTGGACATTATTGCAATGTTTTCATTGATGTCAACAATGAGTGTGTTGCACTATGTTTCCTTTAGTGTTGTCATTGATGTCAACCTATGCCAACCTATAGTGTGGTGTTGAGCAAGTATTGTAGATGGGGAGATTTTTGGTGTTGCAAATGGGGATATTGTTACAAATATCTAGTGCGGTGTTGATGAGAAGGATTTCTGGTGTTGATCAAGTGTTGATCAAGTGTTGTTGATGCAACTAGTTCTCTTGGTTTCCAAGTGCTTTTGAGAAAATTAATATAGAGAGTGTACAAGGTGATATAGTTATGTTTTGTGTTGTGCTCCACATTTCTTCATGGTTGAAGATGTGCTTGTGTGGTTTTGATATGTTAATAAGACGTGTTCAAAGGTGTTATGTCTCGAGTTTTAGGTTCTGGATCATGCAACAATGGAAGATGTGTTTGATAGTGTGTTTTCTTCTGAAGAAGGATTCTTGGGAGAAATGAAATTGCTTCGCATTTCTTTGCGTTGAGGTTTCTTGTCTTGCAAATTTGGGAACATGCTTATATTGTCTATAACTTCCTTCCCTTGAAGTTTCTGGTGTTTATTTGTTCCACAAGATTGGTTAGTAAGTTGTGTTCTATGGTAGTGTGTCCAAATGAAAGTGTTATTCAATTTTAGGTGGTTGTTTCAGAGCTGTTAGATAGGTTGGTTATCATGAAAAAGACCTATATTTTGACCTATAAAGAACACATACATTTTAGGATGTCGTCTTAGTGCACGTTCAATAAAAGTTCACCAACAATTTGTTTTTGTTTTGGTGTAGTGCTGAAATGTGGTTTTTGATTGCTTTTGAACTTTGATGCCTTAGTTTGAATTGATGACTTGTAGACCTTCTCTTGGGGATTTTGATTTTGCGTGAGATCATTTGATGGCCTATAGACCTTCTCTTGGGTCAAAACTATACAAGATTGGTTAGTAAGTTGTGTTCAATGGCAGTGTATCTAAATTAAAGTTTTATTCAATTTTAGGTGGTTGTTTCAGAGGATGGAGTCCCAGAGGCATGTTGGCGTCTCATATGGACCGAAAAACAAAAATATCACAGAAATCAGCAAACTGTCTACTTCTATTTTGACTGTTGAAAACTTTAAGAATGTGGGAAACTAACAAAATGTAATAGAACTGAAATAAAGTGAAGTGAAAATGATAAAGTAAGAGAATAAGAGGTAGAAACTGCTCATAGCAACCCAAGTAATGAAGCCTCCAGCAAGGAAATATCTTCAATACCTGCGTACATAAGATTGCGAGAAAATGTTGGGGCTATATAGGGGTTTGCCTCAGTTAAACCCCTATTTTGGTGTTCCCACCTCCACAGACAGCTAAATAGATAAAGAAAGTGAACAAAGTAAGTGTTGTCGTCTAAAAGACGCACTGGCATCCTAAGCTGCAGAGAGCTCGGGAGCTCAAGCGGGAAAAACCAAACTTCACCTTCAAACTCGAGTCAAAGGCGTACTAGATCAAATAACCAAACATGAAGCTAGATTCTAGGATAAACACAAAGGGACTCAGAGAAATTTTACCTTTTACCAGGCGTTCGGATCTTTGCTCCAAGCTCCACTCCGCAACCTACACATAGAAGATCGAGGGGAAAAGGTTGGGGCTGTATAGGGGTATGCCTTAGTCAGACCCCCGCTTTCGTGTTCTCACCTCCACGAACAACCAAGTTTGGAAAGGAGTGCAAACAAAGTAAAAAAGCGTGTGGTGAAAGCAAAACCCGCTCGAGAGTAGAACCGCACCACAAAATAGTAAATGAACAAGTAGGAAAGAGTGAGAGAGGGAGAGAGCGTTACCCACGGGTCAAGACCCTCTTCGAAGCACACGAACGCATCATTGAGTGCTTGCTTGAGAGTTGTAGTTGCTGGAGGGACCTCAGTCCGACATGGCTTCACCTATGAGAGTGTTGCTATCAAGGATGAAGAGAAAACAAGATTGGAGCAAGTAGTAAGAGAGCTTGACTTAATGCCTTCCAACCGCAAATGAGAGAAAGAAAGGGGTGTTTAATGCATGCATGGGTGACAAAGAGTCGTTAAATCCGAGATGCAACTGCTAGGACACGTGTCAAAAAGGTCAAGATTCTAGATTCCTTGTTTCAAACTTGGAAAATCGCCAGGCCGGTAGCGCGTCGCACGAACGTCCGCGCATCGTGCAGGCATCTAGAGCCTAGATTTTTGGGAAACGTGTCATCAATATTTTTGTTGCTCTGCCACAATTCCACATGGGGTCAAAATCACAAAATTCTGACTCATGGGGTTTTGTCATTAATGCTCTAAGGTGTCATAAATGCTAGGCAAAGATGCAAAGATGTGGAATTGCCCCTAGGTACAATTCTGCGACATTACATTTTTCCCCCACTTTAGTGGGCTCGATTTTGGAAAAAATTAGCCTCACTAAAGTAAAGAAGAAAATGTTCACCCGAATTCTAAATTTTACAAAATTGTGTGCCAAGAAGAAGGGACCACAGAGGCTACCGAAGTCAAGTTAACTGGTACCGAAGATACCCCCAGCATCCGATCTCAACAAATAGCGACAAAATGGTCGTTAAAAATCGTTCAAGACTTTAACTTGCAAAATGAAAATTTTGGGTCAGCGTTGAAAAATCAGAAGAAGCTACTACAAAGAGAAGAATGATCAAGAAAAACGTTGTTGATTCGAAGGAAAAATATGATCAAGAGGTGACTATATGCCCCCTCCTGAGTTTTCCCCCAGCATGGTGGGGTAAAATCAAGAGAAATCGGGGAGCCACAAACTCTAGGAAAAATGGGTGTTGAGGGCCTATATATACCTAGGTGGGCCCCTAGAAGGGTCATTTTCATTATTCACTACGAGCAAATTGTTGACTTTTGTGAGAGAAAATTCAGCAAAATGCCTAGAATGAGGGAGTATGAGGCACTGAGGTTGGAGCAGCTACGCGAGGACATCGCTGAGGGTCACGAGGTGGACCAGGTAGGCCTCCAAGCCTCGTTTGTTCTAAAATTTAGCTTATTTAAGCATTTTTCTAGTCGACGAGGTGTGCAAGCGTCCTTTTTCTATGCTCACATCTAAAAAATGCATTGTCGTCCATAGTCTGCATCGAAGTCCCGAGTCTGTGTTGTCGTCTCGGAGACGCGCTGGCGTCTTTGAATGACCATGGCGATCGGGGACGCATGCGTGGCGCGCATACGTCTACACGGCGCACATAGGTCTTAAGTAATTTTTTCTTATTTTTATAATGAAATTCGATGTTCTAACTTAATTTTTTTTCACTTTTTGCAAGAGTACCTGAAGATTCAGGAGCATCCGGGAGGGCGAGCATACCAACTCGTCTGCGAGCAAAGGGCTAGTCTAACAAAGGACGAGGTCACACACCTTGAGCGAGTCGGTCTCTGGCATGTGTTCAGCATGCCGGAGATGAGATAGCATGAAAGGATGCTCGCAACCCTGATGGAGCGGTGGGATGCCACTACTTCATCTTTCCAGCAGCCTTGCGGGGAGATGACCATCACGCTCAAGGACGTCTATCGGATCCTCAGACTACCCATCTGCAGATGGCGAGTGGCCCTAGACGATACCCGATTGGCGCAAGAGCGAAGTGAGGGCGTCCTCTACTGATCAGGGAGGACGAACAATGGTGACAAAATGGGCCACATATATACACACCGGTACGACCGGGCGAGGACCACTACACCGTTGCTATGTCGGGTTATAGTTGTGACTATGGCCTTCTAGATTACAATAGACGGGCGAGGCTCGCACCTACACGGGATCCTCGTCCATACTATCAAAGAGATGGTTGAGCATCACGCAATTTTTGCCTGGGGGTGCAACATGTTAGCCCACCTCTACCAGGAGTTAGGTCGATATGTTCAATATGAGTACTTCAGCCTCACTACGTGCACACTTTTGCAAGTGGAGGCTTTCGCCCACATCATGTACACTTGGCCAATCGGTTTTCCCCAGCAACGGTCGTATCACATTCCCATGGCCCACTAGTACGATATGATAGGCCAGTGGAGATTTGACAATCTACAGTTTTGGCGGCTATAATTTGACACTATTGTTGCAAATGAGGTTCGGTGGAGACCCTACCAATTTTTTTGATGGGTGGACTACAACAGGTATCTAAGGAGCCTGCAGCGGGACCGTTTTTTGATAGGCCGCCATGATTATATCATAGTACTGTACTACTAGATTCGGGTCATGCGACAACATGGTCGTCCACAAACGATTCCACCAAATGTGCCCACCTATACTAGGGCCCACAGGAGTGTAGCGAGGGTCAGGGATCGCCCTCGCCCTACCATCAATGATATTCTCCCCTCTAATGATGATGAGCCTGATCAGGATTTTCCGACCATAGCGGTGACAGATAATGTTGGTGTAGCTATTGATTTTTCGCGGTGATGGGAGAGGTACCGTCTTGCTCCTGTGTTCAGCGAGGGTGCCCTGAGAGGGGACCCTAGTCCACAAGACGATTTGCCTCCCCAGCCTCTGTAGGACAAATAGCGACGGCGCCAGTAGGTCGACGTGGAGGAGGAGAGGGCATAGGAGGAGGAGGCGACACCTTCGAGTTCAAGGCGACAGAGGAGATCGGACCCCCTATGGTTACCACTATCTCTTTAGCACCGCCAAATCCTACTGTTCCAGCTGCAGCGGCCTTAGCGTCACCAGGAGCGGCTGCCGATGTCGACGGCACAGGCCCTAGGAGCGGCCGTCGATGTCGACGGCGCAGGCCCCAGCATCAACCCTCACCCTGATCCCACATGGCAGCCAAGGGATCCAAGTATACATAGTACATTGTTTATGTTTCCATGCTTTTGATTTTTTATGTTTATGATACATATATACGTGCCATGGGATACTGATTTCTCTTTCTTTCTTTGTGATTGTAGAGGATGCAGAGGGACGGACTGGGCTAATGGCTAAGTGTATTTCAGAGGTAGCCCCTGATGTGCCAATCTAGGGGGCGGTTCTTGAGGCCTACCAACTGGTATCTACGGGATGAAATGTCCCCACTTTTGAGTTGGTGTAATGCTTGAGGACCGCCTACGAGGAGTGGGGTGTAGAGATCGTGTAGTTGACTACGGAGCTGATGAATATTTGGGGGTAATGCGACCAATTGTCGAAGGAGTTACGAATGGATCTTGTAGAGCGAGACGCGATAGTGACGAGCGTTGATGCCGCTGAGCAGGCGCGTGACGCCCTTCAGAGCCGCATCGATGAGCTCGACATGCAATTGAAAGTTATGATCTCGACCGATGCTCAACAGTTGTAGCAGGAGCTAACTCAAACACACATGACTATATGCTCATTGCAGGGAGAGATCAGAGGAATACGGGAAGCTATGTCTACATCACACTCACATCAATCCCATTCTATGACCACTGTGCAGCCCCTCCCGAGGGTACTAGAGCGACAACTAGAGCTGGAAGGCTCCATGAGCCATGCACCACAATGATAGGGGCTCATTATTTTGTATATCATTTTTGTAGCGAGACACACATACATATATACTTGTAGATCTTTTGTATAGACATATATTCAACAACCACTCATTTTTTGTAGTAGTGGCTCAATACATGTACATGACATTTGATATACACACAGATATATATATAGACATATCGGTTTCGATATCATGGTGTTGTTTATGTGTATGCTTTTTACTTTCATATATGTTCATGCTATGGGTGTTATATGCTTGTATGGATGTATGCTTACATTAGATGCTAACATGATTTAATAAACACACTTGGTTGTATGTTAATTAAATACAATGATGATCTAATTGCCTTAAAAGATGTAATGTGATGT
The DNA here is from genome assembly GCA_007115665.2 of Sequoiadendron giganteum. Lineage (NCBI taxonomy): Eukaryota > Viridiplantae > Streptophyta > Pinopsida > Cupressales > Cupressaceae > Sequoiadendron > Sequoiadendron giganteum. Next base: position 476,208,316 of record CM021106.1, read on the forward strand.
ATGGATACATAACATAGTCAGACACATGTATGTTGTATTTTGCACACACACACATGGTCACATCATAAACACAATTTTTTTTCATAATGTGTGAATGAACAATGTTAGCATTTGTAGTATTACTGCCCCTTAGAGAGAACACCACACCTATGACACACTAGAGTGTTATGTGTAGTATCGACGAAGATGCATCACATTAACGAGTTCTTTTAGAGGCGTTCTATCCATAGATGATAATCCATAGGCACCCAAACCATACACAGAGATCACAATGTAAGGGCCTAACCAGTTAGGACTAAATTTCCCTTTCTGATTAGGCGACACATTTACATTTCGTTGGTTTACATAGAGAACCAGGTGTCCTAGCTTAAGGGTTCTAGGAAGTACATTCTAATTATATTGTCTTGATAATGAATGTTGATAATCTTTAAGATGATCGAGGGCCTGTAAACGACACTCGTTGAGCATCTCCAGCTGATGCAAGTGGTTAATTCGATAGGTTTCATCATCAATTAACCCTTTAAGGGAAACCCGTAAGGACAAAATTTCTAACTCCAAAGGCATGATAGCTTTGACACCATACATGAGGTTATAAGGCGTTGTTCCCATCGTCGTACGGACACCTGTGCGATAGGCCCATAAAGCGTATGTTAATTGAATATGCCAATCCTTACCATGCTTATTAATTGTTTTACGAAGAATGAGTTCAAGAGTTTTGTTAGACGCTTCTGCTTGACCGTTGGATTGCGGATAATACGGTGTAGAAAATCTATACTGGATATGAAATTTCTCCAAGAACTGCTTTACTTCCTTGTTCTTGAATGGTGTACCATTGTCAGAGACGAGTGTAGCAAGCAGTCCAAAATGATAAATAATGTTGCTCATGAGGAAATTACAGATAGTTTCAACATTCATGGATCAGAGTGGGATAGCTTCGACCCATTTTGTGAAGTAATCCATAGCGGTAATAATAAAGGTATGTCCCTTGGAAGAAGGAGTTGATATTTTTCCAATGATATCCAACCCCCATTTTATGAACGACCAAGGAGAGGTTTGATTTTGTAACTCCTGAGAAGGAGCATGAAAAAGATGGCTATGTTGATGGCATTGAGGTCACTTTCTGACAAAGTCAAAGGAATCTTGTTCCATTGTTTTCCAATAGTACCCCATGTGTATCAGTCTTCTCGCCAGGGACTTACCACTGAAATGTCCACCCCCAAAGCCCAAATGGGCTTCCTTAAGGGCAAGGGGTATTTTCGCTTTAGTGAGACACCTAAGAAGCAAGCCATTATAGGCTTTTCGATAAAGAGCATCAGATAAAATGACATAACATGCTGAAAGCTTTCGTATATGAGTGCAATCGTTTTTCGTTGCATCATCGAGAAAGTTTCTAGTCTTTAAGTAACTGTAGATACTAGAGAACCATTATCCCGAGTCTGCATGAAAACACACAAGAGACTCAGATTCAGGTTGATCGAAAACCGTCGAGGTTCGTAGGACCTGAACTACAAAGTGGTATTCTTTTGTATCCTCTTCTAAAGGTACCAAGGAAGCAGCGCTCGCCATGGCATCAACATGTCTATTTTCTCTCCTAGGGACACTGTCTATTGTGAAGAAGAAAACTGATTGAGCAAGGACAAAGCGAGGTTGTAAAGAGTGAAACTCTTAATTCCAGACAATCTACAATTCCTTAAAATAAATTAATTTATATTCCATAAAATATCGTAACTCCATTCATTTAAATTTGTTTATTCCAAAGGATTCCAAATATCGACTTAAATTCTACAATAAGATTCATAATAATTCCAATTAATTTCATAAGCGTGTCATCTTACACGACATTTATAATACAAAAATATTGTAAAAGAAATTACAATTCAAGACTTAGGCATTTTGTCGCCTTAAGTTCTACAATAATCATACAAGAATGAAATACAATAGATATATGAAGAAATCTTCATTTGATCTTCAATCCGATTGCTTATCTCCAAACATGAAGACGAGAACAAGGTTCAAGCGCTTTTTCTACCCAACCTCGAAGCTTACGCTTCCCCGAAATTCCTTAATCATTCAAAGAATACCCGACCCTACACGAATCGCTTAGCAAAAAGAAGTCGACAAGCAAGATGGAATCTGATGCGTACCTAGTATAACTAGTAAACCACAAACATTTTTATTTTTGTAATTCATTTAAAAAACAAGCAAGTTTGATACTAGGATATGGTAGAGAGTTATATATATCCCATCTATTTCAATGGTCCTTAAGTTACTTGGCCAAGTAAAATATTATGCATAACAAATAATAGTAGTTTTGGAAAAGCAAAACTACACTCTCTAAAAACCCATATTCGGCACCCGTCCCGGAAGGTAACTTTCCAAACACATGTCATGCACATTCAATTATCAAGCATGCATGGTTCCATTCAAAATTAAGATTTATCTTTCCCAACCACATGAACTGCACTTTTATTTTCAATCAAACACGGTTTTAATACAATAATCTCACATATTTAAATAGTAAATATCATTATGTTCATATTTCAAATAAATAAAAGGTGTAACACATGTATGTAACTAAGTACATATAAAACAAGAATAAATGAGCGCACATTCTTTCGGTTTATTTTACTCATAAAATTCATCTACACTTCAATATATCCTCTTCTAATTCGTTTCATTTCAAAGTAATTATATTTTTAATTTTATTTTCTTTTCTTTTATGTTTTTTCATATTTCCCTTAAAATATTATCTTTTCAAAAACATAAACACCTCACATTTACTTCTGTTTCGCAGGCAATTTAGTATTATTCCTAGAGAATTACCAATTTTCACTTTTACTTTTCAAACATATGTAAATACACAAAATTATCTTTATCTTATCATTTTTAATTTTATTTAAACCAAAAACATTCAACCGTATAATTCTGTAAAAAATTCCCTATCTTTTCTTCGAAAGTTTTATCTCTCTAACAAGCATAGTTTAACACAGTTTAGATTTTTCTGAAGCATTTCTAAATCTAAATAAAATATAAGTTTTTCTGTAAGAATCTTATATTCTATTGGAATAGATCTAAAACATACTATTTTCTGTGTGCATCTTTTCAATATACTAAATCAAAATTTTCTACGCAATGAAGTCTATTGTCTCTAATTCTGCGATATGTGTTCAATAATTTTCTGTTCAAGTTCGTTTTTTATCTACATGAAAATTTGGCCAAGTATATGAACTTTCTTCTAAATTTGATAAAAAAACAGTAATATGTTTTCATTTGATAAAATATATTAATAAAAGAAAATGGTTAAACTAAAACATATTAAGATTGTGAGTTTGGTAAATGATGTTTCCATCAAATCTACCTGTCAACCTCCTGTAGCCGTGTGTCTCCCAAATCTGGCGATGAATATTTGTTTTATTATCTCCTGTGAGTATCTTATATTCTATGCTCTCTTTGCTTGGGTCTTCATTCTCTTTCTCTCCCTAGAGCGTAGACTCTCTCCCTCTGTCTACTTTCTCCTACACCTAACAGTCCACTCATGTGCGTCCTATGGTTTTTTTTTTCTTCCCTTGTTGCTTGCACCCCCCTTTGTTGTTCTTATGCATGCATCATATGCAGCAGCTCTTTTCTTTTTCCTTTATTTGGTCTCTCCTTTTCTTTCTTTCTGTCGTGCGTCCCCTCTCCTGTATTCTTCTTCTTCTTATTTTCTTACTCCTCAATCTTCCTCCCTTCTTTTCTGCTCGTCCCTTCTCCTTTCTCACTCGCGTATGAGGGATAGCCGCTTTCTGTTCTCAAATCCCTCCTCCCTTTTGGCCGCGTCCTATCTCCTTCTACTTGCACATGATGGAGAGCAGATTTCTGTTCTGAATTGCCTCCTCTCTTTTGGCCGCGTCCTCCTCACTTTCACACGCGCATGAGGGATATGTAGATATAATATTAATCCTAAATTCTCTCTCCCTAACTCACAATTAATTGTTGTTTTCTTCCTCTATTCTTTACTTGCATGCCAGTAGTAGGGGAGGTTTGATCCCTCTTTATCTCCATGATTTACTGCCTATTCACTTCTCAGTTAATCATGACTAACAGTTATCTATTTCATTTGCAAGGACGCGTGGGAGTTAATAAAGTTGAGTTATCCTATTGTTCAGCCATTCTCTCTAATTCGAACTCAATGCATGACCTCACGTTCTATGAAGACTTAGTCTTTTATTTATTTCAAAAAGGCTAAGATTTAAATTTCCTTATAGTCCTTATCCTAACGATTATAATTTATATTTTCATTAAGATTTCATTTATTATTTGCAAAAATAACAAATAAACCAATAAACACAAATTTTACATTATATATAAATAAACAATTTTCTCACAACAATAATCAAATTGCCATTTCAAAAAGCAAATTCCTTTTTTACAATTACGTTCAAACAAATGCATAGCCATAATAACAATTAAAATTTAAACCATTTAATCATGCAAATTACATTCTAATAAACTAAGTGGTGTGTGTAGATCCCATCATCTTTATTAACGTCTAATGGCTAAAACAACTCTACCTAATCAATGTTCTCACCTTCATTCTCGTTCACCTGTTCATGCGTTCACTTGCACTCAAATTCTCATCAGCAATGAAAATCCCCGAATTTCATAATAATGAATTTCAAATCACTTCACTTGCATTTAAATTTCAATTTAAATAATCATCTAACATAAACATTGAAAATCTCATGATTTAATATTTGCAATTAAATAAATGATAAAATCA